>VZSV01000059.1:3400681-3457688 GCA_013398735.1 Nothocercus julius | reverse complement strand
TCTCTCCCAGGTTTGTTTGTGGTGCCTGTGGCTTTTGTGGATCGTAACTTCCCAAGTGCAGCATGGATCTTTGTTTCTAGAGTTGTCTGCTGCGTAGCAACTTGACATCTAGGGTACTGTAATAAGCCACCAAGCTCTCTGATTTAATGTCCTGTGGCTGTTGCTCTTTGTTCTTTCCAGCCCTTTTGACTTTGGTCTAGTTAGTCAATTGCTGCTGTTCCTCATAGGAGTTTAACAGCTGTGCAGCCCATTTCTTCTCCTGTTCTTGGTGTCCTCTGCAAATGGAGCTGACGACAGACCAGGCTGCTAGTTTCTCATCTATTTGAACATTGGTACTGTGGCATCTTAGGGTTACTGTAACCAGCAACCTCAAATTCCTTTCTTTGATCCCTCTCCAGTGAAAAACTGTGCCAGGACAATAACCTAAAGGCTCCTGAAAGGCCTTCCTTGAGCTTGTTAAATAAAAAAAATGCAGCGTTTCAAGTAGGTTTCTTCTTTGTTCTCTTAGACTTTTTTAAAGGTGACACTTGGGGTTCCCTATAAAGAAAAGGATTAAAAAAGGAAGACAACTAAGTTTGAAGAGGAAATACTGGAAGAAGAAAGGAAAGGAAATCCTGGGGAGTGCTGTGAAGTAAGTTATAAGAGGAGCACTCAGGTTTTTCCTAGATCAGCTAGGTCATCTCAGGCTCTTTTCTGGGGGGCATCTCTGGGTTGATGGGGAGAGAAGCCTGCAGGAATTAGCAGCAGGTAAGGTGCAGGTGTAGGGTAAATGTAGTTCCTGATGGTCCATGAGTCTTCCTTTTTCAGACGCCAATGGGCTCAATAACTACGTTCCTCAAAGGGAGGAAGTCTCCTACTGCCTTCTGTAGGAGTATGTGTGAGCACAGGGCTAGAAAATGAGAAGCACAACTCCTTCTGGAAGAGGCAAAACAGCAAATCACATGATTTCTGTGCTCTTCTGCTCATCTCCACCCTTCTACCACAAAATCAGAGCAGTTCTTCAAAATGGTGTCTTGGGAAATAGCCCCTGAGCTGTTTCCAGGGCCTGGAGAGTTTGTCTCTGTGTGGGTATGTCCTGCCACAGTCAAGTGCTGAGATTCCAGTATGTGAATGTTTCCCTAATGAGAAATGCCACGTTGGCACCTACTTTCCTAATGACTGGGGGGGGTGGGGGGTGGGGAGCGGCAGAAGGGAGGCTTTGGGTTTTGGGGACACTGCTGTGTGGTCTTGTACGTGCCAGCAGTCAGGTAGAATAGCAGCCCTTGCAGCAGCTCCTCCTCCCTTCTCAGAGCCTTGAATATTCACTTCTCTGAAAATAAGTAGCTCAAGGCAATGGCACTAACCCTCTTTCCAGGCAGACTTTTAGATTTAACTCATCCTTTCTCAGGACTGAATTTGATTTAGTGGCAAATAAGTGACCTGAAGCTCCTACACCTGTTGACCTGATCGTGCTTTTTGCTTATTAAAAAAGTAGCAGCCTTGTCCTGATCCAGAGAGATGGGGCAGTGGCAACCTGTGTGATTTAGCAAAAGAATTGATGGGGGTCATGGAAAGACTGCAATATTTAGCAATTGAAGTTGCTTGAGAGCACCAGAAACTTCTCATTTCAAGCTGAATTAATAGTTTTAGAATTTGGATCTGCCCACTTCTACAGTCACAGCTTGGAAGATAAATGTACCTGTTCTTAAACAGTCTTACCTTTTAGAGACAAGCTCACAAATAGCAGGAATTGTTAATCACTCAGAAAGCCAGTACCACTCCAAGTGGTTAGCTGAGATATAACTGGGCAAATTTTTTTCTTGTACTTGAAATATTAATAGATATAACAAAAATGGAGGTAGAACACTTCCAAGAATCATGATTAAGTGATACGCTCACCCTAATGGAATGAAGAACTTCAAGTTAACTAGCAGTGTCCGGAAAATACAGTCAAAATGTTTCCTGGAAGTCCTAGGCTGGTCTGCAGTATAGAAACATGGGCTTAGTGATTTCCATTCCAATTCATCCCTGAAAATCAGCCCTCAGCTGCTTTTGCCCAACTGCCTTTCATGGGATGAGCAGTGACAGGTAAATAGCTCCTATCTAGTTATGTTTGTATCTCCTATTAATCCATCAAAATGTCTTGCAGTGTGTTCTTCGTAGTAGGATTTACTGAGGAGTGATTAAGAACTTGGCCTCCTTCAGAGGCCCTGGAACAATATTCCTGATGCCAGTTACAGTATCAGGGTTGCTGCAGGAGTACCTGGTGCTGCTCCAACAATTTGCAGGAAAATGCACACTTTGGTGCATGCATATGGAGGTAACCTTCAGTTTTGATTTACCTAATGCTACATGTGCTAGTAGGGGTGGGTTAGTGTTTTATGATATGTTTCATCTCTTCTGGTATAATGAAATCAATTCTCTAACGTGTTTTATGCAATATAACTGCAGACAAAGTTACTCACCTCTGCATTTATTCCTCGCTTTTTGTCAGATCAAGAATTCTGCTCCCCTCCTGAGGGTTCACTTGTCTGTCTTAAAATTCTTCGTTAACCTAAACTGATCGCTGCTGATGCCTTGTTAAATGCTTAGGAAAAGCTTAAAAGTTATAAGGCACTCCTGTTATTAAATGATCTTCTGTTGTGTTGTGCAGTAACGTTCTTGTGCAAATGTGATGGGCCTGAAACTTGTGGACTGAGCTGCGTGGCCGCAGTGATCTCAAGCCCCTCCGTGCTCTTCGGGAGAGCTAAGAGGAGCATTGGGGAGGTCCTGCCTGCACGTCCCTGCCCACATGTCCCATTCCTTGGAGAACAGGGGCTGGGGCTGATGTTTTCCTTTTTGGGTGGCATCCTCCCTTAGCTTATGCAGTAAGGAAGCCTCTGCAGCAGCCTGTTCCATGGAAGCTCTTGCAGGTAACACAGCTTAACCTCTGCCTTTATCCTCCTGAAAGGTGTAGAGTCGTGGTGGGAGCCACCTCGTGTGTAGTGGATAGGGCTGCTTTGCACAACAGTGTTACTTGTTGGGCTTGTGATCAGGGGGTTTTGAGTTTTCAGTGGAGATGCTGCTGCTTGGTGTGATCGGCTGCTCTTGAGCTGGTTCTGCTTTTGCTGATGGCTGTTACACACAGCAGCCCCTAGCAAAGTGTGAGCCCTCTGACGAAATCTCTCTGAAGCGCTTGACAGTTAGGCTGGTTTATTTTTATTTCCCTTTTTTTTTTAAGAGCTGTGTTTTTGCTTTTCATATCGCTAGTTGGCACAAACCATGCATTATTTAAGTAGCTTCTCTTTATTTTAGTGCTTTGAAACCAGCCAAAAATTTACCTTGCTCTCAGCTTACCAGAAGACAAGCTAACTGCCTGCAGGCAGCAAGGGAGGACTGAAGCTCTTCTGTCAATGTAGGTGAACAGCAGTGTTGCTGATGCAGGGAAAAAGACACTAAAACTTGCCACGATTTGATGTCACTGACGCAGCTTGAGTTGCTGCTTCCCCCCACTACATTTTGATTGGGATTTTAGTTTCTTACCTTCCCAGTGGTGCTTTTTCTATAGCCCTCCTGCCTTGAGCTGGAGCCAGAGAGAGCCCTTTGGTGCCTAGTCCTGTTTTGGGCACTTGGGAGTTCAAGATTTCAAATAAGTAGGAAAAAAAAATACATTAAAATCCCTTGGAGGGAGATATCTCCTAGGCAGTCCCTTTAATTTCTAGTGTCATGCAAAGATTCATTCTGACATAAATGTAAGGTAGAGGGAGGGCATTTGAGTTCTGCTCCAATTACTGCAACAAAGAAACTCCTGCATATACCAGGAGTTTAAATATATGCACAGTGCAGATGCTTGCTATTTTTAGGCTGGACTAAAAATATGCAGTGTGATGTTTAGGGATTTTTGAACATGTTTTGGAAATTTTTGTTTTCAAGTGATTTGTGCAACTGAGATACCCACTTGAACTATTAGTGGTGCATTCTTTAACCCGTAGTAATTATTGGGGCCAGTGACTTTGTAGGATAGACTTTTTTTTTTGTGCAAGAACCTTCTTTGGAGACCTGCACCTTGCACTGTTAGTTGGTCTGAGATCAGGTAAGTTCGGAGAGCAGTTACACAAGTCCCTGATGGTCCATGATTTTTTCCCCTGATAACTATTCTGTTAATGGGTTTTTCTCCTCAGGCTGCTGGAAGAGACACCTGCCACATGAAGTATTTTATTATCTGGGCAGTGAAATGACTTGGATGTGTAAATCATGAATATACGTAATAATGTGAAAAATGGAGGGGAAATTTAGTAGAGTCCCATCTTCAACAGTGTTCTTTGCTGTCAGCAGCTGGCTTCAAAGTCATGCTGAGAATTTTGCATGATCCTGTTACCCTATAGAGATTCAAGTCCCAAATCCCTTTTGGTGCGCTGAATTGGGGGTAGCGGGTCTTAAGAAAAGAACTGCTTGCCAAGCATTTGTCTGAATGCTCTCAGATCCCCCTTTCTTAAAAGGGAGTAGAAAAAACCTTGGTTCTTGTCTGTATCTTACAGTTGACTATACTGCAAAGAAGGTGATAGTAGTGTGGGAGCTTAGTTACAGGTAGCCTTATTTTTAACTATAAATAGGCCCTAGCATCACTGAGGTGGTGTGAGGTGGGGTAACTCCTTTCCGTTTGCTTTGCTTGCTTTTTATTATGCTGTTTATGTAGGGCAAGACCCAGGGGTAGCTTTGATCTTGTTACCGCACGTTCTTTGCGGCCCGGTGTTACAGACGTGAATAAATTTCCTGATTCATGCCACTAGATGGAACTGGCCTGTGCTTATAGATATTTGTTTAAATGTGAATTCCCCGTTGAGTAGTGACAAAATGAATTACTAGCTCTCTGTGGAGACTTGGCTTTTACCCTCTCAGAGTGGTGCTTTATAGGCAGCTTTGCTTTGTTTTTAATGCAAAGTGCTTTGAAAAAGAAGTGGTTACGCTGGCAGTTTCTTGCAGGTTTGGCTTTATTTCTTTTTTTAGTTGCCTTGGCTGTGTGTTACAGTTAAAGTGCTATTTATTACATTTCTGCGTTTAAACCACCATGGGTCTTGTGTTGATGTGCGTGCCTCTCTTCCTTCTACAAGGGGGCAGACCGTCTGCTCTCTTAAATTTCACTTCGGATTATTTCCTGTACCTTTTTGTGATGTTCAAGGTCGAAGCTGTACAAGTCCCTTTCCAGATGAACCAGGTTTGCCACTGGAGAACCCTGGCTTTATAGCAGTCTAACGGCTTTTGGATTTGAACAGCAGTGGTTTCTTTGGCAGTGGGCAAAGCACCAGACAAGGGTTGCTTGGCATGGATCTGCCTGCCTGGATCTGCAGGAGCCTGGGCTCTATTCCTGGCTTTGCTTCTAGCCAGCCCCGTGCCCTGGGAGCTGCTCCCTCCCGCGCTTCCACTTTTCCCTTTTCTAAATAGCAAGAACAACATTGATCCTGTTTTCTACAGTGCTTGGAGGACTGTGGGTGAAAAAACTAGGCGAGAGCCCTGCACAAATACCAGGGAAATGGAATGATGCTAATAGGGATGTGACCTATAAAAAGGGCAACATTTTCACTAACTCTGTGTGTAATTATCCAGCTGCTGAGCAGCCACTGAGCCGTCTGTCTGCAACAAGAGAAGGGTGCTTCCCTACCATTCCCGCAAATAAAGTGTATCCAGAGGAAGAGTGATTTTTTTTTTTTTTTTTCCCCCCCCCTTGATTGTAAGGAAATTGATAAGCTGAGGAACCTGGTAGAAACAATCTGAAAGTCTCCCTGAAGTGTGGCCCCTGAGAAGCACACGGATACTAAAAAGCAACAATATTCCCATGATATCCTAGGGGTGCATCCTGGAAACAGGGTTTTCTCCTGAAGTTTCAGGGCTTGAATGTAAGGACAGTGGCACATTTGTAGAATGGTGGTTAAAGAGACCTTTACAGGCGCTCAGCGAGTGTCCTGCTCTGCAGATGCGAAAGCCCTGGCTCATTCATCCTGATCCCTGCTCTGGGAATGGGTCTGGGCAGTGCTCTGTGGAACAGGGATGTTTTCCTATCTGGAAGCTGCCGAGGATGCCAGTGTTGACAGACAGTGTGGTTTTGGTTTGATTTTTGACTTTTTTTGTATATTTTAGATTATACTCCTATACTTTATCTTGTATTAAACTATTTTGAAGATGGTAGTGATGACAGTTCCTGGTGTTGAGGATGTTGCTACTATGCTTTTAAATTTTTTTTTTTAATAATCTTGCTCTGCTGGCTGCAAATCCTGTTCCCTGCAGAGGAGGTTACGTAGAATTACTGAAGAGGAATTTGTGCTGCTCTTCTGGACTAGCTAACAGGATTTTATGGCAGACTTGCCGCTTTCTTCTGACTTGTGCATCAGTAAGTATCTCGTAATGCAGATAGCGGTGCACTAGTAATGAGACAAATACTTCCCTGTAAAAAGGCATCTTTTCTTGTTCCAGCGATCAAATTGTGCTCAGGCGTCATGGATGTGCCCAGCTGGTGTGTGAGGGAGGGCAGGGAGCTCTACGCTGACGGAGCAGAAAATGGAAACCTACTGTGTTGGCTGCAGTGATTCCTTGATCTCCTCGTCCCGCTCTGGGGCCTCCAGCCAGCACTTTGTGCCTGTCCAAAAACAGGTGGTGGCCGAAAATTTTAAGTCCCAAAAGTTCTGTTCTGTGGAGGAGCCTGATCCCTGTTGTGCTGCCTTTTCCGTTCCGGAGCAGGTGGCGTATCTGGGAATTTATACCCAACCCTCATCAAAGGTGGAATGCCTCGTAAATCGAGGGAGTCTCATCTTTGAAAGAGCAGCTGAAGGCAAAGACGTGTGTTCTGTAAATGTGACCTGAACTGTTAGCACAGCGGGAGCAGTAACGCGTGCCTAGGCCCTGCCAGTAGTGTCAACATCGCTGGAAGCCTCTCGGACCCTCTGAGCACTCAGAGTGACAGGGAATTCGGGGTTTATTAAAGTCGTCTCTGCACCGAGTAACTTGTTTTTATAGCTCAGCTTCTTGCAGGTGTCGCTGCTGACTGATCACCTTGGTGCCAGCATTAGCGTTTCTTCCTGAAGCATCAGGACTTGCTTCTGAATGTTATGTGCACCGGGGTGGGGGGCCTGTAAATGACACGGAGCTGTGCACCGGGGTGGGGGGCCTGTAAATGACACGGAGCCCGGGGTGCCACTTGTGCAGTGTCATCCTGGCTTGTGCTGCTGTCACCAGTAGATGGTGGCAGAAGCAGCACTCTGCAAGTTAATGCATCGGGTTTTGACTTCTTGGAAATGAAGAGTTCAGATCTACAGGAGCACTTGGTCCGGTTAGGATTTGAACCCTCTGCATCTCCTCCCTTCCTGTGATTACAGAGCTATGACCATCTTCATGTTTTTTTCCATAAAAGATTTTTTTAGGCCCGTTTTCACTCTTCGGCCATGCTGTCCCTGACTGCCAGAACAGAAAACTGAAATATGTCTTTCTGAGAAGTTCTTTAGAAAAAATATTGTCTTGGAGAGGATGTGGTAGGAAAGTCAGGAGAATCCCAGTGGTCTTCCAGTGACTGAGCTGTGGAAAAGCCTATGAGGATGTTGCTCAATCTGTGTGTGTTTTTCTTTTTTTTTCGTTTTGTGTTCTAGTTCCTCTTGCTAACCTGACTGCCATGCCTGGGCATTGACGCTGCTGCTGCAACTGTTTAAAATGGCAGAGAGAGGTGGGAATGAAGAAGTAATTCACCTGAACAGTTTCCCTGGCCACAGAGGGAAAGGTGAGTGCTGCTCTGTGCGTAATTCCAAAAGTCCCGTATAAAATTCTTTTAATGTAGGATTTAATGTTAAACCAGCAAGTGGTGTTAATGGGGAAGTGCTGGAAGTATTTTGCTGGAATTGAGCTGCAAAGCATCTCTGACCCCTCTGACGGAAAATAAGGTTATGCCTGATTTTCTGTGGGTAGTTGAAGTCATTTTAAATGGATACTTGAAATATTTTGTCCTGCCCTCTTGGGTTTTTTTTGTTGTTGCTGTTGCCTTTAGGCAGACAGGCAACTTCTTGGAAATGCCAAAGCCATATAGAGCTATTCCAGCTGCTTTGGTTGAGCCTTCTAAGGGCCTCAGGAACAGACAGGCTTGGTGTCCCTATCCTAGTAGGACCGTATGTGTTGGCACTCGTTACCACACAAGTGGAGTTCAGGACACTTCCTCTGTGTGGGTGAAGGATGCTAAATAAATACTCCAAAGCTGTGAATGTTAAACCTATTGAGTGGTACTGTTGTGTGTTGATTTACCATAGTAAAGTACAAACCAAAGCACTTTAAAATCAGAGACAAAGCTTGGGTGTACACTGTCTCTTCAACACAGAAGCCCTGTGTTTCTGTCTGGAACTTCTGAGTTCCAGAAGTTTTGTTCATTAGCATCTATATTTCTGTCTTGACAAGCCATAAGAGACAAGGCTGTCATCTTAATAACAGGGTATCTGCTGCACCCACAGCCAGGGACTCTCCCTCTGTCTTGCATAAGGTATTTCTGCAAGGTCACACCTTTCAGAAGAGGCCAGATTGCACTGGGAACCTTGCCTCTCTTCTACGCCACACTGCATACATTATTAAAATATATAGGCCTTGAGGTACTCCAAGTTCATGACTTCTCTGCAAAAATTAGTAGGTGCTCTGTACCTGGCTTACTTGAAATTGTTTTTTGCAGTAGCTTGACTCCTGCGAGGTCTGGAATAGCAGAATCTGTGCAATATTAATTAGTGAATGCCTGTCTCATGTATATGCTGTTCTAGCTTCTTGAGCTAGAGCTTGTGCAAATCCTTCCCTCGGAGGGCCGAGGGACATGAGGGTGGCTGTAACAGAAATTGAAGAGGAGCTAGGGACCTTTGAGCACTTCCCTGTTGCTGAAATGCAAATGTAAAGATAACTTTTTCAGATGTTTCACTGTTTTTTACCTCCTCTGCATGCCTTTAGCAAATAGCTCACTTTCCCTGCTTTGCTGCAGACTGGATAAACCACAGAGACGAAGGTCTTATCACAATATCGGATTCCTCGGATGAAGAATTACCTTTGTTGCTGGAAACGCCAGCCCAACAACGACGTGAGGAAGATGATGATGATGTCGTCATTTTGGCGGAGGTATTATTTCATTTTTGTGCAGTTCGCTGCTTTACGTATTGCCTTTATAGCAGGTTTTTGTACTGTTATCTATGTTCTTCAGAGTCACGTTCAGTTACAGTTGTTTATTTACTTGGGATGCCTGAAGTGAATGTTGAAATGATGACATTTTGCTGGGTTTGTGTTCAGTTAACTGGGTAAAACATACCAGTTTGGGGTATGACAGGGGAATCTTAGATTGGCAAACTATTTTATTTCTAATGAAGGCTGCAGCTTCCGTAAAATTATCCTGTCCCAGCAAGGTGAAATGCTTTGCAGGAGGACCTGTAGTCTGTTTGAACTGCTGCTGTAGTTCACGAGGCTCTTGCTTGGCTGGTAGTAGCAAACATCTCTTGTCTGCTATTTCCAATAAGCTTTTGTCCTTGATGCTGATCCCGAGCAGTCTTGCGTGGGTGTCTGACCCCTCATTCTTCGGGTGTATGGTGCAGTAGGTTGAAAAGCAACTGTCTTCTCCTGCATACCACTCTCATGTGGGCATTTGCAACAGAGCGGCTGTTACACTGCTGGTTCATAATTCTGGTTTACTGTATAGTGGCCTATAGCCACATCCTAAGTGAGTCCAACCTCTTAGAGTAGAAAATCTGATTCTTTAAATTACATCTTTCCACCAGAATTAGAACTTCAGAGGTAGCTCTGGCACTTTCCAGATTGTTCAGTAACTGACATAGTAGAAGACTTATGAAGTTGAAGTGACTGCAAGAAGCTGAAAGATGTTAAACAAATACATTTTTGATGTTCTATAAAATGTGTGTCTTGAAACAAACTTCATTTAAACCCATATCCTTTATGTTTCACTATTCTGCTTGTGTTTCGGGGATGTTGCAGGTGCTTGAATTGCTGTTGCTTTACAAAGCCAGTCCCCTGACAAACTGTTTCTGCCAGCACAGACAGTCACACAGGCATGCAAGGTGTTTCTGCTTACCTTGATGATTGCTGCTATCTAATTTCACATTTAAGATGTATTAAAAATATATTTGAAATTTTCATTAAAGTAACAAGAGGCATTGAGAAGATGAGGTTTTAAGTTTTTGTTTCTCTTTTCCTTTTAAAAGAAAAGTAGCAGAAACTCTTCACAATCTATTTGTATACAGAAGCCAGCCTGCCGGAAGCAGGAAGGTGTCCAGAGATTACTACTTTGAGCTTAGGTTCCTGCTACCCCTTTAAATGTATTGATGAGCCGAGATGCAAATGTGCTGTCAGCTAGTTCTTACTTCTGAGAGTATTTTACTGGGAGTGGAGTGGAGGTTGGGGAAAGCTCAGTATTCCAGGCTGAACGTCCTGTGCATCCTCAGTTTGCCAAATATTCTCTACTGTTAGCACTTGGGGTGAAGTAAAGGATGAAGTAAAACTGAGCAGGATTCAATGACATAAAGATGTATAGAGTGCAGTTTTATGCTTGGTGCTCAGTGGACTTTTCATCTACTTCCCATCAGAAGTTTGAGATGATCAAACGATCATTTGGAGCAAGGAATGTGACCTGTGGAAAGGAGCTCCCTCTGCTTACTCTTGTCTGCCTTATTTTCAGACCAGAAAGCATCAGCAGCTGCGCCCTAATGTCATCAGACCTGCTGCTCAGTGGCAGAGTGCAAACGCTGTAGGAGAAGGAGGATCTAAAGGTGCTGTAGGGCCCTTGAGTATATATCTGCAAGATGAGATCTCCACTCTGCTGTGCCAGAGAGACCGGGAAAACTGTGTGGTGGAGAACAGTGCCGGACCAAGCCGGGATGAGAACATGAACCTTGCCTTGCAGCAGCCTGGACCCTCTGAGCCTAATGGCCCCAGATTTGAAATTAAGAGCAACCAGGAGCTTGGACCAAATTCTTTTTCAGCAAAAAAAACAGACCTGCAGCTTCCTGACAGGGGGCTCATTAATCCGGAGAAAACAGAATTTCCACCACCGCTGGAGGAAAAGGTGGAAGCCAAGGCTTGGCAAGGAGAGGACTTGGAGCCCGAGGTCATACGGAGCCTCAGAGGAACAGCCCCTGAGATCCCCGCACATGGGCAGGTGATCCCAGAGGACAGTCAGTTGGATCACCCTTATGTTCAGCCATCAGAAAGAGAGCCGGGTGCTCTAGCAAATAGCTGTGCTCCTCAGCAAGGGCAGCCTGGAGCCGACCCGGTGTCTCTGCAGGCTTATGGAGAGGAGGCCCCTGGACCAGCCTTCCCTAGACCCGAACCGCAGCAAGATGGGATTCCAGGTCCTGCTTCGCCCCAGCCAGCTCATCCGCCAGAAGAAGTGGGAGATCAGGAGGCAGCAATGGACAATGAGCAGCCGGGTCCAGCGTTCCCCAGACAGGGCTCACATGAACTTGGCTCTAGTAACGTGCCAGAACAAGGAGCTGCTGGGCAGGAACAAGACCTCACTGCACTGCTCATCAGAGAGACAGTAAGTGTTCCCCCGTGCTTGTTGGTCTGAGCTCAAAGCACAGCTCCTGTTGACACTCTGCACTCAGCCAAGTGTCCGATAGGTGCAAGGTGGAAAGCAAGTAATGAGCGTCTTGGAGAAGCTTGGTTTAAAGGACTAGTCTGTTCTGTGGCAGAAGTGAGGAGGGAATGTGAACCTTGAGGGCACCGTTTGGCTTAGGGCTGGATGTGGGTCCAGGGAATTCAGCATCATTTATTGCAGGATTTCAAAGGCAGAGTGAAGCACATAACACGAGTCTGCTCTTAATGATTTGTTTGCAGATCTGTTCCCTTAAAGGCTACTTCCCTCCCAACTATATATATATATGTGTGTGTGTGTGTGTGTGTATATATATATAAAATATATTTTTTTTGTCTGGCTGATGAAGTTTGTACAGGTGTGTTAGAACTAAATAGGTAAAATTGAGACACTAAATGCAGGTGGAGCTAGAGGGATAGCAAAAGTTTAGGGACACGTTGTTGGGAGCCATGACCACCTTCAGCTAGCTCTCCCAGCCAGTACAGTCTGGACTGTGGCTGTGTAGCTACACTAGCTCAGGGTTTATAATTTCCCTTGCAGTGTAGATTTCAAAGCAGTAGCTCCAAGGGGACACTGGATAGGCAAGGTGAATATTAGGTTTAAATTCTCCATGCACATGTGCTCCCGTACACCCACAGCGCTGGGTGGCTTCCAGCTGCATGTGTGAAGTTGCACAGAGAGGCACTAGCCACAATTGCTGAATGACTAAGGCAGGCACTTTTACATCCACAAACACGGGTAGTGTGGTCTATGTAAGGTACTGTGGTGATGCCTCTCATGTCTGCTCTCTTCCCTTCTCCTCCAGCACCCTTTCTTCCTGTTGGTCATTAGACAGGAAAGGTCTTTCCTTGATGCTTTTAGGAATATTTTCCCTAAACAAGTGTGAAGTTCTGTGTCTCCCCTAAAGTCATCCCTCCCCATCCCATATCTGATTCTATATGTGAAAAGCAAACTTGAGAAAGCTTTTGTTCTTATTCTCAAGGAGCAGCCCAACAAAACCCTGTGCTTCTTGAGTAAGACCTTGTTGATCAGTGACCAGCCCTGGTAAGATGGACAGATAGATACTCTTATGATACCAGAGTTGCTTGACAACCCTGACCAGTTCAATCTTGCAAAATAAAATATCATCTGGCACAAGCAACCACAGTATCTGTACAGAAACTCAAGTAGCAGAGGGCACGTCTTTGCTGCTCCTTCCATGTGGTCAGCACTGGAAAGACTTTTACAGAAATGCCAGTAAAGGTTTGTTTCTGTCTGGCCTCATCACCGCTGTGTCTGGTTGCTTTGAATGAGTGTGCATATATATATTTTTTTTTTTTCTCCTTTCTGCTTTGGAATGTTGTCTTTCATCAATCTGAAACTCCTTAGTCCTCTGAAAGTAAATATTAGCTCTGCTCGTATTGTAGATCATGCCTGTGTTTCCTGTTTCTGTCTACCCTGCACCATTTGTCAAGCCAGCTGCTCATGGCACCTCATCCCTACCCATGTCCTTGTAAGAAGGAGCTGTTAGTCCTTTTGTGGAGGAAAGGAAAGTCAGTGGGTTGAGTACCCAGGGTGGCTGGATGTACCTGATCTCTTGAAGCCCCTTCTGTCCCCTGTCTCAGGGGCATACTAGATAATTATATAAACTTCTGTCTTCAGTGCTGTTACATAGCTCTTCTAATACCTACATAACCTTTAGCTTTTCCTACTGTAGGAAGCAAGATTCCCTGATGTGAAGAAGGAATATATTGAAGAGCTAATCAGCATCAAGAACTGCTATGACTTAAATGTGTAAGTATAGAGCTGAGGGCCACAGCATGTCACACAGCAGCCTGGCTACGGTCACACTTCCACCCCTGCTCTTGCTAATGCTGCTCCTTCACAGCATATGAAGGGTGGGAGTCGGTGCTACCTTGGTAGTGCCAAAGAGCCTATATATTTTTTTTTTCCCTTCTAATGAAGCTCTTCCTCTCTGCTACCTCAATAAAACATAATTGCTGCTGCTTTCTCATGAGTGAAGTGCATCACTCCTCATTCATCCACAACATAAGGCAACACTTAGTTCTTTGGCTTTGTAGTTCTGCCATCACTTCAGTGATGAAAAAGAAGAGAAGCTTCAGTTTCTCTGCTTTTGTTAAGGTCATTGGTAAGTGCTCTGATTATTTGGTTGTTTTAAGAATGTCACTTTTGATTTCCCCTAACTATTGCTATATTCCATAGGATAAGATATTGAGGTGACTTTTTTATAAAATTGGCTGCATGATGATTTTTTTTTCCTATACCCTTTGCTTAATCAAGTAGCAGCGGTACTGTTGACTTTTCTCTCAAGTCACTCCTTGCAGATAGCAAATATATTTGAGGAGATTCTTCATTCATGGGTCTAGATAGCTGCCAATAGACTGGTTTTGAGCAGAAGTGTGAGCTGGGAAGGAAAGTAAGCAGTAGAAGAAAGTTTAAGAACTATCACTTTTCCAATTGTGCTAACAGGTTGAGAAGCTCCCAGTGTTAGCAATTGTGTTTGATATGCCTGTGAGTCATGTTAGAAACAAACAAAAAAATAATAATTAAGCCATTAACTTTTACTGTTAAGTTCTGTCTACTTCCTGCCCTTTTGGATAAAGCTTGCACATTTGCAAAGGGAAAACTTGTGTGTGTTGGCACCAGCAAATGCTGGGGAGGGAGTTACCTGAAAATACTCTTGATTTGTCTGGTGTTAGGTGGTCTCTGCAGCTGTTGCTGCTATTTGAAACATGTTGAAACTAGTTATGTGATATGAGAAGGAAGGATAGGTGTAGGTTATTAGAGAATTCACGCTAATGTGTAGCAGTCTGATGCCTTGGCAATTATCAGGGCACTAATTAAGCAGTATTGAAGTATGTAAGGCTTACAGTTATTTATTGCATCATAAATTGGTTAACTGGCAGGGAACTAAGGGTGAGCCCATCCATTGGGGCTTGCTTTCCAGTATCAGTGTTGCAAAGTCATGTCTTCACAGCAAGGCTTGTTGGTTAGAAATCTGAAAGGTTTAAATTTCTTCCTTTTGAATGTGCATTTCCTGCAGCGCTGGCCTGTTTAATAGGAGAGGCTTTTGGATGCCTGTGCTGTGCTTGATGCACTGAGGACTGGATGCTTATCTGGGGTTGTGAAGGCTGCTGGGGCTGTAGGCTATTCCTCGAGGTGACCAGGCTGTTCCAATTGAGCATCTAGCTGCAGGATCCTTCACAGATGGTGTGGAAGAAACTCGTTAAGAGTATCCTGTGGGGATGTGGCAAAGCCTGAAGGAATTAAATCCTAGTATCAGTCTCTATCAGCCTTAATTTCTTTCTTCCTTTCTTGCTCCTGAAATCCTTCTTTCTATTGTGCAGCACAGAACCAGTGGGATGAAGAAACACTTAGAGACTTCCCCCAGGCTGTCTACAGGGTCTGCTCAGTGGTGCATTGCACATGTACTGGCTAATAGAGGTTTCTTCCCCATATTTCTATTTCTTTAACCAAACTATCATCTGAGTTGTCACTGCATCTTTTGTATTGGAACAAATGGGTCAAAGCACTGGTCAGCCTCGCTGGCAGGATCTCTCTGATGCCTGTGGTATGTCAAGCTGAATAAGGCTTGAAATATAATAAATAAGGCTGGTTGGGCTTGGACAGGGATGTGGCTTTTAACTGCCTGTGTGTCCTGGGGTGCAGATACTAATGACGGTGCTGCGAGCCTGTGCACGCTGGGATGCACTTAACTAATTTCAGCCATACTGAAGGTTAACATCTCTGCAAATCCTGAGCATTGAAACGTCGGCTCACAGAAGAGTTAAATGTGTCCTGACTGTGCCACAGCTGAAACCCTTGTATTTGAGCTTCGGTGATTTGAGGTCCTTGGAAGTCCTGGTTTTGATGGATTAGGACAGTTACCCTTTACAAAGGGGAGAGGCGAAGGCTGGATGCTATTAAATGCTCAATGCCAAGATATTTTGTTGTTTTCAGAAATGATTGTCTTAAAACTTTCCACTGATGTGAAGGATAAGATGTGAGAACCCTTCTTAGCAGGGTATCATCTATTCAGCTTTTGTGTGCAGAAGTATTCGCATTCAGTCAAAAGCTTCTGGTTCAATATGTCAATACCTGATTAAACAAAAAATGCCTCTGCTTTGAATGTAAAAGCAGGGCTAAAGCAATTGTGCTGTGATAGTGGGTTAGTGCTTCAAGGCAGTTCAGATTTCTTAATTAAGGACTGATTTCTGACATCAGGAATGTAAATTAGCAGCAATTATGTCTGTGCTCCCTCTAGCACCTTTTCATTCAAAAAGTTTTACAAATGTTAATTGCTCCTCATAGCCCCTTTCAGAAGGGTTTTATGCTCAGTTGGGGAAACTGAGGAACAGTTTGTTACTTGACCCAACTAGCACAGCTGGTTGATGACAGAGTTGAGAATAAGCTGTGAAAATCTAATTCAAATAGGCTACAACAGCCTTTCCCCTTCAAAGGGACTTCTGAAGTATCTGTAGAGCTCTGGCAAGGCCCGTATCATTAAACTACTTGTATCCTGTGTGCTGAAGCACTCTGTAAAGCAAAACCTAACTGACAAAATGTTTTGTGTGATTGAACCATAGCAATCCTAGATTTAGAGGGTAGTAAGCATGTAATTTTCCAACTTAATGATTATTTTTAAATATTGTTCCAGTGAGAGCAGTTCCTAGGGTGAGCTGGATAATGCCTGTCTGATTTCAAGCCTTATTACATAAACCTGTGATCTCAGTACCTACCTTACGTAAGCCCAGGTTAAACATGTTTTTGTCTCAGCTTTACTGTGAAAGCAGCTGAAGACCTGAACTTATTTAAAATGTGAATCTGTAATCCATGCAGGAACACATCATCTTTTCACAGGTTTTGTGGGAGGTTTTAAGCTTATTCTTCCAAGGGTGCCTTTATGTCAGCTGTGTTTGAAACTGTTCTTTCTTTTATGGTCTTCCTAACATTAATTCCAGAGTAGCAGAAAGCTAGCGCGCTTTGACCTGTAGCCATGCAAGATTTGACTTGTCCTCAAGGGAAGTGTTACTCTGCGCAGGTTGACATTAGAGTAGAGAAGTGAAACTGCTTCCCTACTGGCGTGAGAGTTGCGTGCAAACTTTTGTTATATAAGTGCAACTGTTGAAAGGCAAATGTATTTGCTTTTCCTTTTTTTTTTTTGCAGTCATACAGCAGCTCAGTCTTAATTCTGAGTCATTTGGCTTCAGTTTGCTCTGGCCTGAGACCTCTCTTGGTTCTCACAGGATGGGCTGTTCCTTGCCTGCCCAGCCCCTGGATTGTAGGATACTGAAAACTTAGCAAGGAATGAACCTGAGCTCCCAGATCTTCAAGTAACTACATTTATCTTTTCAGACTTTGTAATTTTCTCCTGGAAAATCCCGATTACCCAAAGGAGGAAGGCAGAGTGGTTTTAAATCCCAGCAGCAGCCTGCTTGCCAGCCAAGATGAGACCAAGGCAAGTGAGAGAGCCTCCTTCTCGCGTGCCTCCTGTTACGTGTGTTCAACCTGAGCTCGTTGTGGGTTGCCTTGTTCGATTAGTGCATATTTGTGGCGTGCCTGACTGCGCTGCACTCTTTCAGCTGGCCTCTGGGTGCATTTAAACTGCTGTTAAATAACAATAGTTGCTTGTGAGATGGTTTCAAGATGCTCGTGTCTTGCTACTGTGCAGGTTTGCCTTTTCTGCCTTTTTTTTTTTAAAAAAAAAAAAAAAAACCCTGTGTCCTACCTGTTTTTTTGGCTACCTCCTATCTGGATTGTTTGTTTTGGTCACTAATCTAATAATACCTTGGTCCTTCTCTTGCATGAAGTACACTTGGACATCTTGTCTCTTGTATGACTTTTAGGTATTGCCTTTTAGCTTTCTAACTGAGAATCTCCCTGCAGTTTCTTGGTATTTTTTTTCCCTGTTTTCCTAATCTTTGACAAATATTTTTCTCCCAGATATGCTTTCTTTAAGTAAATTTAAATGGCTATATGTGACTTGGGAGATGTGGATACTGAATACCTCCTTCTGCTCTGAGAAATATCCCTCAAATTTAAGCCCATGAAGCTATTCAACCTTTACAGTAACACAGGACAGTGAGAAGAGGATCTGTTTGTGCAGCACGTTGCATGGCTTGGGTCCAGCTCAGAGCAGAGCTGCAGGGTGGTGCAGCTCGGGACAGGCTCCCTGCCCAAGTGTGTGCACCACTTAACTTCACGTGTCACACTGTGCTCAGAACAAGGTGCCCTGGAAGAGGAGTTTTGTGTGGTCTGGCAGAAGCCCCTGGCTGCTGAAAGATGGGTTGTTTGGGGTGCTTTTGTGTGTCTGTAGGAGCCTTTTAATATTCTCAGTTGTCTCTTGCATTTTTCTTCCCCTCAGGTGCCTAAAGTGGACTACTTTGATTTTTCCAAACTTGCTCCACTTGATCAGCGGTGCTTTATTCAAGCAGCTGACCTCCTTATGGCAGACTTCAAAATGCTGAGCAGCCAGGACATTAAGTGGGCACTACATGAACTCAAAGGACACTATGCAATCACACGGAAGGTTCTTCAGTTTAAATCTTCTTACTAGGGTCATCTCCCCTTGTCTATGGAGGAGAGCACTGTGATGTCTTTTGCCTTACTGCACCATCTGCTTGTGTGTGGTTGTATTTTTATGATCTGCTTTTCCTTTGAAAAAGTATTTGATGTCCATTTAGCCAAGAGACCTGCACTTTGTTCTTGCACTTCAGCCTGGGAAATTTAGAGGCGCTAGCTAGTTGATAGTGGGCCATGCATTAAACTGAGTAATGCTCCCTATGCTGAAGGGGGTATAATTGCTAATAACACTTAAACTAGCCAAGTTTTAAGACACTTAACTGCTGTCATTAGTATCTAAATGACTCCACATTTGAAGAGGAGCCAGAGTCTCTTGCTGGCCTTCTCATTTTTATGGTTTTCAAAATGAATCATATATTCCTTGTAAAAGAATGTCACTGTAATGGAGCTGTGAAGAAACATATTCTCAAGTATCAACAAGCTAAACATGAATGCGGTCTCAGGTTGTTGACCTGGAGCTATTCTTCTGATACGCTCTCTTGCTTAAGTGTCTTTCCAAGACTTAACTTTAAAAAAGCAAAACCAAACAAGGGACAAAGTGATGTTTTTCTTTCGAACGATTGAGTGTTGAGCAGCTGAATTGAGCAAAAGCAGGTGGTTTTAGCTCTAAATCATCAGGAAAAAAAAAGGTTCAAAAAAATTGAGCTCTGTTGCATCAGAATGGACGCCAGCTGTGTTAGAGATAAGCTGAGCTCTTGCAAAGCATCATTCAACTCTGCCTGAACAACAGGTGGTTCTTTTGTTTATGATTGTTACAAATTCATAAGGCAACAAGATGGATAAAAGGTAGAGAGATAGACCTGCCTTTATAGGATATCGGGCTGTCCTGTTTCTAAATGGTTCTTACGTACAAGCTTTCATGCAGTGCTTTAATTTAATGTGTTTGTCTCTGCTTTCTTCCAGAGAGCAGAAAGGATTTATGCCTGTATGTTGTTTTCTAGGCCTTTTCTGATGCCATCAAGAAATGGCAGGAGCTGTCTCCAGAAACCAGTGGGAAAAGAAAAAAGAGGAAAGAAATGAATCAATTTTCATATATAGATTTCAAATTTGAGCAAGGTAAATAGCAAGCAGTGTATGTGATGCTCTCTGCATGGATACTGTAAGCAGAGCTGGATTGCTGCGGGCAGTACTGCTGTTGGAGAGGGCTCTGGTCCCCATCTATGTGTCTGTCACTGTCCAGAATCTGTTTTGGAAATGCTCTTCACTAATGCATCTACTTGGTACAGTGCTGCTTGCAATGCTGAGGTTATGTAGCTGGTAATGCCTAGAGGAGGAAGGGTTTAAGCTTTGCTTGTGTTGTCCTATCCCATTTCACTGTACTTTTAACCCTGTTTTAGGTGATGTAAAAATTGAGAAGCGGATGTTCTTCCTGGAGAATAAGAGGCGGCACTGGAGGTCCTATGACCGGCTCTCACTTCTCCCACCAGTGCTTCTAGAGCAGGAATTCTACGAGCAGAAAGTTAAAGAGATGGCAGAGGTGAGAGTGATAGGAGTTGCTTCCATCTTGTGGGGCAAATATTTCAGCTACTGTGGAGGTCTTGGCCTTAAGCATGGAGATCTGTCTCTTTTGGAAGTCAAACGCTGAACAAAATGTTGAATAGCTGAGGCCTTTTGCCCCTTTACTAACTATTAATACTTAGGGCTTTTTCAAAAATGAGTTACTTGAAGTAAAAGCCAATCAAGGAATTCTGTATTTACTTACATATATAGCTGTCGCTTCTGCTGCTGAAAACCTTCCATATATCTGCTAATGTTGATTTGTAGTCTGTGATAAAACGCCTTCCTGGACTTTTTTTGCTACAGAGTAAAAGCTATATTAATGAATTACTTCCTCCCATAAGTAGCGGTCTCCTTTTCTGCTTTTAAACTTGTAATTACAGCTCAGTGGTGGTGGTTAATAACAACTTGGCTCAAGGCAGACCATCCACTCACTTTTTCTTTTGAAAGTTGGCAGTCCTGTCTCAAACTCCTTGTCCCATGTTGAGGTGCGTATGTCAAAGCAGAACCTTGCAACACTTCCTGGGGCGATTTCTTCCCCTGATAATCCAATAAAAAAATTGAACTAATAGCTCTGCACCTGCAGTCCTTTCTGGAGTAGAGTCCTAAAGATCAGTGCCTCTTAGGCAGATGACTGTTTCTTTTTAAACACAAAGCTCCTGTTTCTTGGGGCTTTCTCTAGAAAGACCTATTGGGTGAGATCTTGCCTGCCCATAGAAACCTGAACTCATGGCCCTCTGTAACCCAGAACATGGTTCTTTGCTCTTCTGCCTTTGCTTCTACAGCTTGTTTTAGCTGAATCAGACATAGTTTAACGGATTGGAAGGATGGGCTGAGTTGTGTTATGGCAGAACATGGTGGGTTGTAAATCTTGAGATATTGTAAAAGTTGGAAAATTGGATTCTGCGTTCTACAAATACAGATGTACGTGTCTCTTCCAGCACGCGGACTTTCTCCTTGCTCTGCAGATGAACGAGGAGCAGTATCAGAAGGTCAGTATTGGCAATATGGTTCCTAGAGTTCAGCTTAGGTATTGAGACTGTTTTGCACTTACTGCTTTGCAGACTCCTCTGGCTTCAGGAGCAGTTTGTTTTCTGCAGGGCTGCGTTTGCCCTGTGCTGCATGTGTGGAGCCGGCAGAGCCTGCACTCTGTGTTGGCTGCGTCTTAGCAAAGGTGGACAAGAGCTGGTCCAGCAAGGCCGTATCGATGTGTGGAATGATCTGTAGTAGTTCAGTCAGCTGCTGCTTGCATCTTTACTGGCCAGAGCAAACAGTGCGATAGAATTGTACCGGTTTTGCTCTTGCTACCCATGTTATGGCCGTTTAAAATGGATTGGCTATTTTTGGGGCACTGCCAGTGGAAAGGTCTTTTTCATTTGCAAAAAGGACCTTTTTTTTTTTTTTTTTTTTTTTAAAGTGCAAGGCTTAATTTTCATTTAAATGAAGAAAGAGGTCAGTTCAGCTGTGGGTTACCTTTCTCCATGCCTATTTCTCCTCTGACTTTGGAGATGTTGGCATATTTACTCTTAAAAAGCTTCTCTACCTCTGCAGTGACGTACTCCAGACAAGTTTTGTCCAGGCACATGGATAAATGTTCCTTTAGAGGGCAGCAGATTTGAATCTTACTTTTTCCCTATAGAAATTGTGCATATTCTCTGCTGCTTCCTTGCAAGCACAGCTCTCTAACCCCAGATGGTTTCTGCCTGTGAGCTAAGAATTAGTCAAGCATAGTGCTCTTTGCGGGGTGGAGGAAAAGGGAGGGAATGTGTTGTGGAGGACGTGAAGATGTTAAATTAGTTAAAACTGAGTTTCTGAGTTTGCTTTCTCATGGTTCAACCACCAAAGAGTTTATCTACAGAATAACGTATGTCCATAGCTCACTTGTTTTTCTCTTATAATCGATGCTGACTTTTTTTTGGTGGATTGCAGTTGTGTGTACCCACATCATGGAATTCTTTCTTAATTCCAGCAGTGTTTGTTGGTATGTTGCTATAGCTATTTTCTGGGATGTTGTTAATATGTCTGTTTATGGCTGCAGGATGGTCAGATGATAGAGTGCCGTTGCTGCTATGGGGAGTTTGCATTTGAAGAGCTAACGCAGTGTGCAGATGGTCACTTGTTCTGCAAGGAGTGCCTAATTAAATATGCTCAGGAGGCAGTCTTCGGCTCTGGGAAGGTAAGGATTCCCACCTGGGCACGGGAAAATGGGCAGATTGCTGTTGGAAGATCCCATTGCTGTTTGCAGAGTGTTGTCACTGAGACCAAATGTAACTGCACTTTTCCTGGGAAGTGTTTGAATGGAATGAAATCTACATCCGAGGAGTCTGCCTCACCATCAAATGGATAGCGAAGAACTTCACAGTGGGATCTTTGAATAGGATTTCTGTCTTGTTGGTCTCTAACTTGCTCTGTGCTTAACAACTTTTAATGGATTATTAGGAATTTTTTTATAATGTTCATAGTAGTAAGTTGTATTTGTTTATGTTTTAATTTACTCATTAATAAATGAATGTTATCTGCATGGGGAACCAGTGCAGAATTGGCCAGTCTTTTCCTGACTAAAGACTTGTCCTTAAATTCCTTGTGATCCTGGCTTAATTTGAGGGTCAATTCCTCTACAGGACTCCTAACCTTCTCAGTCTTATGTAGAAATGCTGATGCTACCAGGACATGCTTTCCAGAGTTGGTCCAAATGGTAAGGAAGCAGCAGTTAGCAGTTATCCTTTTGCTTAACTGAGCTCTAAAGTTATTAATCTGTTGTGGGGTATGCATGCTCATTTGTCTTGGGATATGATGATCAAACCGCAGGGTTCATTTTTGGGGGTACCATGGTCTGTATTTCATGTAACTGTATAAATTGACAGATGTACTTAATATGAGCGCATTGCCAAGAACAGAATATAGTTCATGACGTGGTGCCAGCCCCCGATGGGGGATGTGCGGCGGTAACAGGCTGCTTTGTGGCCACAGTGGCTTTGAAGTGAGTGATCTGTAATCCCAGCTATCAACTTTCTACTGGTGCTTGTCTGAGACCTCGTCTAGCTGATTAACTAGCCTTGTTCATAGCATAGCAAGCCCCTACTCTCTTCTCTGTTAGTCAACTGTTGATTTAAGCTCTTCCCTCTTCAAGCAAAGCTCTGATACTCTGTTTGGAAATGTTCTGGAGGCTGAGTTGTCTTGTGTGTCACTAAAAACCTACTGAAATGGAGCTCTCCTCTCCTTCCAATTGTAGTCAGAGCTCAGCTGCATGGAAGGGAGCTGCACGTGTTCCTTCCCCACCAGCGAGCTGGAGAAGGTGCTTCCAGAGAACATCCTCTGTAAATACTATGAGCGGAAAGCTGAGGAGGAGGTGGCCGCTGCCTGTGCAGATGAGCTTGTCAGGTAATTCTCCAGCGCAGGATACATGAGTCAGGATGAACTAGAGGAAATCCTGTACTTTCTGTTTTAGAGAATTGTCCTCCAGAACCGTAAATATGTGCTAGCTGTGGGGCAGGTGGCTGTCATAGAGCTGCCTTTAAGTTTAGGGCTTCTGCTTTCCTCTGACTGTTTTTGTTTAGCACAGTTTGTCTTCCATTGATTAGGAGCAGATTAAAATTCAGTAAGGCTGATTTCCCCCATCACTTGCCAGCCTCGTGCTGATCCTTAAAATCACATGGTCAGAAGCAATGCTGAGCATATATTATTTTGATTGCAAACAGGGAAGTGATCAAAGAAATACGAGCAAAAAGACAGTAGTCAGCAAATCCTTGTGGCGGGCATTTGGCTGGCAGCCTTATTAACAGCCACATAATTGTTTAAATTCCCTTTCTGCCAAGTTTTGTTCAGCCCTGTGTTTGTTTAGCCAATTAATAGCATCTTTTTCTGGGCTGCAGGTGTCCCTTCTGTAACTTCCCAGCTCTCCTGGACAACGATGTGAAGCGGTTCAGCTGTCCTAATCCCCGCTGCAGAAAGGTAATTGGGTCACACTTAACATTCAGTCTCTTCAGAAGTGCTTTAGGTGAACAGGGAGCAGGGTGTATGAGAGGCATAGAAACAAATTGTAATCTGTTTTCTAATAAACTCTGGAGAACAAGCTGAGCAAACCTCAGCTGCCATCCTTGGCAGAATCTGGCATGATGCATTTTCCTCTTAAGCCACTGCTGGAATATAGATTGGGCTGGTAGCGAACAAAATTTGTTTGGAGAACTCAGTGTGCCCACTCGAAGGGCAGAAGATCTTTGTGCTTTTCAACTTTGCTGACAACCATGGCATGCGAATCATCAGGTCCAGGGGCTGAGCAGAATGGGGAAGCTTGACTGCTGCTACTTCTACAGCTTTGTTTTTCCTGCAGAAGAGAGAACGCAGAAATGTTTTGCAGCCTCTTGAATATGTGTAAAAACCCTGGCTGCATCTGGTGACAGTGAGTAGAGGCTGGCGTAGTATCAGTGCTTGGCTCCAGTAATATGAGGCATCTTGCAAAGCTTTAGCCACAACGACAGACTCTCACACAGTATTCAGAGCTGCTGATCCCCTGGCAGAGATTTCTGCTAATCGCAGAAATTCCTTTTGGATGCGTGAACAGTGTGCATGTAGCTGCCCAGGCGCTGGGTTCTTATTTTGAAGCTATAGCACTGTTTGGCTGTATTGGAAAAGTTGTGTCTAAGAAATCAAATGTTGTTGTCTGGAGGCACTGAAGTTGCTAGTAGTGACATTTATGTTCTGTTATGAAAAAATGTCCTGTGAGGGAAAGCCATTTATGAAAGACGTGCAATTCTGTTTTTGATCTTTAATCTCCAGCCATGTTTCACTAACACTACCATTGTGGGGGAAAAAACTCCCAGTTCTGGATGCTGCAGATTTCATGAGCAAGGAGGTTGGATTGCCGTTAGGTGGCACTGTTGATTCACGTTTAAATGGATCTTTTTTCTTTCCCCCCCTCTCAAAAATGAGAAAGGGAGAAGAAAAAAAAAAAAAAAAAAAAAAAAAGGCTGTTCTCAAAGTGTCAGCAACATAGAGCAGAATTTAGGCTTAAACAACTTGAATGCTTCAATGTGTTTTTTTAAAAAAAAAAAAAAAAAAATCATTTTTTAATGTGTAGTGTGACACAGTAAATGTGGCAATAGGGTCAGTGCTGCAAATTCCCTTCCCTCTGCTCTTTGTTTCCTTCCATGGGCTCTGTTTGTCCCCCTCCCTGTGGCTGCAGCATTCCAGTGGGCTGGATTCCTGGTTTCCTGGACAGCTTGTGTTGATTCATTAGCTGAAAATCTGCTGAGTCGCTTAGGGCTCTTTAGAAATCTAAAAGACTTGAGGATTTGAAGCCTAGGATGACAAACTGAGCTAGCAGGATGTGTCAGTCTCTCCTCTCACAGCTGCTGTGGCCTCTTCCATTCCTGCTACCTGCTTTCTTTTCAAAATGAAACATTTCTGGTTTATGTTCTGCCTTGCAGGCACTTTGCCCGTAGAGAGGAAGGGGCTAATCTATCCCTTTCCTCTCCGGGAGCTCCATGGAGGCCGGGAAGGATACCTTGCTTTTCCGAGTGCTGCCTCGGGCAGACTCATGGCAGTGATGAGTGATCCTGGAGGGAGTTCCTCTCTGGATGGAAGGGCTGTATTTGCACAGCTGAACCCAGAGTGAGGGGAAGCGTGGAAAGGGATGGGTCAGAACGTGCATCTCGAGCTGCAGGTTCAACGAGCGGGGAGAGCGGATATTCTCCCGTTGTATTTCAGTGCTCCATTACCTGGATCCTCTGTCTTGCTTCCAGAGCTCCTGTCAATGTCCTCTGGCCTTCTGTTAAATCATGCTGAGAGCTTGAGTTGCGTTTGGATCAGATAGAGATTTGCAGCAAAGTGTGTGATGGAAACCAGCCGGAAGCCTTGATTTGGGCTCTGCATGTGTGTGGATGGGGCCTGATAAAGGAGGAGCTCTAGACACCGCGCAGGGCCCCAGTCGTGGCTGGTGTCACCCCTGCACTGGCTGCTGCCTTCGGAGGCTGAGGACGCGGGAGGAGCACGCGGAGGAGCCTGCCCGTCTGCCAGCACCACCGTTCTCCGGCCGTGCTGCGTGGAGTTAGGTGGCCAGGCCTTGCATCTTAGCGTCACCAGCTTGTGCTGGGCGGAGGAGAAGCTCAGTTAGCCAAAGGGAAAGGTTGTCCGAGCACCCCTGCCACTGCATGCGCTGGGTATGTGCAACCCGAGCGTGTGGTGGAGGGGAATCGACCCTTGCTTAACTGGCTGGTACGAGGTCTCAGAGTTTGCTCTCCCGTGGCGCGTTCCCGGTGGCGTGCGTGCCGGGAGGATTCCCAGCAGCTGGCTCCGCCAGCTCCATCTTGCCATCCGAGCACGGATCTGCGCATGGAAGTGGTGCTTGGGTTCCTCTTCTGTGAGGATGCCCATTTCGCCTCGGCATGTTCTCACATCGCTAAGATTTCTCACACTAAAGCTGCCCATTCTGGTAAAGCTATGAAAGACGCATTGATTTCTTAAGAACTAGACAGTGTACGAGTGCTTTCATGTATCTGGGAAATGGCTTTCCCCCCAGGAAAGGAAGTCATTCCCCCTCCGTCTCCCTTTTCCCTGTATCCCGTATCATGCACAAAGTCTTGGCTTTTGTTCCGAGGATGCTCGCGGCCATCGCAGTCGCTGCTCCCCTCTTTGCAGTCTGGGCACAAAGCGCTGCAGGGCTCCCAGCCGCAAGCGAGGGAGGGAGGGAGGGAGGAGGGAAAGCAGTGTTGTTTCCATGGGAATCCAGCACCAAGCAGAACGCGTGCGGTCCCTCCAGGTGCCAGGAAGCTAAAACCCTTTTTGCAGCCCAGCTGCAACCTGCAGCCATCTCACAGGCACCCACATTTCCAAAAATCAGGCTCCACTGCAGAGCTTGCAGGACTGGGGTGCAGGCTGGATGCAAAAGCGATTGCTGAACCAAGGAAGCTGCTGCCGCTCTCATTGGGGACCACGTTGTGCCTCCCGTTAATGAGGCTGCCTTCGGGAAGGAGGATGCCTGCTGGGCATCTGAGCTGTTGTGCTGGAAAAATGAGCTCTGATGTGCCTGTGTGAGAGGGATTAAACCCTTCCCTGCGCTGCCTTTTCATCTCAAGGATGGCCAAGGCACTCCTTGCGTGTACTTTTAATTTGCAGGACTGAGAGGTGGTGTTTTAGGGGACTTTTTTGAGCTGCTGGAATTACTTAAGATGGGTTTCAAGGTGCTGGCTGTGAACAGATGCACCCGGCTGCTCTTAACCTTCATTTTCTGGTGAAAGATGAACAGGTGTAAGCTTGCACGGAGCTCTACCTCATCAGTTGTGTCTGAACGTGGCTCTTAGCAGGGTGCTAACACAGCACCTAGGACATACATGAGTAATAGTTGTTGCGTAGGTCACAGCAACTTCAGAACTAGTGGCCTTTCTTGCTGGAACAACAAATTGTTGCATGACATTTAAAATTATAAAAACGGCTAACGGGTCATTCTGCAAGGCCTGTGTGATGACTGTACCTGGCAATGGAATGGGCAGTTGCTCCTGGGTCAGAGCAGGATAATGAGGCAGCCCCAGCCACCTATGATCCAGTTACAATTGTTTTATAGGGTGCAAGGGAAACGTTTGTGTAATCAAATAGCCAGCAGCAGCAATGGCTGTGCTTAGGGTGACATAATCCTTCCAAGGATGCCATAATCCTTCCAAGGATGCCATCCCGTGCATTCCGCGGTGCCAGGTGGGAGCCTGTGCTGCTGCTGCCCTTCCCAAACACGCAGCACTTTGCGGTGTTAGGGTGAAGCTGCAGAGACCTGGCAAGGTGGGTGCGCAACCCTGGGGGAGCAGGAAAATCAGTCTGGCTGGAGAAACTGAGCTCCAACAGAATGCCGCAGTGCAGGCTGTGCATATGGAGAATTACTTAATTCTCCTTGTTTTGCAACGTATTTTCCCAGCTGCTGAAGTCTCTCAGTCAGCTTCCTGACAGCAGTGCAAACATTTTGAAAGTCTTGTGGTCCTGTCTGTGTGCAGCAGTTCTTACCCTATTCGTCTGTTTTTCCTTAGACATATTTGTTTGGATGTGGTTGTCACTTAGCGCTTACCTCTCTGCTTCCGTGCAGAGCAGAGCTGAGGACGGCGGCTGCTTATGGCAAACCCCTGTCATTTCTTTTTGATGGCACTAAACTCAGCACCCAACTCCCACGCTTAAATTTCCATCCCGTGTCTGTGTGAATGTGGCTTAGCAGAGTTTGTTGGGATGAGAAGGAAATGGAAATGCAGGGTGGATGATCCTGCTTCTCATCTCCCTGGCGGAGCTTGGGGACGGAGCCCTCCTGTGTTCACACACGATCTTGTCCAGGGGCCCATCTGCTGCTTGTCTCCTCCAACAGAGCAGTTCCAAAGCTCCTAATGCTCCATGTGATCTTCCAGCCCAGCACTGCGTGCGGGAAGTTCAGCTGCAGCGCTGCGAGCCTTCTCCTTCAGCTCACTGCCTTTGCACCCTTCTTAAATGCACCGTGTGCCTGGGAACACGCTCGGCTGCAGCGCTGCCAAAACCACAACAAATGGCAAGTTTCCGTCTGTCATCTCGGCTCGGAGGCACTCGGCGCCTGGGCAGGCGATTCATTTTTCTTCCATAAAAGGAGATTGGAGCCCGCATGCCGGGGCCGCCGAGCGCAGATGCTATCGGCAGCGCTGCTGCCGATAGCATCTGCGCTCGGCGGCCCCGGTGCCGCTCGCGGAGGGTTGGGCAGGAGGGAGGGACAGGGCGAAGGTGCCGTGGAGGTGAGCCGAGGCTGCGGGTAACGCCCTGTTGGACTTTCCTGCCGAGTTGCAAAGGGAAGAGATAGCCAGGAGGCTGCTCCCGATGCAGCAAAGCCTTAAAAGTACAAGCGAGCGCGCGGCTGCTGAGCCGCGTGACGGGTCCGGCCGCGGCGTGCGGGGCAAAGTTGCATGCGGAGTCAGGAGCTCCTCCCGTGAGGCTGGAGGCGTCATCCCGGCTTTGTGCCGGGCTGCTGCTTGTCCTCCCCGGGGGCACGAGGAAAAAGGCCGCATTCCGAGGAGGCTCCCGGCGGCCCAGCTGCGCTGGGCGCGTTGGCTGCTGGCAGCTTGTTTGCTTTCTCCAGGAAAGGCAGTGAGCAGGAGTGAAGTGTCACCTCCAGAGCCATCCTGTACCTTGTTTCTAAGTGTCTCCTTGGTCAGGGCCAGGAGCAGCTCCAAATATTGACTGGTGCCAGCCGTAGCTTGCTCCTAAATGTCACTTTTCCGGGAGGAGGAACGGTGGTTGTGTCTCCCTGCCCTGTGACTCGTTATCTGCCCTCCTTCCTTGGAGTATGTAGGAATGGGCTGTAGGTGCCACAAAAATCTCTCCTGGGGAGCGTGGGCTGCTGCAGCAGCTGAGGGACTTCGTTGCTGCGGTGGGATGCAGGGAGCCTGTCGGTGGGAGCTCAGGTGCTGCTCCTTTCACAAGGTCGGGTCTGTTTATGCAGAGGTACATGGAAATGCTTCACTTGATAAATGAGTCTGACAGAGGAAGAGAGCAAAGCCCTGCTTGGAAATGGACCTGAGGAAAGAGGTCAGATTAAATGGGGCATCTGTCTGTTGGAGGAAAAAAGTTGCTGAAAGCAAGAACTCAAGCTAGTGTCTTTAAAAATAGACCGTGTAAGTCAGTGCAATTCAAGGAACAAAGGTTACTTCTGTGCTTGGTTTCTGCCATATATAGCAATATCCATTCAGTGAAAAAGCATTTTCCCTGCTTGCTGACCAATGAATACGTCTTTGTCAGGTCTGTAAGAGGTAGTGCCTCCCTCAGCTTTGTCCTCTGCTAGCCAAAGGTCGGAGGTAATAAGCTAAGTGTGACTCCATGTGGGATGGAAACATCAGCCTCCCTCTGGTGACCCAGCCCTCGGGTCTCTCCTTCCCCGGTCCAGTTGACACCCTTAGGTGGAAGCGCTATCCCGAGAGCCGTGGTGTTCACCACGGATGAGCCGAGACAGCGTCCTTGGGAATCAGTGGCCGAGTCTGCGAGGGCTTGGATAAGATCGCTCTGGTGAAGGGTGGTGGGTGCTGGCTGAGAAATGTCCTCAGCTGCTTTGAGCTCAGCAGTTGCTGGAGTCAATCCCTATTCCAACTGGAACTGCTGCTGCTGGGAAAAACCCTGCAGGCTGTGGCTGTGCTGAGAGCAGAGACAGGATGGGGGCCCACGACAGCCTGACATCAGCTGTAAACCTTGCCTTTCCTTTCTAAGGTCCCTTGAAAGAGAAAGCGAGGGACATTATTCCAGTTTCTTCCATTTCACACAGGGCAGAAATGGAGTAAAGTGATGCAAGCACCCTAACATCAAGGAGGAAACCCTAAAATTCTATCCAGAATTCTTTCTTTTGCTCAATATGTTGTTCTTTAGCAATGAAATAACTGAAGTTGTCCTTTATTTGTGTTGGTCCTTACAGCAGGTAGTGATGCTGGTGAGCTGCCCTGGGGCTATGGCACTTTACACAGCAGCAATTACAGATGCTCGGGCAAGTTTAAGGCTTATGCTCTGCCCAGTGCTACTTGAATCTGCAGAGCATCAGAGCAGGGTTAATGTTTTGCTGCTGCAGTGGAAGTGGAGGTTGGAAAGGATGGAAAAAAAGACTGTTCCCAAGCCGATTTAAAAACATTGTTCTGACCTTATTCAAGAAGCTACATCTTCCCTCTCTTTCCTCCCCCTCGCATTCCTGTCGTAGTAATCATTGATCTCTAACCTCAGCTTCATCTACCACAGCTAACCACTTATATGCACTTAAAACCAGACTTTCTGCACACACCTTGTCTTGTACCCTGGTACTTCCAGGGCGAAGTTATCTTTGGAGGGACATGAGTCAGCAGGAAAAGTTTTGAATAACTTTGTGTCAGGGTAGCTGATGACTGTCTGCTCCTTCAGGCCAGACCACGGTGATGCCATAACCTCCCATGTGTAGTTACAAGGAGGTGTTTTGCTGCTTTCTGCTCTCACGTAAACAGATTGGAGCAGATGACACAGTCATCGGACTTCCTGGGCTAGCACCAGGCTGCTGCAGATGTCCATTTTGGAGGCTGTCAGTTGAGTTTGCTTCCTAATTTGGTCACGGCGTGCTTAGAGCTGGCCTGCTTTCCTTTTTTTTTTTTTTTAAACACTCGTCCTTTTATATCATTGTAGTGGAGGGGAAGCTGTTTGTATCGGGGAACCTCCAGCTCCTCTTACTTCCTCCGTGCAGAGGAAGTGATACTTGAATGGTGCCTTTGACAGAGCAATGCAGTTCTGAACTTGATCTTTTTTTTCCTTTCTTTTTCTTCTTTGTTTTTCCTTCATTCTTTGCTGCTCTTTAATGAGCTCATCTCAATGAGCCTGCTGCGTTTCTACCCATTCTGGGTACCCATTTGAGCTCTTAGTGCTGGAAGGGCTCTGTGGAATAAGTCTCTTAAGTGACTGAGGGAGCTGCGCTGAATTTAAGCAATAAAATTAAGCAGAGGTGAAGCGATGTGCGATGTAAATCTAGCCTCACTAATGGAGAGAGTGTTTTGCTTCATACATCATCACTAACAAGAGTTCTGGCACCATTTAGGAAGCTGAAAATGCCAAACACTGGGAGGGAAAGTGTGACTGGTTGGCTCTGCTAAACGGCCTTTAAAAATGAGCTAACGTCTTGCAAATTCTCAAGAAAATCAGGGACCACGAGCCTTGTTGAAGAGGGCTGCTTTTTGGTAGCAGACCAGAGTTAGCCTCAGTCAAGCTGCCTTTGGTTCCTGGTGTGCAGGAGGCACCTGAGAACTGTCAAGGTGTATTTTCAATCAGCAACAGAAACAGCTGACAAATAAATACCAAACCTGAAGCCTTTCTCTTTTTTTTCCCTCTGTGCTATACTTACCAGGAAAAGAAGGAACAAAAGTTTCCAGGCGATCCTGTTGGGGATGCAGCTCTCAACTTCATTCTGAGCTGCTGGTCCAGGACTTTAAATATCTGAGATGGTCCCAGCAGAGCCACAGCTCAAAATGAACCTTGAACTGATCAGTTCTTGGCCTTAAAGGTTTGGGAGTCACTGGGCAGGTATGGGTTGGTCTTGGCAGGAGTTCCTGTGAGGAGTGAAACTTCAGGTATGAGTCATACGCCGGATGCCTGGGTACTTCTGACCTCTGATACGTGAGTAACGGAGCAATGCGAACATGGGAGTCATCAAATTTAGGAGGAAAAAGAAGGTGAAAACGGAAGTTTTTCTGATTTTTTTTTGTAAAAATCACCTCTGTGTGTCATTCTGTATTTGCATATTATCTTCTAATTAGTCCTGACTCGCCTACCATTTCCACCTGAAAGGAACGATGTGTTTTGAAGTGTGCGGTTTATAATCTCAGTAGGCCGGTGCTGCTTCTCCTCTTCTTCCCTGCTCTTGCAGTGCCCCCTAAAATACATTCTCTTATTGCTTTTAACCTTCAAGCCTCTTTTCTTTTGCTCTCACTGTGTTACTACTCTTGCATTATTAATGGGGTTGTAGCAATCCAGCCAGAACACTGACATTACTAATTACTACTTGTAGCGGAGGAATGAGGAGCAAGATAAAACTGGGTCAGGAAATGCTGTCATCAAGACTGCGGAGCAGAACTCTCTGTACAGGCAGGTTTGTGTTGAAAATGGACTCCTTCACCCCCAGGCATACCTGTGCATGCTCAGGACGCGGCCCCTCCGTGCTCATTTGCTGCTTGCAAATGAAGTACCTTGCACACGCAAAATGGTTAATGGACCTCTAATCTTCCAGAGCTGAGAAATGGAGCGATCTGTTTTGCTCTGCCTGGTAGCATTTCAAGCATCACAAAATTCATGTGCTCTTCAGCGTTGGTAGTGCAGTGTGAAGCCCCCGTTCTTATTAGTGTCAAACGCTGAGGAAGCATTAGTGACTGGCTTTATTTCTGCATTTGGCGAGAGCCTGTCACACTCTGTGCATTCAGATTGCCCTTCCTAGTGCCAAGGGCATCCTACAGCAGCAAACAGCTCTCCATGCTCCATATAAAAGAATATGGCTACTATGAAATCAAAATTAGGCCATTATTTTGGGGATGAAGCAATTAACCTGTTGATCCTGGGCTCCTGTAAGCATAAGGAATTGCCTGTCTATCCTGTTTCTGGTTAATGGAGCTGTGCCTTTTCACTCAGTTGGGCAGAGCATCCACTTAGGAATCTGGCATCCCTTGGAGGCCTTGGTGTGAACATTTGTGCTGTCATGTTAGCTTGCTCCTTGAACGAGGGGCAAGTGTGAAAAGGGAAGTGTCGTTTACTGCAAAGTACATTGTCACTTAAGGTAAGTGACAGCTTAAAGTAATCTCTTTAAATGTTTTTGTTGTTTGTTTCTGTGAAATAAAGTGGCTAAAATGCATAGCAATGTAACACAAATACTTCAGTATTTTTGCCAGTATATACTACTCAATTTTGTATGTACCCTCCCAGCAGAGTCATTACAAAACTCTCTATGTGAGCAAGATGGGAAGCTCTTCTAAATTTGCTAGTGATAGGAGGAAGAGAACACGTCTCAGTGGGACAGCTTGGGTGGCAGGTTCCTTCTCTTGGAGACTAGGGAAGGGACTGTGGATTCAGTTTTCCCAGCGTTGCTTGTCACACAGTGTGGCAGCCTGGTCACGTACTCTTGGATATGGTGGCATTGAACCTTGTATCTGCCTTGAGGTATACAGAAATAGGCGTATTTCAAGGTCCTGTCTGCACCGGGCACAAAGGTGTGCTCTTTGCACGACAGAGATAGTTGTGCATCGTCTCACAAGTTCTCCTGCCTATGAAGTCACGCAGTTAAGTCTCTTTCACAGCCCAGGGTCACCGTGTGCTTGCACGGCCGCCGAATTGTGTTGTTTTGGAAGGAATACAGGGACTCAGCAATGCAATTTGTGCTCGATCTCGGCCAGCCTATCTCACATCCAAATAAACCAGAGGCTGCTGCTTTTGTGCCCTCGCAGAGGATCTAGCCCCGCGTGTGAGCAGCGTGACTCCTTCCCAGGTCAGATGGTAACTCTCACACGAACAGATCTTGGGCTGGCCAGACTCGACAATATCCCCTTTCAAGATTATCCTTTAAACTGTCCTAGTCACACGCTGCCTTTGGCGCCGGCCTGAGTCCTTTGTACCAACAAGCAGTATTTAAAAGAGAGGCTGGCTGCTCTAATCTCTTCTCTGTGGGCTGAAAAATCTATCCTGCTATAGCTGGCCAACTTTATTTCTCTAATCGATCATATTACGTGTAAGGTTTTTAAGTCCTGGCTCCTGTTTTGTCTGACTGTAGGTGGGAGTATCTGCTACCCAGAAGTGATCCCAGCGCAGAACTTGCTAGTGCAGCTTGGAGTAATTGAGGGAGAGCAGGCGCTGCTATTAGGTGAAAACTGAGGATAGGCAGTAATTTCTACCACGCTTTTAATAAAGTCAGCGTGGAACTGCAGAGGTCTAAAGCTTATAACCCCCATACTCCTTTTAAAAAGTAAGTATTGATTTGCCGTTAAAATCGAACATCTTCAGTAAGGCAAATGCTTCCTCTGCCCCAAATTTCGTGTGCACTTATTTAATTAAAAGGCAACAAGGTTAATGAAGCTTTGAATGCATAAGGCCTTATTCGCTGAGTTTAATTTTATTTTAATTGCTCCAGAGATTGAAATTCCCAGCTATGGCTGTCCCCTAACATGTGATTAAGGAACTGGAAAGGGACTTAAATTGTTTCTTGGTTCCAACTTTTTCTTCTTCTACTATTTTTTTTCATCTGTCTTAAAATGTATTTTTTATCTAATCCTCTTAAGTCAGTGTTTTAGCTTTGTGTTTCTGACGGAACTGGCAAAGCTGTGAGCTGCTGAGCAGGCACCTGGGACAGTGGGAGCAAGGTGGAAAATTGGAAGGTTTGTTTGTAGGTTGTCCCTCTTCCGTGCTGTTTTACTGGAAGATTAAGAGAAAGTAAAGTTGTGCTTCCACCCACTACCTGCCCCTACGGTCAGGATCAGTAGGTTTAAACTGCCCAAATCAGCCTAGTCTTCATTAAGCATGCAGTGTTTAAAAAAAAAAAAAAAATCTCTTTAGGCTTTTAGTTTGTTTACAGGGGACTTTCGACCAGCAGTTTTAGTGCCTGTGACTTCCTTGGGGATCCAGGCCCTTTTGTGGTGGTCCTCTGTCCTCTTGTGCTTGCCCTGCAGAGCTCTGGAATCTGAAATTTTAAACTGCGAGCAGCTACGTACCAGCAGTGTGTTGCTGTGATGGAAACAGCAGGATCATGTTCCTGACTTCGTTATAATAAAAACTTATGGCCCATGCTGAATGCTGCCGTATGTGGCTGTCTCTGTCTTTATCTCTGACAGATGCTCTCGGATATTCCAAGGCTACTGTACATTTTTATTTATCCTTACAGGCTTGTTAGCCTTGGCTAGAGGGATGACATAAAGAGAGTTTCCAGCAGGAACAGAAGACACCAGGATTAGTGCCCGTCTCTAATATAGGACCAGTATGAGTAACAAGTGTTCTAGGGTTTTGACATAGATTTGGAGTTCCTGGCTGTCAAAAACCCTTGGGTATAGCAAGTACAGCATCCCCCTGCTGCAGGGGCAGTGTGAGGTGCTGATAAATCTGCAGGTGCTGCCCAGCTGTGACTGTGGGAAGCTGCAGCGTTAAGTGGAGGGAGGATGGTGAGTGTCGCTTGTGGTCCTGAGCCCTGCGGATGCTTTTGGGAGGACCGAGAGGGCTCCAGCGTGCCCTTGACGGTGTCGTGTGAGTTCTCAGGTGCTTGTTGGATCATTCCTGAAGCAGATGAATCTGTATAACATTTAGGGTGAAAACTTTTGCTTCCTTTCAGATAGTCTTCTTCGTTTTCAGTCCAACTCTTGGTCTTTTCTCCAGCTGGAGGCATCGTGCATTCTTCCCACTCGACCTTGTCCCATCTCGCACCTTCCCTGTGACTGTAGCAAATCATCTTTTTGGCTGCTGCCAAAGGCCTCCCGTCTGCCAGGATGGTTTAAGGGACACTCGCCTCCCTCCTTGGGCTTGTTTCACATCAGCATTTGGCTTTGAGGGACAAACAAGTGGCTTAAGACCATGACTCAGTTTGCCAAGTGAGTAGTGCCTTCCCTGAGTGTCCGTGGGTTCCCTTACTGCTGCCTGTCCAAGGAATAAGAGGCAATGGTTCCATTTTTTTATTTTATTTTTTAAGCAAATCATCCTTCTGATAAAACAAAATCCATTGTATTTCTGCCCTGAGGTTGCTAGGAGTCCTGAAGACATCCATGAAAGCTTTGCAAGGTAGGAGACAAAGCACACTTGGCGCTGTCAAGAGATCATATGGTTTTAAAAACAAATCCTTTTTTTTTTTTTTTTCCCTAGCAATGTTTTTCTTAACAATGAAAGGTTGCTCAGCCATCCAGACTGACCGACCAGTGTCTTGCCTGAAAGCTGGACCCTGTAACTAACATTCACCACCAAGATAAAAGGGTTGTATTTCTTCAGTGATTTATCCTCTGTGAGGCTAATCTGAAAGAATGCTTTATTGCTCTATTTATTTTTTTAAAAGAGGCTGCTTTGACCTCCTTTCATTCAGTGCTGGGAGCATGCATGCCTTCAAGCTACGTCTCAAAGCCCGTCCACACTGGGGTTGCTGCTCAAATCCCAGTGTCCATGGGCTGTTAGGGGCAGAGATACCATTCAGGAAAAGAGGAGGTGAACATATTCCCCCACCCCGAGGTCTTTTCCGCCTCGGAAAGCCATGGCTGGAATATCCAGGGGTCTCGGGCTACGAGGTCTTGCCTTGGCTCCTCATGTGTGAAATGAGGATGCTCTCTCCTGCCTGCCAGTCCTGCTCGAAATTAACCTGGAAGAGAGAGATGATGTTCAGAAGGGGAGCAAGGAAGGCGTATCGATGCTGCTGGTAGGTTACCATCACCCTAACATTTGTGTATATAATTATCCATATAAGTAAAATGTGAAGGTGCCTTGTTAGGGCATCTTTTCCCCAAAGAAGGGAAAGGATTGCAGCTGTTGGAGCCGCCTGCTGAAAGAAGGACGGAGCTTTCAGGTAGCTGGAGTCCTTGCCAGGTCTTGTGTTCAGCAGTAGCCGGCTGCTGCTACTATATTTAGATTCTCTTAGTCTCCCAGAATGAACACGTTAAACCTTTCTAGATATGGAGATAGGCACGACACCAACTAGCACCAAACAACGGCTTGCCAACTTCTCAGCTTTATAGTTGTTTTTAGGCTGGTTCCTTGCCTTTCCTGCAGTTGGGATGGAGGATAACTAGATCAAGTTATGTAAATCGGTTTTACATTTTTTATAGGAGTTCCCTCTGCATATTGAAGCTGGGATATTTTAGAAAAACTTGTGGCATATTTTGTTATCTTGTGGCTCTAACCCCTTGTTTTGTGTTTCAGGAGCATAGAGGAAGAAATTGGCACTTTACAAGAGTCGTTAGGTAACTTGCCAGTTTTCTGCTGCAGGCAACCATTCAAATGCTTTGAGACGACTTTGTATTCCTGTAAAAGATCTTTTTCTCGAATAATTCTCTCTTACTTGTGTAATCAAATGAAGCATACTTTTTTTTTCTTCCCTCCTGGAACTTTATGCTATTTGCAGCTGTTGTACAAGCTATAGATTTCTAGATTTGTGTCAGAAAACATGACTTCAGACCACTGGGATTTTTGTGGGTGGGTGAGTGTGATAACAGATTAATGAGTTTTACTCAGCATCTCCATCTGCCAGACTAAACTGTGTCCTGTATAGGAGACTTAACACAGCTGTTTGCACTGGTCCTTTAAAATCAAAGTAGTCCAGGGTAATGGGAACCTTTTACCTAGTAAAAGCTGATCTTGCATATATAAAAGAGAAAATTGTTCTTAAGGTGGTCTTTCAAAAGGCAGCACCTTATCTGTAATATATTCCCTTTCCTTTTCCTGATGCGAGCATGGTGGTGAACTCGAAGCAGGCAAATGAGGAAAAGTAGTGATCTCATGAAGAAATGCGGGTGATCCCCTAAGAACTGAGAAGCCCCAGGTACTCACGAAACATGTGGATCAGGTTCCTCATCTGAAACTTGAACTCTAACTTATTACTGCGACACTCACAATTGCCTCCCTTAACTTCCATGTGTAAGTGAACTAAAACATGTAGGATAAAATCAGTTATTTCACTTCTAGTGTGGGGGACTTGTACCAGAGGAGAATAACTGGCAAGCAGTGCCTATGCAGTGCTGTGTGTGTAAAAGGATATGCACTTTCTCAAGCTGCGTTTGGCTCAAATCTCTGTCACCCCAAGGGGCAAACACAAAGTCCAGCCGAAAATAGAGCTGTAATGAAGAATGAGATGACCAGATCAGGCAAAAGCTGCAATGCATTAGTTGTAGCTGTTTTCCTATTCCCTCCTGAGAGCTTTGAAAGTTAAATGAGAGTGAAGTTGCTGCTGAATGAGAAACAGGTTACCTTTTGCCTGCATTCTGTTAAATGCAAGTAGTGTGGCTAGACACCAATTTGATGTTATTTTGACCTCAAGCATTATTCCTTGGTTCCTTTTTTCCTATAAAAAGGAGAGTATCAGCAAAAATGTTAGGTGCGTGTGCTCCCTGTGCCTGCAGGTACCCACACCCGTGCTGTTTGCGTGTGCTACGTCTACAGCTTCTCATTGCCTGTGAGACTGGATAAACAGCTCCTACATGGAGGAGCCAAAGGCACTGGGGAGATGGAGTAAAGGGCAAAGCTGGCCTGGCAACTTGGATAGGCAAACACTGAAGGGTATTTACTCAATGCTGCCCTTGTGTGTAATGAGTTGTGCAACTGCACAGCTGCACCAGAGCAGACTGAGGCCTCCTAACTTGTCTTTGGAATGGGCTCATCGCAAACACTTGTCAGGAAGGTGTGAAATTCCCATGGTCTATTTGCATGTCTTATTCCATGTTGCTTCTGTCTAGATAACCTGTCTGATTTATGCTTGGAGTATTAGTGCGCCTTCTTACTGCTTTCTGCAAGCTTGTTTAGAGCTGCTATCCTTAGTCTGGGCTGGACACTTTCCCTGAAGTATCTCATGTCTCCGTGGAGAAGTGAAAAAATACATTGCAATTACGAGGAACGCAGCTGGAGTCCTTGGAGTTGTGTGCTGGGGCAGGTAGAGTCAGGAAGGGGAGTTGCATTCCTTTCTCTGTATTGTGGCATTAGTGACACCCACTGTTTTGTGCTGGTTCTTATTCAGAATTGATGACAAGATGCTAGAAAATGCTTAGGAAAAGTTAAAAGTATTCTGAGGTCTAGAAATCTTGCCTTATTCTCAGAAATTAAAGCTAACTCTCAAGAGATAGGGTGAGATCACTTGGTGAATCTATAAATGTACGCTTTCAGAAACATATGCAACATCTTTAATGTAACAGGAGAAGAAAAAATGGCAATAAGAGTCCTAAAGTTGAATGAAAATCTAGATTTTGAGTCTGTGAAATAATTGGTAGAAGATCTGGAGTTTTTCAATCAAGTTGGACATCTTGATTCAGAAGGAAGAGGATAGCTTTTAGATATAATCATAAATTGCATTCTTGGTGTAGGGAGCAGGTGCTTTCATGTGAGCCCTAATTTAATGGTCTCTTTCAGCTTCATTCTGTGTTGAAACCTACTGCTTTTTAGTATCATTACAATCTGTAGCCCCATCATTTCAAGCTGTGTTTCATCTAGATTGTCCAGGCTAAGCCACGCTAGGTGTGAACAGACGTGGCTGGATGACTGCCAAGGGTGCAAGAAGCAGCAGCCTGGATTCTGTAGGTACTGCTGTCACCCAGGATTGCATCGTGTGTAAATTAGCACTACCCCAGGGGAGACAACCTTGCAACTTGTCTGGTTGAAAAGCCACAGGACAAGCCTGCAGAAGAAAAATGTAGAGAAGCATTAGACAAAGTACCACCAATGGTGCGGAAAGTCCCTTGCCTATATATAGCAGCATGCAGGAGCAGGATGCCTGCCTTGTCCTTGTGATGTTTCCTATGTGTCCTCTCTCCTCCTATAATGGAAATGCAATATGGTGTAAGATGGACTTTTCCTGTAAGAAATGCAACACTAAGGCTGATCTTGGCCCAAATTAGCAGTGTCGTGGTATTTGGGAATAAGAGGTCTATATGGAAAGGAGTTTAGGTAGTCACTCTAAAACTCCACTTTGTGGCCTTTACTCTGTAGAACAGCCATTGTTGAAGCCTGATGTTCTGCTCTGTTGAATTGCTGTTGTTCCAGGCCTCAGGTAGCAGTTTCTGTACATAGATGCAGAGAGGAAGGTTATGGTAGCAGCAGAGTTTGCTGCCTACTCTTGCTAGAGAGCTGTTTGCTGCAGGTGAGTGCTCTGCGGCCGTTTCTCTGCAAATATTTCCTTCTGAGACCCTCCACTTAGTGCTGGATACAAATGTTTATGAATATACTTAGACCATCTGGAAGAGAATTCTTTGCAGCATTCCACATCCTGCTTTGTATTTAAGAGTCAGTCTTTCTTCTTAGTTATTTTGCAGGTGGATTAATGTAGGTCACCGAGGCAGCCACCTGGTAAAATGCAGTGAGCTGTTACTGTCATCTTCTGTAAATCTCCAGCACCTCCCACCATGGCCTATCAGCCCCTACCGCAGGAATGCTCACGGCTATGTCACAGCAAGATTAACAGAAAATTCCTGCAAATAATTACGGTTCCTTTCAAGGTATGTGTTAATCCAAGAACATGAAGTAGGGTGGACACCTTAGGAGAGCCTGAAAACCTCAACTGCGTGGACTGAATGAGTTGTGCCAGACTGGGTGAGCTGCTGCTGCCCACTTGAAGGGGAGGCCCAGGGCATCTGATCCCCCTGCTCCATTATGAGTGTGAAGGAAGGAAGGACAGGGCAACCCTCCCTGGGATGCGCTTGGAAGAGCAGTAGGGAACAAGAACAGGGTTGTCTCCAATGCTATATTGGCACCAAGCAGCAACTCTGTAATGAAGGTAGGGGAGAAGAAACCCTCAGCAAGGAGGAGAAAAGTGATGCAGAAAGACAGAAACAGAAGAGCTGTGCAGCAAGGTGGCATCTAGTATTCAGTGCCTGGGGTGGCACTATTGAGTAGGAGGTGACAGCTTTAATCATGGGGTAAAAAGTCGTCCCTCTGCGGCTGTGGGGCAGGTCTGGGGCCTTGGGCAGCAACGTGACAGGGATTAGGAAGTGTGGCTTTCTCCGCCGGAAGAGCGGGGTTGGGGCCAAGGTAATTAGGTGCCAGATCTAGTACAATAAGGATCTGATTTTAAAATGTCTCCTAAAATGGTGTAAATTAAAGGTTTTAATGTTAGCATGTCAACACTGCCCAGGAGAACCGAGTCGCAGGCTGCTGTGGAGCAGGACCTAACGGTGGATGTTGCAGGTTTGCAAAGCTGGGCAGAGAGACCCCTCAAGGAGAGAGCTGAAGGGGCAGGAACATCTTTCTGGCTGTAGCTTTACACCCATTTAGGAGATCTTTGTAGCATCTTTAAAATGTCACAGCCAGAGATGGCTTTTTGTACCCATGCTTACTGTGGCCATGCCAGGTATGTAGCTGTTGCCACCCCTTCCCCGGAAGGGGAGGAAATGGAGGCAGGATTCCTGGTGATTTCTCAGTGTTTTGTTCGGAATCCGCTGCAGAGCTAGGGACGCCAGAGGGAGCAAGTGAGCCTGAAATGGTCGCTTTAAACAAAAGCCAGCAGCAAGTAATCACAGCCTTGCAAGAGGTAAATTAAAACCATCTCTTGCCTGGGAAACATGCACAGCTCAGCATCTTCCATCCATAAATATTTCCTTGCTGTGCAATCTGTAACCCTTTGTGCTCAGCAGCTGTGCCCTTTGCTGCCCGCAGCCCGCCTGGGCACAGGATCTGCCAGGCAGAGCTTTTGGACCTTTTAGAACTGAGCTCGGTGGCCGTGGAGCCTTCCTGGCTGGGAGGAGACCAGCAGGGTTTGCACAAAACCAATCCAGATGCTCCACATGGTGCTGGGCAGCCTGGAATCTCCATGGAGTGACTGTTAGTACAAGAACATTAGTTTCCTTAGTGCACCCCTTGTTCATCTCTGCTTTTATCTTTTTATTATTATTATTATTATTGTTATTATTTTATCAAACCATCCTCTTTTACAAAGAGCTACTATGAAGTGGGCCTGGGTTTTCGCTCTGAAGTCGGGTAGCGAGCTGCCATAAGAGGGCTCCAGAGCCCCGCTCTTGAACGTGGTCTTTTGTGGGCTGATCTTCCCCTTTCTCTTTATCAGGATATCCAAGCTGCTGCAGCAAAACCCTCTTACACATGGTCTAAATATTTTCTTGTACTGCTCAGACTTGTTTTGAACCTGGCCTTTTTATTTTGACCAGAACATTTATGCACAGTACAGAAGTGCCCCGTGCCTATAAAGCTTGTTTCTTTGAGCACAGAAATTTGACTTGGTAAAGTCCAATTTGCTTCCTTTTCTTGTAAAAATAATAATAATAATTCACTGCTATAAATATACCCCTGCAGTAGGAACTGTGTCTGTGGGAGGTGAGATTGAGAGGAGTTGTTCATGTGTCTGTAGGGTGCTGTGTGCTGTTGGTAGCAGCACGGGGAGGCTCTGAAATGGAGTTTGGGGCAGAGTTGAGAGCTAGATGTTACCATGACAATACGAATTGCAAGGGATGACTCTTCAGATGAAAGCATCGTTTAAAAGAAAATTTCTTTTAAAAAAGTACTATTAGTCAAAAATATGGTATGAATTTTAAGTTCAGTAGAGGTGAAGCCACTTAAAAAAAAAAAAAAAAAGAAAGTAGTGACATAAATATTAATGCTGGCAATCTTCTTCCCCTTGGGGGTTGAGGGAACAACTAGAATATCCTGTAGGAGCCAGGCATCTTATGAGTAAGCATCCAGCAAGTTTTCCATGCAAATTTTTGGACATGCGGTAATGAGTTCCAGTAATAGCTCGCTGCTGACTCCTCACATCCCAGATATTGCAAGAATATGCACTGATAGTATGTTTACCAGTGAAGATACAGCTGCCAGTCTGGTACTCCGAGCACAGTGCAGATGGCCTGCTATTTATATTACTGTTGTGCCTAGAGCGGATTCCTCTGTATTGCACTATCTGCAGGAAAGTAAATGTCCACTGGCGGCTAGAAATTATCAGGACGTTTTTACAGGAAAAATAGTGAAGTCCAATCAACCTCGTCCTGTTTGAGTGGTTTTGTAGTAATCCCTGTGTTATCTTGTTTAGACAGAACATATCTGATCTTGGTGTGTGAATTCTTGTTAGGGATTGGTTTTATTTTGAGACACACTCAGAGTGGTATGTGTTTCTACTCCAATCGGACACTTACCGGTAAGTTTGTCCCTTTTTTGAATTAGGCTGTGCAGGAGGCAGCAAAGTGTTTCCACTGTTTTTCTCCCACAACTGTTCAGTAGGAAAGCCTAAATTTATCCAGCTGCCTATAATTTGAAATGTGTGATGATTGCACTGGTGCAGTAGCCTGTTGTGTCTTGTTCAGCACAAATAGAAGCTCCTAGGAAGGAGAGGATAATTAGAAGCAATCCAGGGACTCTTGTGACTGTGTAAAAATAGAACTTTGTACAGATTTTTTTAGCAGCCTCATGTCAAAAGCTATTTTTTTCCTGCATCAGAAAACAGTAGAATGAAGGAGCACACCTGTTTTTCTTCCTTTTTCTGTGAGTATGATGTGCAGTTAGGATATTGCTTCATGAAACGCTTGGCTTTGGAAGTCACTGAGATGGCATCTCCTCTGTCTTGTCTAGGAGGGGGCATCAGCACCTGGTTCAGCATGGCTTAGCAGGGAGTAGATACTTGTTTTGAGAAGAATATGCTTCAAAGAAAGCATCCAAAGAAACCTTGAAGCTATGCAGTGTTCCTCTGGGTAAACCAAAGTTTAACTTTGGTGTTTTGTCGGGTCTCGGGGAGGTTTGCTTTCCTATCTGCCTCTCCTGCAGGGAAGCTCTCACCCAGAACAAAGTTCGTCGTGTTCCTCGTGCTGCTCTGACGGCCGCCCTTCCAAGCGAGAGCTTCCAGGCTGGGGGCAAAAACAGGAAGGGAAGTTTTTTGTTCTAATATAGTGTATCCTCTTTGCAATCCTGGGACGTGTGTGCATATACACACACAGCTATGAATCAAAGGCCCTGACTGTAGGGTGGTCTGTACAGCTGCTCGCTCCAGCTGCTGGGCAGAATCGAAGCTGTTGGCCCATGCCAACTGATGAAGGTGCCTTTTTGCAGTGTGCAGCACAGAATTCAAGACAAATACAGGATAAAGTGTTTTTTGGAAACAGATCTTATGTTTGCTGTCCTCTTCCTGCTACAAGTCTTTGTTTTCGAGACACCGATGCTGGTAAGGGTTGCACACACCATACAGTCATGCACATGGCAACCACAGTAAGGAAGAAACTTAAGAGGCGTTCTGAGTATGAGATTGTGCTGCTTTCACTTTCTTTAAAATGCCTTTTTTTCCCCTCTCTATCCTGTTGCTTCAATATCAGCAACCTTCTCCAAGAAGTCTGAGATGTGTCTTGGGGTTTTATCTGGTTCTGCAAGCGTTGCGCTGTTTTCCTTTCAAATTTGTTGTTGAAGCTCATGTTCATTTTTTATTCTTCTGTAGTCATAATCAGTTTTGCGGTTGTGACCCAAATACCACTGCATTTTTTTAATATATGATTCTGAAAGTGAAACCAGCACAAAATAAAAAAATTGCCCTGTCAGCTGAGTGTATGTGAAATGCAAGGTATGCAGCAGCAGCAACAACCAGTAAGCAATTTTAAGCATAAGGCCATTTAGCCTTAATCTTTATGTAAGTGTCTCTAAGTGCTGTGTTCAATAGCATAAAGGTAGCTTTTTTTTTTTTTTTTTTTTTAAAGTTACTATTCCTGAATAAAACCACTCCTGGCTGCTCTTATTTTTGGAATGAGCATGTCCGCATTGAAGCTGAGGAATTGAGAATCAGCTCAGATGGGAGAGACGTGGGGGTTTGTTAAGCAAACATAAACATGTCCCAACTGAAAGGGCAAATGCATTCCTGATTAAAATGAAATTCTCAGCTTGTTAAGCATTGCTTTGCAGTAGATGCATAATTAAGGTTGTCTGGAAAGGAGTGTATTCAGTGCGGTGCTTTGTGCAGCCGAAGTGCCCTCACTGAGCTTTCCAGGACCATGGCACAAGCCCAGGATACAGTTTTCTGAAGACTGCCTGATTTTGGCTGGAATTTTGCAGCGTTTGTCTTCCTTTAAAACAAGAAAACAAGACATCAGACTGCAGAAAGGCACAGATATCCTTGCCCACGTGCATCCCTGGTGGAAGCAGAAGACCCTTTAATTCTTCCAGGGGTGCTGGCGGTGGCTGGCCTGCCGTGTTTCCGGAGTTTTAAGGAAGTCACTGAAGTTCCTCATTGTTGCCTCTCCTCTGCAGAAATGCGACAGATGGGTCTTTTTCCTTTTATGGCCAATAATGCTGGTTTCCCTTTGCAATAAAATCCCGGGTCAGAAGTGGAACTGAGAACTCGGTCAGGAGGAAGGGGCTGGTCTTCCCAGCTCTCGATGGGTGGGGATGTCATTTGCGACATAGTAAATTCTCAGCTAAAATAAACGAGTTGCAACATCCACCCAAAGGCTTAAGAGGGCTATCGGGAAGCGTGACCATCCTTAACTTTATTGGGAAGAAGTTTATCCAGCCTAGGCCCTGCGAAGGATGATTTTCGGATGGCCTGATGGAGCTGGATAAGCAGAGGCAATAGCCGCTTTTTGATTTCTTTTTAGTGCTTTTTTACAAAGTGAAACGTCTTAGCCCTTTATGGATGTCTTGGAGTAGTTTTCTTCCTGGAACCTAATGAGCCATTTTATACCACAGTTAATGTGGTCTTAGTGCTTAACACTTGGCACTGACTTCACTCATTAGCTAAGAACAGGTAATGCCCATCTGGGTGGTAATTGCAGAGGGTGTTGGTAAGCCAAAAGCCAACTTTGTCAGCCAAAAAGGTATTTTACAAATCATCTGTGACTTCAGACTTTTAGGTGAATCTGAACCTTAGAAGTACTCTTCAAAAAAAAAAAAAAAAATCTCCGATTTCTTGCTACAAAGTGCTTCGTATCCTGTTTCACGACTTTAATGCAAATGGCTGGTTTGGCAAGTCATTTAAATTACTTGATTTAGAAGTAGCTCAGCTCTTGTTTCTTACCTATGAAACCCATTGGCTGCTGCTGTAGTTGCAGGTCCTATTCAGCACTTTAGCTCTGAAAGGAGGAGGCAGAAGGAAGCTGGTTAGGAGAGACTGTTGTGATGTTCCCCCAGGGGTCCGCAAGCTTTGCTTGGCTTTTAGGAGCTGTTGAGCTGCACAGAATGGTTCATTTACAGCTCCCCTCCACTCTTTCCCCTGGCAGGCAATTGAAAGACTGTTCTTATCCTGGTCAAACTGGTTGTTATTTTCCACCTTTGAACTAATGACTTGGACACTCAAAGTAAGAGTGGTGGATGTAGGCTCATATGACTGCCTAGGTGAGTTGTAGGTCTGGTGTTTAATTCGAACCACCACTTACTAGATAACTTTCACCCACGGGTGTCTGATTGGGGCTCCTCTGCTAGAGAAGAGGTCCTATTTCCTGTATTCCTGTCTGTAGGAGGAGCAGCCCCTTTCCTTTGGATAGAAAACCTTGGCCCTAGGGCTGCTGGCTGGGCAGTAGGAGCTGGAATGCTCCCCCACGTCATGGGGAAGCAGTTTGGAAATGGTTTTCAGTAGCAACTGCACATTCTTCAGCTGTGATTTAACAGTGGTGTGTTTGTGGTTGCTCTTCCCCCCCCATCTTTACACAAGAGGTCCTGTTCCAGCACTAAGAAAGGTCTCCAGAAAGCTTACTGGTCCAGGGAAATAAATACAGAGTCTAAAAACAGTTCTGGGCTTGGGGAAGTAGTCAAAGCCAGACTTGTATTTAGAAGTTTCCTTTGTTCATTGTGCTGCCAAAGTTATTGATTTCAGCTCTTGGAGTCCCAGACGTTTTTCCCTTTGGGCCTGGGTATCAGCTGAGGATGTGTTACCCCTTCTTCCAGAAGGAGCTCCACGTACCTGATACCTTAATCCAGCCTTTTACTTGCTGCTTAGGATTATCCTATCTGGATTCTTATATATGTTCAAAGTGCCCTCTATTTTATTTTTTTTTCCTGCAGGGCGCAGGGCTGCGGGGAGGCAGCGGGAGCCGCAGTCCCGGGAGCCCCGTGCCCGGCGGGTGCCAGATTTGGGGGCTGGAGAGCGTTTTTCAAAGAGGAGTGGGTGAAGCTGACGTTATTTAGGGTACTGACCTCCGTTGGCGAGGGGAAGGGCTGCACTCCATCCCTTCAAGCATCCCACAGTGCCCCAAATCTGCAGCACGAAGAGTTTTCCTTGTTCCTTCCTTTCCCCCTGCCACACGAGTCCGGGTTCTGCCCCTTGAAATCAAATTGACACCAGTGGCACAATGCAAAATATTCGGGTTTGTTTTGCTTTGTGGTTGAGTCAGAGCAGAAATTACTGGTGCTACTCAGGAATTATTGTCATTTCTCAAGCAGATCCCTGGAGACTTTTTTTTTTCTTGTCTGTTACAGAAAATAGACTTGCAACATCTCTAGTTTGTCAACCAATCATGCCATGAAAATAATTGAGCAGTGTGTTTAATTAAGCTCATTTGGTGCTATGCTGAAGCATGGGGAGAACAGGGGCAATGATCTCAGATCAGTGTTGGTAACAGAAAGGGAACCGCTCTGCAGGGGTTGTGCAACAGAGTAGAAAGCAAAAAGCATTGCAGCTTTTTCTTCCCGTCTCGCTTCTGTTCACGTGAGTCGCCTTAGCAATGCTGGAACTACATGAATGTCTCGGTGTTGGCAATGCTTGGTTTTTATCTTGGCTTTCCCTGCCTCTTCCCTCGTCTCGCTTGCTTGTGCAGGAGCAAGGGTGTCTTGCTGGGTGCCTGTCAGAGCAAGGAGGAGCTCCCCTCGGAATGGCTAATTTATTCTCACTTAAGGGATTTACAGTGATCCAAAATGGTGGTCCTCTTTTTACAAAGTGTTTCCAAACCCTAGATTTTTCTGAGAATTTTTTTTTAAAGGATTTAAAAGGATTTATGAGACTTAAATGACAATTAAATCACAGATTAACCAACTCTTCAAATTAAATTACAGATGTGTCCTGAATTAGCCTTTATTCGGCAGACTATTGCAGTACCACCGCGTGTAACACTGCTGCGTGTCTCGGCTTGTCGGCCTTGGTCAAGGTTAGACTAGTCTGGATGTAAGGAGGGAGTTACACCCGTGGCAGGACGCGGGGCCGTTCTCATCCTCCCTCGGTGCCCTCCATGGGACTCCCGCAGCCAGCGGAGCCTTCGTGGCAGAAGGACTGAGCGGAGGCTGCGGCAGCGTTCAGGTTTGATCCATACGATCCAGGTCCCATGAGAAGCGCGGTGCCTTTGGGCTGCGTGCGGGTGGATCAGGGAGACATCAGCCGAGCGCTTCTGCAGGGAAGACGTAATGCAGCGTCTTCCCCGGGGAGCTGGATAGTCCCCGATGTCGCAGCGATGCCTCTAGCTCTAGAGCTATTACGTTTTCCCCTTGGTGATTGTGTATTGTTTGAGACCTCTGGCAATTTTAAGGCTGCTGTATTGGTGCCCGCACAGCAGCAGTGTTTGTCACTCGGTGCCGGTTGGGTCACAACTGCAGGGTGCAATAACATACACAGGGCGAAGGTGGTCGGGGCATTTTTCCACCTTGCGAGGTGTCCTTGAGGTGAGAGGAGGTCTTGGCTCTTTGTATCCTCCAGTTCTGCATATCATCCTCTCCTGTGTCTTTTTGCCCTCAGAGCAGCTGTTTCCCGGGCCCATCTGCTCCCTGTGGCCTAGGGGATGCACGTGGCTTCCAACAGAGCCCCAGGGTCAGCAACTGCCCTTTGGAGGCCTTAGAAAACCATCCCAAAGCTGCCACTATCCTGGCCCAGCTGGGGTCGGCCTGGGCTCCACGGGTGTTCTGGGCACCGAAGGAAATGGCAGTGACGTGTGGGTGCGCAGAGCCAGGAGCTGCCCGCTTTGCTCTGCTTTATTTTGGTGTAAGCTCATTCCTCTGGTATCTCCCTTTCTTTAAACAAGCCTTTGCAGCGTTTACACTGTGCGTGGAAGGAAAGCTGATGTGTTTGCATTGGAAATGAGGGTATAAGCTCTTCTTACCATGCAGCCACTTCTTAGTGGTTCTGACTCTTTATTTTAAATCTGAACATGTTGCTCTTTCTGCCCAGGGTATTTCAGCAGGCTGCTAGTAGGGACCATTGACTCTGCTTTTACTACCAGCTTATTTTAGCATAGCAAGCGAGTGGCAGATGACTCACTGTCACACTGGAGGATGTGGAAGATGGAGGTTAGCAGTTCAGAGAGCTGTTTTTGGTTTATCTGCCCTTAATGCTATAGCTGCAAGGCTGCTACCTCGCCTGGCCGGTGCAGCTCAAACCGAGAGCCTCCTAACCCGGGAAAAGTTGTCCCCTCTCCTGTCTGCCCAGGGTTTTTCCTGGGGAGGACCAGGTAAAGGGGGACACAGCGCTATGCAAGCATTTATAAAATAAATCATCTGAATTTTTGAGATGTTAGGGAGGCCAGGTATGACTTTGCTCTTGTTTTTCTGTCACACTGCTAGTGTGGTGAGGTCCTGTGTTGTTATGCCCCCCCATAACGAGTGTTTTACCTGCAGGTTTCCCCTTGACTAGGTTTGCTCGTGTGCCTGTTACATAAACCTGGTCTCCACGCTCCTGGTGACAGAAGAGGGGACATCTGGAAATAAGTTCCTCACGCAACTCTTTCATAATATCATAAAATATGGGAAGCAGAAAGGAAGGGAGGAGAAATACAGGGCATCCCCAGTCTGCTTATTCAAAGAGACTTTCTCCCGTTCTTGTCATGTAAAGCAGTGCTATGGATTTGTCTGAGAGCAGAAATCACTTAGCATCTGATGGTGCAAGAGGGAAGTTTCAAAACGAGCTCAGTCATCATTGCTCTGCCCAGTCTTACAATGCGTCATTAGCTGATGTGAAGATGTGTATTGTGCTCGTGAATAAGATACCGGGCTTTAGTTGCCCCTCAGCCTCCCTGATATCCTTGGGTGCTGCCTCTTGAGTGGCCTTCCAGAGCTATCCTTTAAAAATCACGTTGTGCTGCAAGCTAAATCTGTTCTTACCTGAAGAGCTATCAAGTCTGACACCGTTTCCACCACATGCCTTCCCCAGTGAGTGCCACTGTCCCCAGGCCTCGATAAACTTCTCAATTTAGAGATTTGTGTCTTGCAAACAGCCTCCCTCTTTGCAAGGGTTGCATGTAGGACTCAAAGGACAGCGCTGTGCTCCTCTGTAAGATAATCTGCATTTGGGGGGGACCTGCAGCATGCTCAGCCCTGGAGTGCTTTGAACTAACCAGCGGGTGTTTAATTATTTACTTTGGCTGATAAAACTTATAGCTGTTACCTGCTATCAGTCCAGTGAATCTACAAGCCACAGTTTACAACTACATATGGGACTCGAGTAGCAGATACTGTTTCTCCAGCTTCCTGCCCTAGTAAAGCGCAAAAATGACTTCAGGTATGCTAATTTAAGCAAAGTTTTCAGCGTGAGGTCACGGGTTATATTTAACCTGCTATATAAGTTAACCGAGCGGCTTGGTTTCCTCCGCTGCATGGCAAGCCGGCTCAGGGTGGCGGATGGTGGCCTCGGGAAAAGTCCCCAAGCTGCTCCGTCCTGTTATCTCTGTCCTTAACTGCCCGTGGAGCTGCAAAGATGCTAAATGCAACACCCGGCTGCTTGGGCTGGGAGGCGGCTTTCCAGAAAATGTCTCTTTGGGGAAGAGCTTATCCGTATGAGACAAACTTGTTGCTCAGTCCGGGGCAGATACCCTGGTGACAGGCGGGTGATGCAAACGCTGCTGCGCCCGTTTGCGCAGCCGTCCCGCTGCCTGCAGCCCTTGAGATCTGCCCCTTGCGTCTTCGGGGCTTAAGAGGAAGTAGTTTTGAAACAAGTATTTATTTCAAATAGTCCAAATAGTAAAATTCTTTAAAGCTTTGTACAAATTCAAATCAAAGCACAGTCCCTTCCAAAAAAAAAAAAAAAAAAAAAAGAGCTCCGTTTCTCTCTTATTCCAATTATATTACAGAAAGGGAGGGAGAGACCAGCAAGCATCTCTCCTGCAAGTGCAGTTTCTGCCTTGATCAGCAGTGGGCTCATACCGGCAACAAGCAGGATTTCCTTGCGTGAAGCTGCGGATATATATATATATTTATATGTTTTGCGCTGTAAGTCTCTAACCACTGCAGCGAGAACAACAGTTAATCTGGCCTTTTAAAGCCAAGCTCCAGCGAGGGGAAAAGCTTGCTTTGGTTTTCTAAATGTGTTGCTGGGACTTGTGAATTGCACAGAGGCGAGGTAGTGCTACTGGCTTAAAAATACGCTGAAAAGGAAAAGCCCGGCTTGCGGGCAGGGGGCCGGAGCGTAGCGCGTGTCTGGGGTTGCTGAATTTCAGGTGGCCCAAACCTTCATGGGACCTGCCCCCTCTCCCCCCCGCCTCCTGCAGGTTTTTTCCCCTCTGCGTTTCTGAAAGCAAATGGTTATTGCAGGTTTGCAGCATCCTGAGGGGATAGGCAGGGGGTGCAATAGGCTCAATTTAACAAAATTAGCGTGTAAAAGAGGAATTGTTGGTCAGACTCACGTTTTTGGTAACTAGCTTTAATACTTGGTTGTGAAAACTGTAAGCAATCTTTTTGACAAGTGTCACATATAAACGTCATTCTTCCTTGTCTAGTTTTAACTCTTCACCCCTGGCAGGTCTCCCCTTGTGTTTCTGTGTGGGCGCATCTTGGAGGCTAAAGCGGCGCCGCATCCTTGCTCGGTTCCTTCCCCTCCCGCAATGAATGAGGGCTGGGACTTTGGTTTTCCTGGATTTCCCTTGGCTCGTGCCCTCCTTGGGGCGGAGGCTGGAAGGGATGCGCTGAGGCTGGCGGCCGCTGAGCGGCAGCGCTGCCCAGGGAACGGCCGCTTCCTAGGGGACGGGAAGTGCCGGAGCGAGCTCCGGTTTCCTGCCATCTGGCCCGGAGCCCCGCGCTGGCCCCTCGTGCGTCCCAGGCACCACGGTGCCTTTGCCTGGGGATGGGGCGCCCTGGCTCAGGGAGCCTCTGGCCCTGGGGTCCCCGTTCCCTGCATTGCATCTCGGCGCATTTCTGTAAAACAAACAAAGGGTTCTCCCACCCAAATGGTTTGAACTGGACTGCAACTGTTTTGCCCAAATTTGCCCAAGAAATTGCAGGAATGGACCTGAAGGAGTTTGCTCGTGAGAGTTAATCTCTGCTTACAACTGCGCTCGTTTGGCTAATTCTGCATCCCCTTCTAGCCGAGGTCAGCGCAGCTCTGCAAGCCGCGGACCTGCTGCGGTGCTGGGCTGTGGATGCCTTCCCGTTAACCAGCAATTGCAGCTCTTTAATTACCCCGGCGCAGCGGGGACCGGCCCCGAGGTGCCGTTGCGGCCACATCTGCTTTGGGGTAGGACTTGGCCCGCGCGGGCTCCCTGCTCTGCCGCACGCCTGCAGGCAGGAAGCAGCAGAGCATCCATCTCCGGGCTGTGTCCCGCCGGGCATCGCGTGGCCGGGCCGTAGGTTTGACCTCCGCACGAGCCTTATTGGGGCGCGTGGAGAAACCGCCCCCCGCGTGCGATCGGCGGGAAGGCTGGATCCTCGGGGATGCAGCTGCACAAGGATTTAATTAACCAGCATATGGAGAGCTGGGGCTGGACCCTGCTCAGAGCCACCACCGAGCCTTGCAGGCGGCGATGACAGCCTGACGTATTGCCTGTTGTTGTTCGAGTTGGGTGCTTTTTCTTTCCCCCTGCTCCTCTCCTGCTTCGTGGTGCTTGATCAGTAAACGGCTTCATCTCTGCTCCTAGCAAAGAGCCGGGCAGGCGGGCTCGACGTGGGCAGCGCCGCCGCGGAGCCGTCCCTGCCACCTGATGTTTTTGTCCGTGTGGCCTTTGTCTGGGCTGAAACCGCAACAAAGGCGGCGCAAACAGCGGCCTGGCCACGGCCGAGGGACGGGGAGCCTGGCAAGGACGTGTTGGGTCTTTGTGTTTTGTTTTTTTTATGCATTTTCCCTGATATGCGGGCTGAGCCTTGAAGGCAGTTTTGTGTTTGGTAGCTTTTTGTCTTTTTGTGGAGGGTGGAGTAAAAAAAATATATATGTGCAGGCGGCTCTAACTGCAGCGTCCCCTGCAAGGGTCGGAGATGCCGAGGATGCTTGCAGGCCCTTGGGAAACACTTCCACCTTCATCATCAGGTGCTGGGGGAGCACACAAGGACCTCTAAGCATGGAGATGCCCGTGGCTAAAGCAAACGGCCTGCAGAGAGCCCATCGCCGACCCTGGGAACAAAGGATCCTCTCGAACCCAAACATGTTTGTGTTAATCACGGCCGCTTCCCGTCGGCCGGCGAGCGGAAGCGGAGCCGCTGCCTCTAACAGATGCAGGGCGAGGAGATGACGGCGCGTGATTAAACACCCTCTCCATCACGTCCTCCTCTCGGCTCTCCCAGCCCGGCACGTTAATGGACTGTCCCAGGCTGCGTGCCAAGCCTGGGCAGATGTAATAGGCAGGAGATACTTAATCTCCCGCATCCGTGCCTGTTTGGGAACTGCTTGCCGGAGCCAAGGCTGCTCCGGACGCGCTGCCCTGTGCTAAGAGCACAGGCTGCGTTAGCTGGACTTGCCTGGCAGGAGGGAGATGCGAAGAAACATATGGAGCTCACGCCATCCAGAAATGAGTGCTTGAGCTGAAAAGCAGCTAAATTAAAACAAAATATGCTTTCCCACGTTAGCTTCCCCAGTGTGATTATACCAGGGCACTCTAGCAGATGAGGCGCTGGCCAAAACCTTGGATGGGATTTTATTTTTTGTGGACTCGCTTTTGACTGTTGCAGTTTGAGGAGCAGCTTCCAGGGGGTGGGAGGGAGATGGTCCCTGTCCGTATGGATTTCCAGGCTGCCTGCTATTGTGGTAGCAGCTCTTAGTGCCAAGTGTTGCTCTTAAAATAGAAATAATCTAGGCTGGCTGCAAAAAATCAGCCATCCCATTGTGTGTTTAGGTAAATTAATATGGTAATGGCAGAGGACGCTGCTTTATCAAACAAAAAGCTGTTTCTGCAATAAAAGAGCCCTCTGTGGAACTTGTGCGGAGATCAGAATTGCAATCAGGTCGGATATGTAAAACCCTTATCAGCCTAGTGGGTTCGATTCAAATAAGAGAAAAAATTGAAAAGGTCATTTTTCCTGGGAGACAGCTGTGATCTTACTGCTTGGGTGCAGTGCTGGAGCAGCTGCATTTGTGTGTGAATCATAGGCCTCCTCTCTGCCTTTGTCTGCCAGGCTCCAATTCAACATCCTGAAGCTGTTAAAAATGTGCCGTTGTCTTGGCTGGATCGAGGAGAAAAGCTGCATTAAGCCGCAGCAATGGCACACATATTGTCCGTTTTTCCTGGTATCCATTTCGTAGAGGATGTTGACTTGGCCGGGGGCAGCTCTTGGGGTGAAATTCATGGTTTAGAAAGCTGCGGAGGTGGCTTTTTCAGGAGAACGCGGACGAGTAAACTGCAGTGCTGCCCGTGGGCTTCCCGCCCGCCACGGCGAGCGCGTCTCGGGGAGGATCCCGGGAACGTCCTAGTAAACGAGAGGACAGGACACCCTTTACCCATGGGGCGCCACCGCTATAGGGAATCAACTTGGCTCTACTTGCTCCGTTTTCCTTTCAGCTGTGGAGCAATGGGCTTTCCTGGGTGCGTAAGATGCCGGTTGGCAAATAAAGCAAGCTTAGCTCAAGGGAGAATTTTCTGTTTTATTTTATTTTTTTAAGTAACTGCAGTGTTCAAAGCAAGGATGACAGTGGTATCCAAAGGGAATGGCTCAGTACGGAGGTATAAGTGGCACCATCTGCTTCGCCAGGGCATCATCTCCAATTCAGCGGCAAAGGAGGCTCCTGGAGTTCGGTAATTGGGAATAGTAGGTTTCTGGCTGGAAAGAGTGCCAGCCCTTCTGGCAAAAAGCTGTTAAGTCTTTGCTGCTGGCGTGCGAAAGCAAGTCTGTGCATTAGGGCTCCTAAGACTGTTTAACCCTTGAGGTGCTTAAGAGACACGCAGCGTTTTTGCTCTTGGCACAGCATTGGGTTGAGAACAAAAGCGGGAGACGAAGGTGGCCCACGAGCAAACACGTGCGGGATGCGAACGCTTGGAAAGCAAAACGTGTGACGAGCAGCTCACGAGAATCCAGAGCAGCAACGTGGTTATTGCCCCCTGAAACTCGTGGCCGCTTGAGATGCGCGTGGAAGGCGAGCGCGCGGTGGCGGTCCCGGCGCGCTCCGGACGTGCCGCTGCACGCTCGGCGCTCGTCTTAACCCAACCTTGCGGTGTCGGAACACACCGGGCTCGGCGGCCGGGCCCGGGGAGCCGTGAGCCCTTTTGATGAAAGGCCGAGCTGTTAAACATCTCGCAGCAAACACGGATACAAACAAGTCGATGCGTCGCAGCCCCTCCTCGCCTTGGAAACTTTGGGCTTCTGTTTGTTTGACTCCTGATCAAAGCGCGTTGCTGCTTACGTGCGTTTCGAGGCAGAGAAACGCAGGGACCTCAAGGAGAGCTCTTGATTAGACAATAGCTGCTTCTATCATGTATCTCTCGTGCCCCATGCCCTCCTTAAAAATCAAAGGGAGGTAACGCTATCAAAAAGACCACCAAAGAAACCTTTGGGCAATTGTCACCCTTTAGCAGTGGTGTGACCAAAGTTGGCTTTGGGGACCTGCTTTGGCGTGGAGAGGGGAAGATGCTTCCCAGCCCACGGACTTTCTTGCTGGAGGGAGAATGTTGGGTTTGAGAGCCCAAGTCCTGGCAGTTCTAAAGATGAAACGGTTGGATTATGAAACGTGTATTTTTTCCAAGTTTGATTTGGATGGCTTTTCATCTTCCTCAAATTAAAGGAAAATCTCTTGTTTGATTCAAAACAAAATTATGTTTTCTTTGGACAGCCAACCCAAAAAAAAGCCAGCTCTATTTGCAGCGTTAGGCCTGGCTCCCTTGCCAGTAGCCTCTCCACAGCTCTCCTGCTCCGCGTGGCTTCACCAGACCCAGACTGGTCACGTTCCTAAAGCGTTTACAAGAACAGAAGAGTTCAGTGACTTTCTCTAAGTTTAGCTCATGTATTACTTCCAGTCTGGTTTAATTCATAAATATTTGTTCATATCCCACCTCAGTTTCATGGCCATTTGTCCACATCCTGCCTTTTAAGCAGTTCATGTGGGCAAATGTATATTTTGTGAGGTTAAACAAAGCAGAATATAGATTTTTTTTCTGGTGTGCAAGGTGGAACAGGATTTCGGATGCAGCTGCAGAGCAGTGGCAAGCTTCCTGTCACAAAGCCCTTTGCATGAAGCCCCAGCGTTTTGCCAAGGACACAGATGAAGCCGATGTCCTATAGAATCATGGCTTGATCCTTGCCATCTTCTCCTAGACGTGCTGTGCTAACCTGGTAACTGGCTATTTGGTGAATTTTGGTTGAACTCGGGCTTCTAGAGGCATTTTCTACCTCATTCTGTTCTCTAGCAGAGCACAGACCTCCCAGGGCCTCCTCTAACAGTGCTGCCAACTTGCTCCTAAATGAGAATCTGCAGTTAGGTGGGAGAAGACAAGGGAATTCCTCCAGTCTCTAATTCCTGCAGGATGTGCTGGGTCTTCTCTTCCTTTAATGTATTTTCTTTTCCCCAGGAAACATGTCGAAAGTGTCAGGGGCTGTGGAAGGAGCACATGAACCTCACCTGCGAGCAACTGGCCGAGAAAGACGACATCAAATACAGGACGTCCATGTAAGTGAATTCTGCAGCTGGCAGAAACGGGGGGGTCGATAAACTTGTAATGGCTCTAGACACAAACTCCAGGGTGGGTGGAAGTAAGGAACTTCGCTGCTCATGACTAACGGAGCCCGAAAATTTCCTGGGTGTCATTCCCTTCCAGCAGGGAGGTCCCAGCAGTACGAGCCGAGCGATTGGAAGGCTTCTCGGATTTCTCTCTGTGAAAAAATACTTGGCAGTGGATCTGAGCGGTAACACGAGAACATGGGAGAGTTGTCACCAGCCCAGGCTGCTCCTGCGGCCAGCCCGGTGTCTCGCGGGCTGGCACCTGGTCGTGCTCGGAAGTGAGAAACCTCCGTTACTTGTTGCTTCCCCCTCGGTCAGGGGAGAAGGGAGGTGTTGCACAGAACCATATTGAGTCAGTAACTGGTTTATTATTGAAAATCCGTCCTGGTGCCCGAGTGCTGGGACGTGGTTTGCTCAGCTGCTGCTTTCTAGTTTTGTACAGGGGGGTTGTGTTTTCTCTTTTCTCGCATACATTTGTGTCTGATGTAACCAGTCGT
>VZSV01000059.1:3379429-3394454 GCA_013398735.1 Nothocercus julius | reverse complement strand
AAAGAAAGAAAAAACCACCACCCTTCTGGACCCCGAGATGTAACCAGATCCTTTTGTGATCCTTGGATTGCAAGGGAAGAGTGGTTGGCTAAGGGCCGTTCTGTGTTCCAGCCATTCCCGGGAGCACGTGCATCTCTCCAGACTCCTGGGATTTGGGGTGGGGCTGCAGAGAGCATCTCGCTGTCCGCTCGGGGGCAAACATGGTCCCCTATTGCTGTTCAAGAAGCAGACTAGAGTAATCTTGTTCCTTGCATGCAGAGCTTGCAGATAAGGAAGGTGAATCCATCTCTGGGCTCCTTTGCATTCTGCCCGGGGCCCCCTCCCCGCTCCTGCGATGCTGTGGGAAGGACCTCGATGCCGCCTTGCCCTGTGCTGTCCCTTGCAGGAAGGGACCAGGTCACCTCCTCGCTTGGGGGGTGGGCAGTCTGGCCAGGGCTGAGGCCCCAGGGGCTTTGGGAGGGTTTGAGGGTTTCTTTTTCCCTTGCTTTTTTCCATGGATGAGACAGCTGGCAGGAGGATGTCTGCTCGCTTGACAGGAGATATCCCTTCTATCCACACAGCCTGTGGACAGGCTATTAAAATTGCAACCTGACCCTTTACTAAAGGACTTGAACCCTCTCAGGAAAGGGGACAGAGAGGTTTTCCTGGCATTTCTGAAGCCTCTGCTCTGAGTGACATTAGGTGGTTTTCTTAACCACAACCGCCAGCCACAAGGACACCAGTGAAAGCTGCAGTTTTGGTGCAGCTGCTTTGCCTGGAGAAGACTCTAACTGTTCTCTCTCTCTGTCTTCTAATTTCTCTTTGGGCTCAGAAAACAGTCTTTTGCTTCTCAGAATGCTCACAATTGTACCTGGTGAACACTGGCAGCACTGAGACTCCTTATTTTGTAAATCTGACCTGTAGCAGTGCAATATGTAAGAGCCAGAACTTGTGGCATCAGCTTTTGCTCGTTAATAATGTCCTAAAATTATCCTACTATTTGTCTGTATCGCTATTTTTTTTTCTTCCAGCTAGATGTGGATCTTTCCTGAGTCCTGCAGGTATTGAACTGTGTTGATGAGTTGCCAAACTTAACACCAGGCTTTGATTTTTGCACAGGACAGTGTAATTTTATTTTTACATTAAGACGGACATCAAGTTGAGAGCTGCGGAGATTGAAGTCAGGGCACCCTTGTGATTGTCTAATAGCTTAAAAAAATATAATACTAACAAATGCAAGTGCATTTTTTCCACCGAGTGAACATAATGTGGGGGAGGTGGCTGTTTCTGTTCTCCCTCTCAACTGTCTTGAAAAAAATGCGGCTGGTGGGGGGGACTTGGAAGCTTTGGGGCCACCCATCGAGAGCGCTGCTGGAGAGCTGGGGCTGCGGGGTGTTTGGTTGCCTGTTGCTGAGCGTGCCCGGGTTGCCTTGTTCTCCAGCCAGGGAAACCAGCAATGTGATACTGGGAGGGTAATTAGAAATTCTGCATGGGCTCCGAAGAGCCGCTCCTCAGCACTTTTTATGGAGATAGATAGGCTGTAATTAACAGTCGGTGGCAGCAGGCTGTGTGGGGAGGGAGAAAAGCACGTGCTGGAAAGTCTTAGCTTTAACCATTGACTCAAAGAATAATCAAAGAGAGGGAAGTATTGGGTTTGAGGGCTTTCTGCAGATTAAGATAACTCTGGTCTCCCAGGGAAACCTTATCTGCTGGGCGGAGGAGGGGGTGTCTCCGCAGGCTTCCCAGGCCTCGCTGCTAGACATGTGCAAGACCGTGAGATTGGAAGTGGGAAGCTGGCTAGACTTAAAATAATGTCAGCGAGGCTGCGCGCACCAAGCGTATTTCATAAGCGAGGCCCAGAGCACTCTTCGAAATAGAGGAGATTTTCCACATTGAGAGTGTTCGGGAAGAAATTTACGGGTTTTGGCAATCCTTGGAAATAGGATGAATAAAACCGAGGCAGAGGCTTGCGCACTGTGAGGTTCGCAGGGCTTGGAATTTCCCTCCGTTCCCCTCTCGGTGTTTGCAAATGAGCTGCTTGAAGCAAACCAAATGCTCTTCCCTATGCAGGTGAGCCCCGCGCGCTTGCTGCTCGCTGCAGGTGTTGTGTGTCACAGAGCAGCTCCTGTTCTTGGCCTTCATTCCCAGCTAACATCCAGAGTGCAGACGCTGTCCAGGAGGCTTCTTTCACTTCCTTGCAGACAACGCCAGGTCGTGTTTCATCCCAATGGGCTCCAAGCAGCAAATGCAGCGCTGCCAAGACCAGAAGGACCCCTTGCCATCCGTGTGCATGCAGCCAGCCAAAGCAGCTGCTGCCTGGCACTGGAAGGGAGTTGTGCCTTTAGTTACTCAGTGCAGTTTTTGTTACCCTGCTAGCTGTCGCCTGCTGCATCGCAGCAAAGACACTTATTTTCACAGCCATTCTTGGGAGCGGGAGGTGATGTGGAAACACAACTCGAAGCAATTCTCTGGCTTCATGTCAAAACTAGAATGACTTTTGGTGTGAATTTTGAGACATCTGTGGATGGCTGGTGCCCAGGGCCATCTTTCCAGGTATGCTTTTCCAGCTCAGGACTTGCATAGCCTTCTTCCAAGGCTGTCTTTGTCCATCCTGCTCTCTTGATCTAGTAAAAGGTAGTGTAAATGCAAGCTCTGGAGATGCCTGCAGCCACGTGAGATTACCTGTGTTGTCTGGTCCAGTTTTTGCTAGCTCGGGTTGGAAGAAAATGCAGAAGGTGAGGAGGGGCTGGAGGATGCTGGTCCTGGCTTGCCCTTGAGTTCTCTTTGAGCAGCAGGTTTGAATATTTTTGGTATTCTAGATGGACATTAAAAGAAACATATTGGGATTTATGTCCCCCTCAAAGTTACAGATAAGATCTAAATGGCCTCGTTACAGCACCGTTTAGCTACTAGAGACAGGATTTAAGTTGTGTTAATTCCAGCTGTTGGGCCAAAAACTCTCAAAGTGCTAGCACAGTGTAAATATTTAATAGACGATTGCCATTTAAAAGATTAACAGCTCTCCAGCAGCTCTTTGGCTGGGCGGAGCTGGGTTGCTGTTCTCTGGTTTCTATCAAGTCAATGAATTTTAGCACTGATCTCCTGGAAAGCTGATCTAAGCCTCTTAGCCGTACAGTATGCTTAGCTCTATGCAAGTTACTTTTGCTGCAGCCCCTTATTGTAGCCTTGCCTTTGTACTGGATATTGGTGAACCCCAAATGAGAACTATTTGGCCCAATTCACTTTTGGGGTGGGAGGGCCAAGGGGTGGGCGAACGCGTGCTGAAGAGCCAGCAGCAGGGATAAGAGAGCAGCAGTTACCCCACTGACTTTTTATCCACCTTCGATCTTAGGAAGATGATGAGAAGATAATCCAAGAGATCCAGAAAGAGGCTGAAGAGGAGCAAAGGAAGAAAAACGGAGGTAAGTCACAGTGTTTACCTGTGATTAGAGAACAACTTGAGGTGACGGGGGAGCAGAGGGTTCCCAGCTTGTGGTGCCTCTCCGCTTCTCCGTTGCCTCCCTCCCGAGGAGGCCCCTTGCTCGTGGCCATCGCAGGGGTGCTGGGGCTGATCAGAGCTCTGTCTGCTCTCCACTTGGCCAAGGGCAGCGCGAGCCCTGTGCTTTGTGGTGGAGTACCAGGGCATACAAGGGGCACCCGCACCGTTATGGGAGCAGGATTGGCTCCCCGTTTGTGCTGCTGAAAGTAGCCAGCCTGGCCCCTGCCCTGGGCTGGAGGAGGCAAGAGCAGCAAAGTCAGGGGTGCGAGGGGCAGGTTGAGATGCTGCATGGCGGGTGCTGGAGAAGGGCATGGTGCCTCTGGCAGGCTTAGCACCACAGGCCAAACCTGGAGAGTTTTGCTTGTGGGACGACTGTTTCTTTGCTTTTCTCCCTCTGCAGAGAACAGTTTCAAGCGGATCGGCCCTCCCGTGGAAAAGCCCGTGGAGAAGATCCAGAGAGTTGAAGTCATCCCCAGACCTGTTCCTCAGAACCTCCATCAGCCCCGCATTCCTCCTTACCCCTTCGTGCACCCTCCCTTCGCGCTCCCTCCTGTCCGTCCCATGTACAACAACATCCCCCTCAACATCGGCCCCATCCCTGCTCCCTACGTGCCCCCCTTGCCCAACATGAGGGTGAACTACGATTTTCCCCAGATCAATGTTCAGCTGGAGCACAACTTGCCTATGCACTTTGGCCCTCAGCCTCGACACCGATTCTGACCCGGTTCGAGTAGCACTCGGCATCACTGCAGGGCAAAGCCACCCTGTGCTCCCAGCCCTCTCCCTGCTTCCGATGCTCTTTTTATCCAGCGGCAAGGGGAGCTGCTCCGTCTCGCACACACCTGCCCTGCACCCCCGTCCGTAGCTTCTCTGAACCTTTGCAACCCGGCGTTTTGACCTGTGCGGGAGCAGGGCTTGGGGCTGCTTTTCCAAGAGTCTCTTCCTGTGTTGGGCATCCAGAGGTTTTGGGTTGGCAAAGTCTGTCCTGCCGTCCGCGCAGAGGGAAAGCAGCGTTGGTGAGCGCAGGGATGCGGATGTTCCCCTGGGACAGCAGGGCTTTCCCCAAATCCTGCTTTCCTGTCAGCCAGAGCAGCTGCCGTGTGGTCCAGGCCCTTGGGCAAGGGAGGGGAGACCTGGCATCCGAGTGAGACCTTTGGTAGCAAAACACCAGGACTTGGCTGCCTGGGAAGCAGCATGAGCCTGGGGTTCAGAGATGTGATAGTTTCCTGTTTTCCAGTGTCCCTGTTGCCATTTCCCAGCAAGAAAGACGTGTTGAAACAACTGAATTTAGCACATTTGACATCTTACTGCCCTGCAAGGGGAGTCATGAGATGCAGAAATACCTTGTTGCCAAGTACTGCTCAGATCAGTGCAGGGGGCCCAGAGCCATGTTCTGTCTCAGGGCTTTCAGAAGTAGCAGAAAACTCGGGCACCTTAGATTTGGGGAACCAAAATTGTTTTTTTCCCAAAGATGGGTGCCTCACAACTTCCAAAACGTGGCCTTAGGTTTGTTCTGATCTGGGCATCCCAAATCCCCACCTGTTTCTGCCAGGAGCCCTCAAAGCGCTGGCAGAAGCGTCACAAAACCCGCTGGGGCGCCCGCCCCGTCCCGGCCGCGGGGGCCGGCGCGCGGACGCTGCTGCCCGCCCGGGTCCTTCTGTGCGCCGGGAACCTTCTCTTAGTTAAAATAATCCCTTAGTTCGGCCGCAGCCGAACGGGCGGCTGCCGTCTTGGGCTCTAGGAAGCTGCCGGCTTCCGCTGCTTTTAATAACTTCACAAAACGTGTGTTTTGGTTCAGTTGGCTTCCAAAGACTGTGTTAAAAGGCAATGTAAGTATTGCTGGGCTTAGGAAGTGAGGATTTAGGGAAAAAACTTCCTGGTAAGAAGCAGGGGGTGGAATTGCTGCCTGAGCTTGCAGGAAGGGCCAGGCCTGGGAGAGGAGCATCCCTGCAAAGCCCTTTCCGCACCGTTTCCGTGCTGCCTGTTACAGCCCTTCGGAAGAGAAGCTCCTGGCGGGAGAAGCCTCCTGCCAGGGGTGCTGGGCAGGTTTTCGCCAGTGCAACGGAGCAGCGTTTGGTCTGCGCTGCCTCCCGCTCCTCCCTGCCGAGCAGCAGCCCGGCGCGGCCCCCTGCCCTTTTCCTTTGTCGTGTGTTAGCACCCGGCTCTCTGATGGGGTTGTCTGTGTTTCGGGTGAAGCTCCCGGCCCCGGGCCTTGTGCGAGAGCCCCCAGCTCGGCCACCGGGCGAGGGGACGCGCGGGGCGGCCCGCGAAGCCTCCGCTCCACTCCCCCGCTGGCTCTAGCATTAATAACCAAGTGGTTATTCACTTGCTGCTATTTTTTTTCCCCCCCTTTTAATTTATTTCTGGAAGTCGTCCAGGGACCGGAGCAGCGTCTCGCTCGCTGCCCAGCCAGGTTGGAATCCCTGGGGAAGCCGGGAGCAGGATGGGGGACACGTTTTGGCCTGGGGGGCGGTTGGAGCGGCCCCGCGGGCGGGCAGGGATTTCGCCCGGAGCTGTGGTCGGAGGGGAGTTCTGTCCTCAGGCAGCACCTGGGGAAACCGCCCTGGCAGCAGGAGCCCTCGGAGAGGCCGCGCGGGGCTGGTGCCGCAGGAGCTCGTGGGCTCCCGGCAGGAAGAGCCGCGTCCCGCTGGGACGAGCGGCCTCCGTTGGGCGCGGGAGGTGGGTGCCGGCGCAGCCCCTCCGGACGAGCTGCCGCGGAGCAACAGCCTGGAGCGTCCCCCGTTTCCCCCAGATCCCTCGGGAAACGCTGAGCTTGTTCGGCCACTGCCGGAGAGGTCCTGGGCTCCCGGAGCAGCCCAGGGCTGCCTAAAGCCCCCGCGCTCTGCGCGCTGCTTCCCTTGCCAAGGAAATGCTCCGGATCGTCAAATTGTCCAAAGCTTTGGCTAAAATCAGCTCTGCGGCCACAGGAGAGCTCGGCGGCTCCGGGGCTCCGAGACCAGGCGCGTTCGTGTCCGCGTTTAAAGAAACCCAACCGGGAAAAAGCCGTGTTTGGGCTCAGCCTGCCCTGCCCCGGGGACGGGAGGCCGCGGGGCCGGGCGGCTCTCCCAGCAGGTACTTCATGTGGTTTAATTGCAGTGTCCCGTTTTACTTGCCTTAAAGGTGGAGAGAGAAACTTAGTATTTGCACTTAGCAAAACATTATATTAAAAGAAACCCTGTAAAGATGTGCATGTTCTGCAACTTTGTATAACAATAGCCGAAAATAAATAGGTGGTTTATTAAAAAAAAAAAATATTTTTCTTTACCTTCTGGTAGTAAGCCGTTCTAATATTCCGTGTGTAAAAAGTTCCTTGTATTATATTGTAATTTGAATTTTTTTGTAAATAAATTTGTGCACTCTGGCTTTCACCTCCGCGTCTTTTCTGCCGCGGGGACGACGACGACGGGCGGCAGCCGCTGCGATGGCTTTGCCGGGTCTCAGCCCCAGCGCCTGGAAACCGTAAGAGCTGCAAGGCAAAAACATTTGACCCTCCTGTAAAAGCTTAATGTGTTCCAAATGCTTTTGAGGAAAAACTGAGTGGAACATAAAATGGTTTCCAGTTGCTCTTTTAAATGGAAACCAGGACTGTAGAAGGAGGATTTTTTTTTTTTTATTTATTTCCAAGGAGGGGGAAGGGATGTGGGACTTTCCTTTGTGGGACTGATGATAAATACAGAGCCCACGTTCCTTGGGTCTTAAAAAAGGAGGGAAATGGGTCTTGGCAGGTTGGGGGTTGCAGAGACGGGTGGACACTGGGCAGGGCTGCCCCAGCTCCTCTCAGTCCCAAAAGCTTAAACAGCAAATGGGTTTTTTTGTTGTTTTATTTTTTCCTTAAACTCCATGTGGGTGCCCAGATGTGGCTGTTGGCCCCAGTCGCTCAGGCCCTAAAACTGGAACTCGGAGCAAAAGCAGCAGCGAGAGGGACAAGGGCAGGAGGCGGCGGCCGCTGCGCTGCCCCTTCTCCCGCGGCCGCTGGATCCGCGGGACAGGCGGCCGGGTTGGAAGCCTGAGGTGTCACAGGCAGCTGCTCGTTGGAGAAATGGGATTTAAATCACGGCCATTTCCCTAGGCTGGGAGTCCAGGGGTTGGGGAGAGTGGGTAAAGTGGCCCCGGATGGGAGCCCTGCAGGGCCCTGATCGCCCCGGCCAGGTGCCTCCTATTGCGGATCGGAGAGGAGCGGGAGGCAGAGCAAGGAGCGGCAGGAAGGAGCGGGAGGCAGGTGAGGGCAGGATGGCGGGAGCTGCCTGGCTTTGCTCGGCCTCGAGGCGCTCGCAGCCCTGGGTCACCCTGCGCCGTCGCCGGAGCCGACCTGGTTGCGCCGCAGCTGCGCGTGCTGAGCTCTGAGCCCGCGCGAGGCAGCCCCGGACCTGCTGCTGCCCTCCCCAAGGCGCCCGAGTTGTCACCCGGACCCGCCAGAGCCACCCCAGGCCGCAGATGCCACCCGGGCGCTCCCGTCGCGTCGGGCGCTGCGTGCGGCCGTGCCCCCGCCGAGGGTGACAAAGCACGCGGGAAGCTCTCGCATCCGAATGCAGGTTTTTATTCATCTTTCTCCATTTGAAGCTATTTTTAAGTTATACAAATGGCACTTACAAAAAAAAAAAAAAAAAAAAAAAAAAAAAAAAAAAAACAAAAAACGAAACCCCAAAACTTAAGAGTGAGATGTTTCCAGAGAGTCACGACACCCGGTAAAAGAGGAGACAGGAGAAATTCTGGACCTAGTGTGACGCGGAGGGGCCGGAGCGGGATTACACGGATGGAAGCGCCCGGAGGGGCCAAGGCAGCAGAGCCGCGGGGTCGCACCAAGGCGCCCGTCCCTTCGGAAGCGGCTCCGTCCCCGGAGCGCCCGGGGCAGAGGGCGACGTTGTGAGCGGGGGGCCCGTCCGAGTCACGGCCGTGCCCCGAGCGTAGCACCGGCCCCGCGGCGGCGTTAAGGCTTGGGAGCCCCCGCGGGCGTCGAGGCCTCGGCGCAGGCCCGGATGAAGCCCCGGATGCCGCGGGGAGGGAATCCCCCCGCGCCGGGAAGGCCCCGAAGGATAAAGTGCCTTTCCACACGCTGGCGAAGGCGCGAGCAGCGCCCAGCGGCTCCCGCGCGCCGTCGCAGACGACAGCGGGGACACAGCGCCATGGGGAGCACGGAGAAAGCAACAACTAACGAAAATACTGTTTTGGTCATTCTTTTCTGCTTCCAGTACGGTTGAGATGATGCTGCCGGAGCAGCCGCCCCGTCCCGGCGCGGGCGGCCGAGCCCTGCGGGAGCGAGGGGCGATGCGGCGCCGGGCGCTCCGCGACCACGTTCGCCGTTCCAGTAGGTTTTGAGGGGAAAAGGGAAAAAAAAAAGGGGGGAGAACAAAAGCACTGAGCAAATGCCACTGTGCAAAGTTTTGCTACGAAGTTTTCTATCCTGTAAACCGGAATCTGCAGTTTTTGCTCCCAGCTGCTGCCCAGGGGAGGTGGCGGCCGCCGGCCCCGCTCGCGCTGCCCGTGGCCGGGCGCCCCGGGCGGCTCCGCGCCCTCTGTGCGGATGAGCCCTGGGGACGGGGGACGTCGCGTCGGGCTCTGCCGGGAGCCCCGCACGGGGTCTGGGAGGCTCCGGCAGCAGCCGGACGTGCGGATGGGGGCAGAGGGATGAGATGGCTCAAAAGGAGCTGGGGCTCCAGGAGATGAATAGGACACTGGCTGGCCCTACAGAGAGGCCGCTTGCCAGCACGTGCCAGCCCCGTCCTGGGGACACTGGGATATGTGGGGTCACCTCTCGTGCCTCGGCGGCGACGGGAAGATCTGCAAAGCCAAGAGGGGCGAGGAGCTGCCTGGCGCGGGCAGCAGGAGCGGGTCGGGCCGGCCGGGACGCCCACGCGGGGCGGCCGAGGTGGAGCTGCCACTGACGTGGCAGACGAGAGGTGACCGCACTCCCTTTTGCAACACAGGGAAGGGGGAAAAAACCCTGGGCAGCGATGCTGGGGGCCGGGAGCAAATTCCCAAGGAAGGGGGCGGGGGACAGACCCCTCTACAAACCTACAGGCTGCACCGCGTCAGCGTTTCCAGTTCTCAGCGAGCTCGGGGGGGACCCACCTGCAGCAGCGCCGGCTCCGCGGCGGGAGGGAAGGACAAGCCGGGCTGGAATCCGTGTACAGAGAGGAGGGACCAAGAAAGATGGGGAGGGGAAGGAGAGTTGGCAATGGGAGGAACGCTAAAGTGCATTAATATTCCCAGAGGGTGGAGGCGTCGATGGCGTCGGCCGAGGCCTTGAGGACGCCGGCGTGGTCGCCCTTCAGGTATTTGCCGTTGATCTTGATGGCCACTTTGTTATAGTCGCAGAACTCGAAAAAGAAGTCCACGGGCGTATCGCTGCTGCTGGTCACGGACGACTCGCTCCCCACCATCCAGTACTTGCCGGTGGCATCTGCGGGGGGAGCGCGCGGTGCCCGTGAGCGCCGGGCAGAGCCGGGGACGCTCCCCGCGCCGGAGCGCCGGGATGGGGCGGGATGGGGAGCAGGGGCGCCGAGCAAAGGCAGGAGGAGCACGCGGGGCTCCGGCCGGTCCCGCCTCGCGTCCCCCACCCCAGACGGGCACCGTTAAGAAATGACCCCCCTGCACGAAGCCCGGAGTCCCCTCGCCGGTCTCACCCTTGATGTTGTAGGCGCCGTCGTTGAACTCCAGCTGGAAGACGTCGTAGGAGGAGCGGTTGGAGTCGAGGGTGCCGGTGACCTTGCGGCAGCCGATGAAGCCGTGCTCGCCGCGCAGCACCAGCATGGGCCGGTTGATGAGCTTCATCACGAAGTACTCGGTGTCGCCTGCGCGGGGGCAGAGCGGCCGTGGGGACCCGCGGCACCGAGGCCCCCGCTCGCCACGGCCAGCAGGGCGAGCGGGACCCGCCGGGAGCCTCCCCCGCGCCGGGGGACGTCCTTACCTGCCGCCTCCATGGAGGCCGCCAGCTGCCCGTTCTTCTTGGCCGTCACGTACTTGCCGTTGGCGGCTTTGAGGGTGATGCGCTTGTCGCACCACTCGATGTCGAAGTAGCAGCTGGCGTTCCTGCGGGCACAGCGCGCGCCACGCTCAGCGGCACCGACGCTCCGGATGCACCGGATTCCCCAGCTCCAAAGAGCATCGCCAAGGCCACCTTGGCACCCTCCGAACTGCCAAACTAGATATGGGCTTTTGGGATTTGTTTGGATTATCCTCTAGTGCCAGGCGAGGCTGCAGGGACTATCCCAACCGGTGGGTTTTCCCCGGCACGGCGGAGGCAGCAGCGGGCAGGGGAGCTCCATGCGCGTTGGGCTGCCGTGCCGCCTTCGCTCCCACAGCCGGGCCTGACCGCAGGGCGAGCGTTTCGCCGAGCCCGGCATGCCGGGAAGCAAGACACGACCCGAGGGAATTCCCGAGCCTCTCGGGACAAGCCCAGGCTCAGCGTTGCCTTTCCAGGCCCTACGTTTTCCTGCAGGGAAGTGTCCCAGGGTGAGCGTCTGGGCTCGCCTGCTGCCTGTAGCAGCTCCAGAAATCCCCGGGATTCTGTGCCCCCGGGAATGGGGAGGCTGCTCCCAACCCCTCCGCTCCCCGAAGGGTCCCCAACACGGCCAGTTGCCCCCATGGAGCCCCAGGACTCACTTTGTGGAGGCCGTGGACTGGATGCCCCCGTTGGAGGTGAGGGTCCAGTACTTGCCGGTGTAGGTCCTGAAGGCGCATTTCTTGGTGTCCTTGTTGATCTCCAGCTGGTAGGTCTCCTGGTCGCCCTCCTCGTCCTGGTTGGCCGACAGGTCCATCCCTGCGGGGCGGCAGTGAGGGGCGCGCAGGGGAGGGGGTCCCCGCTCGCCACGGGCGCATCCGCCCGCGGGCGCTCGTGCTGGGAAAATCCGCTCGCCCAGGAGCCCGGGATCTGCCCTGCGAGCTCGGCAGGTCTCTTTGCCTAGAAATACCCTGGGGACGCGCTGCAGCTCGTGCAACGCCAGTCGGCCGCAGGAGCTTCTTTAAAGGGCACGCAGGGCCGCTGCGAGGTCACCCGGGTCCCCTCCCGCCCGGGTCCTTGTCCCCACGCTGGCACCGCTGCCACTGCGCTGCCTTCTGCTCTCTCGCACGCGGCGGCTGTTGGACCTTGCAGCCCTTTTGCGCTGCGAATCCATGAGCGAGGTGCTCCCCGCTCGCTTGGGAGCGAGCTGAGCTCCCACAGACGGAACCAGCACCTTTCCAGCGGGAACGCTCCGCTAGACAGGCTGCACTACCACGCTTTGAAGTGCAAACTCCGACCCCGCCGCGCTGCGTCCGAGCCGCCTACCCGGCGGCTCCCGATCCGCCTCTCCAAGCGCCTCCGCGTTGGGAGCGCAGCCCGGCGCCCTGTGGGCGCAGCCCGCGGGCTCGGATCTGGCAGCGCTTTGCATAGGTGTCCCCGGCCCGGGGAAGGGACGAGGCTTTGAAGGCTGTGCTTTGTTGTCCCTAATCTTATCTGCCAGGCTGCGCTGGAGCTCTCCTGCCACCTCCGCAGCAGGGCCCGTTGACGCTGCCTTTTTGTTTGCACTAGCCAAGTTCTGCAGCTGCCGAGGTGCAAAGAGCTGCCCAAAGAGCTGCAGCCCCCGGGTCGCACCCCTGCCGGGGGTCCGGAGCCCTGCGCCCCTCGCCATGGGGCAGAGGCAGCGAGAGGGGGGCAAAGAGGGGGCCGGAACGGGATTGCTCTGCGCTGCCCTGGGCTGCGCAGGGGATGCCGAGGGCTGGTGACGGAGGCGCCGAGCGGGCCGGGATGCCACCGGGGGCTGGGGTGCCCGGAGCAGGCCGGGATGCAGGAGGAGGCCAGAATGGCCTTTGCCCGACTCCAAAACGCTGGAGCGAGCCGGGCAGAGCCGCTCCGGTCCCCCCCGGCGGCGGGCAGGGATGCGGCGGGGCCGGGGGGGCTCCGCACCCCCATGCTGCCCCCCGGGCTGGGGGGGTCCCACCACCCCCTCCTCAGGCGGCGCCGGGTTGGGTTGCGCCGACTCAGCGGGAAGGAAGGCAGGGAGCGCTGCGGCCCCAGGAGGCTTCGCAGGGAGCAAGGGAGCGGAGCGAGCGAGCCGGGGCAGGACCCGGCGTGCGGAGCGGCCCTCGCTTCCCCCGAGCCCCTCCTGCAGCCGGGCACGCGTCCGGCTCCGCGCCTTCGAAATTCCCGCTCGGAGGCGGCGCAGCTCTCCCCGGCCTGCGCTCTCCGGAGGCCCGGGAGGTTCCGCTCGCCGGACGGGTCCTCGCGGCGCAGCCGCCAGGCAAAGGTGTCGAGCGGGACGCAGGAGGCAGCACGTTCTCCACATCCTTCCTCCTGGCAGCAGGAAGGGCGGGATTCACGGAGGCAGTTGCAACACGGCGTGGGATTTGGCGCCGCGTTTGCATGAGCCCGGGTTCGGGAGCCAAGCGAGCCGCCAGCACGGGCGGGCGCTTCCCACTGCAGCCGTATGGAGCCAAGGGGCTCCAGGAAGTCGTGGTTCTGGCCCAAAGACACGAGCCTGGATGAGCAGGGCGGGAGCAGCATCGGCAGCCGGCCCGGCACCGAGTGCAGCCGCAGCTGCCATCCCGCGCCCGCTGCAGAAATAAACTCAAGCACCATTTTGAGGAAAAGAAAGCCTTTCCGTCAGCTTCTAGGAAAATCCCTGACCCTTTTCCTACGGGTTTCCTACGTTTTCACGGTATCGCCACATCCCAGGAGGGGACCAGCCCCGGCAGCCTCCCCTGCTGCGACCAGCGGCCATTTCGTCCCGCGTCGCTGCCACGTGGGGACCAAGGCGGCTGGGACAGACAGACCCGGGGGCAGCAGTGGGGCCCCCCCGCTCACATCCCCCTCGCTGCGAGGCCCCGCGGCCTCCTCCTCCTCCTCCCGGGCAGGGGCTCCTCTCCGCCCGCTCCCGGTGGCGCGGGCAGAGCCGGGGCCCGCGCGGACCCTCCCGCCCACAAAGGGCCTTTGTTGGAGCGCGCGGAGCCTCCCGCTCGGCACCGCCCTGGGGTCTGACTGCGAGGTTGGGGGGAACGCAGGCGCCGAGGACCTGGCACCCACCCCGCTGGCACCGGGGTGCCCATTGCACGGTGCTCCCGGGCGCTCGAGCCCCCTTGGGGACAAGTCCCCGTGGCACCGTCCTCCTGCCGCCCAATGCAGGAGGTGCCATGGGCAGCCCCCCCCACGTGCAGAGGGACACGGGGAGGGACAGTGGCTGTGCCGGAATCCGGCTGCGATGGGGGAGGAGGCACAAAGCCAAGCGCTGACTCAGCGCCCTGGGACATCCCAGTCCCTGAGCTTGGATGGGATCCAGCTCTGAGAAGCCCAGGGACAGCCGGAGCCGCCTGCACAGGGATATCGGCCCCACGGGGCCACCCGCTCTCCCCAGGCCCAGTAAATCCCTTTGCAGAGGGTATTGCAGAGAAAACCCCTGGGGGCACCCAAAGCCACCCGCTCTCCCCAGGCCCAGTAAATCCCTTTGCAGAGGGTATTGCAGAGAAAACCCCTGGGGGCACCCAAAGCCACCCGCTCTCCCCAGGCCCAGTAAATCCCTTTGCAGAGGGTATTGCAGAGAAAACCCCTGGGGGCACCCAAAGCCAGTCCAAGTGGCCCTAGTGGCACAGGAGGTGGCACAGGAGCCTGGCACCAGGAGCAGCGGCTCCCGTGCCCCTTCGCCGAGCTGTCCGTGCACTTATCAGCCTGGGGGACACAGGACCATCTCCCACAGCCGCCGGCGGCTGTTTTCGGGCTGGATCCCCATTAACAAAAGCGCCTCGGCGGCGCGTGGGACAGCGCGGCCAGGGACCGGGCCGCTGCCACAGGCCGCGGCGGCCACTCGCTGCTCGCCACGATTAAGCAAGCGGAAACGGCAGCCCCCGCCTCAGGCTACAGCGTTCGTCGCACGAGGGGGATGCAGGGCTGCAGTTCCCCCTCCGCAGCGCCGGCTCGGCCGTGGCAGCCGGGCGCCCGTTTCGCTGCACGGGGAGGGGGGAAGCGGTTGCAGCCCCCCCGCTGCAGGCGCCGCGCTCGGCAGAGCTGCCGGGGGAGGCGAGCGCGGGGCTCCGCTGCACCCCCTGCCCGCCGCCCGGCTGCTCTATTTGTCTTGGCCGGGGCCTGGCCAGCCCAGACCCCTGTTGCTGGGGAGATTTCATCCCCCCCTCCCTCCTCTTCCTCCCTCCCCTCCAGACATCCGGGCAGCGCAGCCGATTCACACAAAGCTCGCGGGTCCCCAACCCGCGCTGCAGCCCCCCCTGTCCCCCGCCCCAGGCACAGGGACAAAGGGCTGTCGCAGCCCCCCACACACACACACACCGGGTGGATTTTCCCCCCCGCCGGCCATACCCACAATTACGTTTTATTTTAAGATACTAATTTGCAGTGCCCACTTTCCTCCCAGAAAGCAGAGGGAGAGGCAATGAAATCGCTGCAGCAAGCGGCCTGGATGCAAATGGAGGCAAAGCTGCAGCCTAGGGATATTCTATATAAAATGCATTATATAGTTATATAATACCCATCTCGGCGGTGCTTGCGCGGGGAGCAGGGCTGGCGCCCTTCGGCCCCAGGACGTGCCCGCGCGGCTCCCGCGCCCGGCGTGCAGCGACCTGCTC
>VZSV01000059.1:3355904-3377309 GCA_013398735.1 Nothocercus julius | reverse complement strand
TGCATTGCCAGACCCTCCCCCACATTGCACGACTCCCTCTGCACTGCAAGACCTCTCCTCCATTCAAGCGCCCCTGCATTATAACACCCCTCATTGCAAGAACCCCCCCACATGGCACATCCCACTCCTGCACTGCGTGAGTCCTCTGTATTGCAAGACCCCTCCTCCATTGCAAGACTCCCTCCCTGCAATGCGCGACCCCCCCGCCCCTCGAAGCCACAAATTCCCCTCTGCAAGACGCCCCTGACATTGCACGACTCCCCTTTGCACTGCAAGACCCCTCCACGACAAGACTCCCCCTGCAACCGTCCCAACATCACGAGACCCCTTCTGCATTTGAAGACCCCCCATCTGTACTGTGAAGACCACCCCCCCCAGCCTCTCCCTGTGTGTGAGCCCTGCTGCAGGGAGTGACAGGCAGGATGAGGGGACGTCCCCTAGCAGGGTTTCCGCGAGGACGGAGGGTGTGGAGACGCCCCAGCTGCAAACATCCCCTCTCTGTAGGCGACCGGCACACGGTCCTGCAAGGCAGTGCAAGCAGAAAGCAGCCACCCAGCCCGGCGGGAGCCAAAAAAATCCCCCCTTTGCCAGGACAGATTCGCTTTTCCTCCATGCACCCCCCGGTGCCGCGGCCAGGCCAGCTCTAGGACCCGGCAGGAGACACGACGCCGTTGCTGCCGGCTTCGCCTGCCTCGGCAGGCAGATGGTGGCGAGGCCGGAAAGAAACAGCTCTTCTGTGCAGGGAAAAAAAAATATGCTGGGAAAAAGAAAAAAACCCTCTGTTTTTCCCCCAGAGAGGAGCAGCGGGGGGGGGGAGGCTGGCACGGCCTGGGCCCGCAGGACCAGGCACCCGCAGGGAGCCGAGTGCAGCAGACAAGGCCCTGTTCTCCCCTCCTATATTCCCTTTCCGAGGGCACCTTTGGCTCTGGAGCCTCCCTGGATGCTGCCCCCACCTTGGCCCTCCCCACTGCAGCTGAGGTCATTCCCTTCCTTTGCCCTCCCCTGGCAGATCCCACATATCCCAGAGCAGTCCCGGCACATGTCCTTAATAATGAGGGCTTTCCATGCTCATCCTAGGGGCTTGTGAGGAGCCGCGTGATTCACCGCGCAAAGCAGCGGCGCTCGGAACATCAAATGACCCTCGTCTTGCTCGGCTTCGGCGCAGAAAGACCCTGTGGTTTCCTGCTTGCCTGGGTGCTTCTTGCTGCGGTTTGTCTTCATTTATAAAGTCCCAGGGCTTTCAGCCAAGCTCGTGAAATCAGGCTTGACTATCAGGCTCGTAACACCAGTGAGCTGGGCACGGGATGGGGGAGGACGAGGTGAAGCCTCGTGTTGCACAAATTGATTTTATGCTCCTGGCGCGGCGGCCGTTTCATCCTCTTGTTTTGGGCCAGCCGAGGAGCCCTGGGGATGTGGGCGGACGGGGCGGCCGCCAAGGCTGCAGCCCATGGTATAGGGCAACGGCCACGTTAGCCCTTTCCACCCCAAACTCTCCTTCCTCGGGCACCTTCCTCCCTTGCGCCCATGTCTCCCGGTGCAGGTGCTGCTGGGGAAAGGCTGCACCACCAAGGACGCCTTGGAGAGCTGGTGTTGTGGCCATCAGACGTGATTCCTTGGGGTAAAACACGTTTACCTGCCAAACCGTAGGGAGCGAGCAGGGCTCCCCGGCGCGCCCAGCACCAGAGCGGTTCCACCGTGGGGCTCCCCCCTCGCAGCCGCCGCTGTCCCCATCGCTCCCGGGCTTTTATTCCTGCAGGCTGCACGGACAAGGGCTCGTGCTCCTTGCCAGCGTGGGAGGTGTTTGCGGGGCTGAGCCCGAAATAGCAGCGCTCCAGAAAGCGGGGCCTCGCACGGCGCTCGCCAGCCGGGGGTGGAAGGATGCGGAGCATCGCTGGAAGATAAGGAGCTGCAAGCTAGGGATGCGCTGCCTTCTGCTTACTGGATGCAATGGATCCTGGCTTATGGATACAATGCATCCTGGCTTATTGGATGTAATTCATTCCAGATTTTTGGATGCAATGCATACTGGCTTACTGGAGGCAATGAATCCTGGCTTATGGATACAATGCATCCTGGCTTACTGGATGCAATGCATCCCAGTTTACTGGATGCAATGCATCCTGGCTTATGGACACAATGTGTCCTGGCTTATTAGATGCAATTCATTACGGCTTGTTGGATGCAATGCATCCCAACTTACTGCATGCAATGCGTCCTGGCTTAGCCACAGGCTGTTCACCTGGTGGGACATGGGACTTCACCCAAAATCACCCTCACATCACACGCAAGGAGGGACCGTTGGGGCCCCACAAACTCTGGTGTTGGGAACGCGCATCCCGGCCGCAGCTCCCGGCGGCCCCACTGCCATATGCGCCATGAAATTTCACAGAGGTGCTCGGGCGACGTCCGTGACAGTTGGCAGGCGCCCCGGCCTAATTAAAATTGCATTAGTCAGAATTTAAAGAGCAGCAGCCGGGGGCAAACAAAGGGTGGCCCTAGGAGAGGGCAGGGGGGCTCTGGAGAGCCAAGTTGTGCTCAGGGAGAGGTTCCCCCTGCGGAAGTTGCCCTCTCTCAGCCCCAGGCCGGCATCCAAAATAAAGGGAGCACGGGATGCAGAAAGCATCAGGGGCAGTCCTGGGAAAAGCATTCAGGTTTGGAGGGGAAAACTGCCCCCCAGAGCATCCTCCTGCGGAGACAGAGCCCTGCAGCCACAGCTGCACCAAATGTGCCTGTGCTCAGCGCCAGGCCCAGGAAGCGCAGCCTTCCTGGTGTCAGATAAGGCCCTGGGATACAGGGAAGTCGTGCCAGTGGTCACAGCCTCTTGCACCCTGCGGTGCAGGTGACGGAGCTGGTGACAGCAGCTCCATTCGGCTCCTGCGTTCCCGTCGAGCTGCAGCCAGGCGCGTGCCGGAGGTCGTCCCGTCGGGTGCAGCCGCAGCGGGATGCAGCACCCGCTCCATCAGGGATAGACATGGATAGATGTGCTGGGTGCCAACGCCATCCTCGGCTGAGGCCTAGACACAGGAGAGCCCGGAAAGGAGACAGAGGGAACAGCAAAGCCTCAGGGGGCTGGAAATGACTCAGGGACGCAGGGAAGGATGTGGGTGCTTCCTGTGGGGAAGGAACGAGCGGGGCCGGAGGAAGCGGCCGGAAAGAAGGACAATGCGGAGGAGGCTCCTGTTTACCCGGCACGGGGTGAGCGGTGCCGGGCGGGCGCAGGGGGGCTGTTGTGTCTCCCTGCTGCGGGAGGCAGCGGAGCGGTCCCGTGCCGGTCCCGCATGGCTCCGGCACCGCACAGGAATGGCACCACTCCACGGCATGGCCGAGCATGTGGGCATCGGGAGAGCCCCCAGGACACATAAAGCCCAAGTTTTAGGGATGTGCCCGCATCCTTGGAAGCCACTGGGAGATGCCGGAGTGTTGGCACAGGGGACAGAGGGCTAGTGGCCCCCACAAAGCCCTATTGAGCCTCGGCGGCACCAGTGCCTGGAGCCGGCTCCGGCTTGCACGGCAGGGCTGGGATGCAGCTGCAGGAGTGGGGATGCAGGGGACGTGGTGACACCAGCAGCAGCAGCTGGGTCGCAGCGGGGCTGGGGGGTTCCACTCTCTGCCTCCAATCCCTGCGGTGGGGAGGCCGGAGCTTTAGGGAGCAGGGAGCCAGTGGCTACCAGCCCTGAGCAGAGACAGGAGAGGCCGGGAGGTCCCTAGGGTGGGCAGAATGCGCAGCCCGGCACGAGGAGGAGGAGGAGGAGCAGGAGGAGGAGCAGGAGGAGGAGCAGGAGGAGGAGGAGGAGTTGGGCCCCTCGGTGAAGGCCGGGTGGGGGGTGCCTGCGGAGGGGCAGGTTGAGCCCCGTCCGGCCCCCGCAGCCTCCGCGGTGACGCCAGCTGGGCCTGGGGGCCGCGAGCCCCTTCCTGCCACCAACTCCTTTGTATCCCATCAAAGGAGCCCATTAGTTGGGATTAAAAACGGGGCCTTTGGGGATTAGCCTTGCGCCCTCTGCCCCTGCGGGGACGAGGGGATGGGGACAGGGATGGGGCCAGGAGCCTCCAGGCACTTGGCTCCGCAGGAAGGGGCTGCTCCTCCTGCCTGCTTGTGGCATCGCGCCCTCCCTGATTTTGGATTTAGGGACGGGCAGGGGGGTCCCCATGGAGCTGGCTTGGTCTCCAAGCAGGGGACGGTCACCTGCAGCCATGAGGCCATGCCCAGATGGCTTCACATCCTCCTGGGGCCCCTGGCTGTATAATGAGTTGGAGCGTCCTCTGTACCTCCCGTCCTCGTGTTCCTGCCCGGCAGCTCCCCTCCAGCTCCGAAGGGAAAATCCTGGGGGAACCTGGGATGGGGCGGGCGACCTGCTGACCTCCCCTCCCTGGCGGCAGGGCCGACATATGGCCCATTGCTGCCATGGGCCGTTCTGGATAATCCATCATGTCCTTGCTGCTGGCCCATCTGCTGCCCCCGGACACCCATGGGTGCCTCGCAGAGACAGGTCGGGATGCAGGGATGCGCCCGGGCAGCCGCGGGGTCCCGTGTCCCCCTGGCTCCAGTGGGATACTGGAGCCGTGCACTCCAGTTGGCACCGCTCCAACGGGGGGAAAGGGCCGCGCTCCGGGTGGGATGGGTCTGCAAACAAGGAGCGTGGGGAGGTACTGGAGGGCTTTCCCCTGGGATTGGGAAGGCAGGGGTTGGAGAGGCCGGTGCCCCCGTGCTGCGGCGCTCGCACCCCCATGGCCCCGGCTCGTGCTGTGCGGAGGAGGCAGCGCGCGGGATTTCTTTGTTCGGAGGAAGGCGGCTTCCCCCAGCGCGGACCCGCGGCCGCCTCTTCCAACCGGGAGCGCAGGAAGGTGCGAGCGCCGCGCCGGCCGCCCTAAGCAAAGGGCACCCGCCATGACTGGAGCGGTTTCCCCTTCACGAGGCCTGAGCATCCCCGGGTGCCGCCCCTGCCCAGGGCATCCCTGCGGTGCCGGATCCAAGCAGGGGTGTCTGCCCAACTCCCTGTCCTGCTGCTGCTTTCCCTGCCCGAGGCTCCATCCTGCGGGAGACAGGAGGCAGCGCGGGGGATCTGGAGCAACTGGGCTGCCAAGCGGAGCGGCCGGATCGGGGGCCCCGCGCCGGCAGGAATGCAGGAGGCTGGGCGGCCGCTGAAACCCAAAACCGGCTCCGAGGGGCCCCGCTCCCAGCATCCGGCTGCTGCGCCGGAGGCCCCGCGCGCAGGCGGGAGGCCAGGGGCTGCACAGGGTCGGCTTGAAGGGGAGGATGCAGAGCCCCCAAGGTGGATATTGCCCTGGGTTAGGCGGGATTTGGCAGTCCAGGATGAATCCCGAGCGCAATTCCCCAGTATCTGACATGGCCACATTCCAAGCAATCAAGCCAGCCTTTACAGAGGGAAAAATGATGAAATCTCCTGAAAAACAGGCAACAAAAGGTTAACAGGCAGCTGCAGGGAGCTGGGAGAAGAGGTCCTCGCTGGTGCCACGGTCCCGATGCTGCTGCACAGCCCGGACCCTCTTGCCCCCATCCACCGCCAGTCCCTCAGCGCCAGCCAGGAGCCGCAGGCTCCAGCCTTCCCAGCCCGAGGGTCTCACCCCATGGCGGGCTCAGAGCTAGGAGGCTGGGGGCAAATCCCCTGTCACTAAACAAGACCCTCCTGGGGCATCCTGGCGTGTGCAGCCCCATGCTCAGCATCCCTGTGCATGGCCCTGTGCATGCATGGCGCTGCGCACAGGACGCATCCCTGCACACATGGCCCCATGCACAGGGTGCATCCCTGCACACATGGCCCCATGCACAGGGTGCATCCCTGCATGCATGGCCCCATGCACAGAGCACATCCCTGCACACACAGCCCCATGCACCCAGCCCGGCCCCGTGCGCAGGGCGCGTCCCGCATGCGCGGTGCCCGTGCACTGCGCGTCTCGGCGCGCGCAGCCCGTGCACTGTGCGCATCCCAACACTGCCACCCAGCAGTGCGGCCGCGCTCTGCAGCAGCCGGCGGCTCCGGCGGCTGCAAACCCCGGCAGGCTGGAGCCCACGGGGAGGCGGGGGCTGCGCGGCGGGGTGAGCCCAGAGCTGTGCCCGCTCCTCGCACCCCTGCAGCCTCTGCAGGGCACTGCAGCGCCCTGGCGCCTCGCCTGCGGAGGCTGCGCCTCTCCCGGAGGTGGCCCCTTGCTCCCGTGCATCACTTGCATCACTGGCAGCCGCATGGCACGTGGTGCTGCTGGGCTGGGTACCAGGTTCCCCAGAGCCAGTGGTATCCTGTGTCGAGCCGATGGCTCCGTGCTGCCCGACCCCTTTGCACGTGCATCATCCTGCACTGTGATTTCACAAGGCGATGGCGAAAGCGCTGTGCCCTGCTCAGGGACGTCCCTGCTCCTGCAGGCAGTGACACAGCCCAGCAGCATCCAGTGCTGCATCATCCCCCTGTTCCCAAGTGTCCCAGACGGCTCCAGTGGGCGCGAAGTGTCCTGGGTGCATCACACTGGCTGGATCCCGGCTGCAGACATGGGAAAGAACACGGGGAATGTGGTGACAGGGGGTGCCCGACTGCCCCCTGGACACTGTGGGGGACTCTGGGGGCTCTCACCCCTCTGTGGACACCAGATTGGAGCCTTTGCTCCTCCATGAGTCCTGGAGGCGACTGGAGCCCTGACGCCTTTCGCTCTCGTTGCATGCTGAGGCAGCGAGGATTCCCTGCAGCCGCATCCCAGCCCCTCCTGCCTCCCAGAAAAGCCAGAGCATGGAAACCTCCCTGGCCGGCTAAGGAGCCCAAACTGCCTGGAGGGCTTTTTTATTATTATGTTTATTTTTTTGGCTTCCTGCCCCTCGCCATGTCCCATTGGCAGCGACGGGGCTCAGCCGGGCTCATTCCTGCCTCGCTGTGTCACTGGAGGCGAGGTGGCTGGCGCGGTGCCACCACCGTTTGCACAGCTGGGTGGCCGGGCACCACAACCCAGTGGGACTCTGTCCAGCGGCACCTTTCCTGTGCACTGTGTCCCCCTGCCACTTGCCATCCCAGGTTGTCCCTGCACTGGGATGCTCGGGTCCCTGCTGGGATGCTCGGGCAGTTTGCAAAGTGCTGCTTTATCCGGCAGGTTTGGATCCATCCGCTTGGGATTTTTGCACCTTGTTGGAATGTGTGGCATGAAGCCATCAGCCCGGGCAATGGCCCCGGGTGAAGCCAGAGCCCAGCTGGTCTCCCCCAGCTTGCACACGGCTTTGATGCTGGGAGATGCAATCAGGGCAATTTCCTCAGTCCTTTATCATCCTGGTGAATCTCTCCTTGGGGCCGGGCACAGAAATCCTGCCCAGCGGTGGTGGATGGGGCTGGCACAGGCTCCTCGCAGTGCAGGCAGCATCGGCATGGGGGGTTTGGCTGCAAAGGGCTCCAAGAGGGGACACAGGTGACTGCTGGCACGACCCCAACCACCCCCTTGCCCGGCCGCTGCCCTTGGGGCTCGTGAGCAGATTTGGCCGCTGCTCCGGAGGGAGGTTGTTCCACCCGGAGCTGGGGGAGCCGTCTGAGCCCTGGAGGGAGCGCGAGAGCCAAGAGGATGCAGGGGGCAAAGAGCAGGGCCGGGGCTTTGGGGTCCCGCCTGTCCCCCGATGTCTCTATCGAGCGCGCGGCAGTGCCAGTGGAAGCGCCGCTCCTGCCCTGGCGTTGCAGGGCGTCCTCACGGGCACCATGTGTCACACAGGCCATTCCCGGGAAGCGTCATCGCGGCGCGAGTGCCACTCGCGGCTCCGCCACCCGCCCGATAACTCCGGGGCCAGAGTTGGCAATTCGCCCGCGCTCCCGCCGGGGAAACCAAGGCCCGGAGGCGGTGGTGAGCGGTGCCAGCTCAGCACAGGGTGCCAGCAGGTCCCCATATATGGGGAGTCCTGGCAGCGGTTCAGCCCCCAGGGGCTTGAAGGCTTTTCCGTAGGGATTGATATTCTCCTGCCTGCAGTCTAACCCCTTGCAAAAACCCGAGGTGTTGCTGCGTGCGGCGCAGAGGTCTCCGTGCACTGGGTCAAACCCTCCGGCTCCTCCCGGAGGCGGCCACAGGGACCGGCCGCTCCTCCCCGTCCCGTCCCACCCCGTCCCGTCCCGTCCCGTCCCCCCCGCCGGCGCCCAGGGAAGCTCGGGGAGGAAATTGCTGCTGAGTGAGCGCCGGGCGCTGCTGGACGGCGGATGACTAAGTTTGGCAGTGCTACCTGCCCGCTGCCTTGCCTTTTATGGAGGATTCCAGAGAGCCACTGGAGCAATTCCGTGCACGGATCGGGAGGGATCCACCCTGACCCTGGGGAGATGGGAACCGCCTGGTCCCGCACTGGGGACGGCCAGCGCGCCCGGGACGGACATGCCCGGGGCAGCGCACGGGGGGCGGGCACCGGGGTCCCGCAGGGAATGGGGTCCAAAGGGGCTGGGGATCCCAAAGGGGACAGGGGACCTGCAGGGACGGGGGACCTGGAGGAGCTTGGGATCCCAGAGGAGATGGGGGCCCTGCAGGGACCGGTGTCCTGAAGACGAGGGGGTCCCAGAGGGCTTGGGGACGCGTCGCGCTGTCGCCGCGCGGGCTGCGGATGGACGTGCGGAAGGAGGAAGCTGCCGGTGGCGAAGGCAGCGCCCGACCCCCCTGTCCGGCCAGGACAGCCGAACGTTTTCACTTTCTGTTTTAAGGATGCGGCGCTGGCTCGGAGCAGCCTGGCCCGCCACCTCCCGACGGACACGGCCCGTCCAGGCACGTGTCCCCAGCGCCCAGCAGCCGGCTCGAGGCACGGGGTGAAGCCCACGGGACAGGGATGTCCGCAAGGCCCTTCTGGGAGCCCCAGGGACCTGTCCCCCCAAATGCCCCTGTCCATTGCGGGGTCCCTGTGCCCACCGTGGGGCTGGGGGACGCTGCACGGGAATGTGTTGCTGCAAGGGGGGGGACACATCACTGCACGGGGGGGACGCTGGTGCAGGGACGAAGGCCAGAGACTCAGCTCCGAGCAGGGGCTGCTCCACCAGGCGCCGATGGAAACAGGGCAGCCCAGACCTGGAAAGTCCCCAGCTGGGGAGAAATAAGGAGAAAGAGAAATGAAAGTGGCACCTTTCCCTGCAACAGCCTGGGTGGCTTCCAAAGCAGCCGCCCCGCAGGCCCGAGGGGACGGGAACGGGCTCCTGTGCCCGGTGGCCGCCCCAGCATCCGGGGCGTCCGTAGCCCCAGCCCACGGTGAGGGGGCTGGGACCGCTCTCCTCCCTGGTGTCCTGCATTCCTGGCATTATTCTCCCCGCTCTCCTCCTCCTCCCTCCACGCCGGGGACGCGCGCTCAAACCGCTCCATTTATGGACAGGAGGTTATGTCACGCGCGGGCCTTGGGGGACGCCTGGGCCCGTGGGGAGGGGCGGGAGGGCCGTCCCGCGTGGAGAGGATCCCCAGGGATCCTGGCAAGGATGATGTGCGGGAAGAGGGCGGGGAGGACACCTGGCTATGGCCCCCTGCACATCCCTGTGTCCCCCCTCGTCGATGTCCCCCAGGCCACACACAGGAGCAGGGATGCAGGTGCCCCGAGTGCACAGGGCCCTCCTGAGCTGCAGCCCGAGGGGGGCCAGGGAGGGGTGCCCGTCTTGCTTTCCCAATTTCCCTTAATGCTAAACCCTTGTGGTGGTTTGGGGGAAGCTGCCCGTGCCCCCAGCCCCAGGCCATGGTGCTGGGACAGGGTGAACTGCTCCGGAGCTGCTCCGGATGCTGAAACATCCTGATTCATTTGAATCGCTAATAGTAAAATGCAAAAAAAAAAAAAAAAAACCCATGTGAGTCACCTGGTGATAACCCTGGTGTTTGATGCTGATTAAGCGGCCCCTCAGCGGGCACCGGGGGGATGTTTTTCCCCCCAGTCCATGATAACACCGGGGTGTCACTAAAGGGGACACCCTGGGGACATGGCAGCCCCCACGGAAGCGGCTGCCGGGGCCAGGCCTCTCGCCACGATGCTCTGGCAGCCACCGGGAGACTCATCCCGCTGGGGAGGAGAGAGCGCCAGGCGCCTGACTCAGCCGCCCGGGATTCCCACAGCTTCCGTGGGGCGCAAATCGGGAAGAGGTTTCACAAGCCCTGGTAATTAATGCTAATTACAGAGCAGCCATGCGAGACTCATTTCTTCCCCAGGTGTCCTTCCCAAAATGGCTCGCTGCAGGTGTGGCACCGTCCTCAGCTTGTCATTAGGTGAAACCTTCGAAGGTGCCAGGACCGTGGGAAAAGCTGGATACAGGAAAGGGCATCTTGGCATCCCTAGCACTGTCGGAGCCAGCGCAGGCCATGGCTGTTCATGCAAGGCTTGAGGGCAGCGCTCGCTTAACCCCAGGCCAGGAAAATCCATGGAGGCAAAATACAGTCCATGCGGCTGCCAGCATGGAAAGGAAGCTGCAGGGAAGGATCTTGGATTCATTTTTGCATCATTTGCTCCTATATCCTGGGACAGGGGAGGAGGGAAAGCTGCTGTTTGGGCCCGGCACATGGGGATTTCTTACACCTCCATGCAATTCCACCGCCTGCTCCCAAATGCCGGCCCACGGGGTGCCCGGCTCCTCTGCTTGCTGCCTGGCCATGGAAGAGCCCTCGGCATCCGCCGGCAGCGGGTGGATGGGAGGAAGGGAAAATACCGGCTGAGCCGGCTCGCGCGGAGCCAGAGCTCCGCGACGGCTCTTCTTCCCCCAGGCCACCAGCAGGAAGCTGCATCCTGGGCTTCCCGGTGCTGCACCCGCTTCCCGACGTTGCTGCATCTCCCAGGGCACCCCCGGGAGCAGCGCGGGCGAGTTCATCAAGGAGCCCCCATCAGCATCGTGTCTCTTCTCCTGGGCCTCCCGCGGATGCTCACGATGGCAGCTGGACGTATAGGTGGCCTTGCCGGGGTCTGCTCCCCCTCAGGAGACACCGGCACCTGCGGCTCTCCCGGGGAACCGGCATGGTGGGATGCGGAGCTAGTGGGCCAGGCTGCATTGGAAAGCCCTGGCCGAGTAATTTGGAGAGCAGATGAGTAAAAATGATTAGAGGAAGTAGGAAGTGTCCTGAGGCATCAGCAGAAGCTTGAGCTCTTCTGCAGCTTGGAAAAGTTTGGGTGAGGGTTTTAAAAAATATCCTTTCATTGCTGTCCTCCATGCACACAGCGAGCAATGCAAGAAACCATGGGGATCACAAGAGAAATGCTGAACACTCAGCGGGATAGAAGCGGGTCAGACATAGGGAAACCTTCCTCTCCCTGTAGTGGACTCCGGGGTGTCCATCCTTGGACATTTTAAGAGTTTCCAGCCTTGGACATTTTAAGAGCAGGTTAAACACAGCTCCTGGGGACACTTTGGGTAGTTCTGCAGCTGGGGAAGATTGAAATATGGGACATGGCTCCATCTAGGTGGTGACACAGCACGGCAGCCAGGTGCTGGAGTTGGCAACACCTTTAATATCACAAATAATCAGCTGCTGGGGTTGCTTCTGCTGGCCTCTTGCAGCCCAGTTTTGTTGACCAAAAAGGTCTCACCAGTTTGCTTAACTCCAGGGTTAGTACTGTGGAATCTGGCCCTTTACCCAAGCAGGACAATTGTGTCCTGTTTAATGTGAGTCCTTAGGACTTGCTTAGCAGAGAGAGATGAAGGGGATGGTGCTTTCCTAGGTGAAGAAGAAGAGAGTATCTAGTCTGGAAACATTATTTAGAAGTGCAAATAATTTCATAAGAATCAGGGGAAGTTCACAGAGGAGGAAATCTGACAGGGTTAAATCCAGTGGGAGCCAGTTTCCAGGTCATTTCCATATTTCTGTTCCAGGAGAAGCCGTTCCCAAGTGCCCGCGGTGCGCGTGGTGCCCAGCCTGGGTGGGGGCCCCGCGACAGAGCCGAGCTCGCGGGAAAAGCTCCTTCGCCATGGGGCTGCAGACGAGCTGGACTTGGAAATGAAAGTCCTTGCACACAACGAGCCTGTCTTCTCCAGAGGTTAAATGAGATGTGCGGGGAGGCCTCTCTCTGCATGTTTTTTTTTTTTTTTAATTTTCTGGAGTTTGCTGTGATTTTTCTCTTCGTGTGCCCAAACGTCTCCCCCTGGCTTTGCCTTGGAGTTCTTCCCTTGCGGGAATGGGAGTCGCTGTGTTTGTGGACCCATGGGCAGGATCCTGGCATTGCTCACTCATAGCTCCAACTCATGGTCAGGATCTGGAGAGCCGGGAGGGAGCAAAAGGGCAACATCAAAACCCGTATTCACGTGTCCAAGCAAATTCCCCCAGGGATGTTGGCTTTATTGAAATGTCCCACTAGCCACTTTGCTGGCAGAATGCTCCCGGAGCAACACGCTGGAAAACGGGAATGCAGCAAGTTTCAGCATCAGGATCACAGTTTTCCATGCTGCCTGCCCCATCCCGCTCACCCGGAGAAGCGAACCCCGAGGCTGGACGGAGGAGCTCACTTTCCAGCTGGAGCACCACCTGGGAGCCCGCTGCCCAGTAATTATCTGGCGACACCACACACTGTGTAATTTGACTAAGTGCAAGAAATGCAGGCACTGAAAAAGAGACGGGGCATGGCCAATAACCGGCCGTTTTGCATGATTCACCCAGCACAGCCTGCACGCCCAGCGCCAGAGCCCCTGGCAAACGGCCCCTCTCCCTCCGTGGAGCCACTTCTCGGTAGCTTTTATCCTTCTTTTAAGAGCTCTAACAGCCTGAAGGATCCCTTGGCACGCTGAGCACCAGAACCCATTTCATTAGCCACTAGTGTATGAAAGGAAAGTCCCCGGTTGCCTTTTGGGGTTTCCACGGAGTAGGTTTGTCTTCACTGCAAGATGCTCCTTGCCCATTTCTATGGAGAAGCCAAGGAAGAGCGTTAAGCTCTGGAGAGGGACGTAGGTCATAGGCAAATCAGTGGCTTTCCTTTATGAACCACTGGAGTTAAGGACGCACCTTGAAACCCCCAGCTGAGCTGGCATCAAAACTCCCTCCTGCTGCAACACCTGAAAATCTTGGAAGTTCAGGAACGGGTCATTGCTGAGCATGGAGAGCCAGCTTGGACACAAACCTTGACCTGCCGTTTGGGGGTTCGTGTCCCAACATCTGCTGGCTCCCAACCCAAAGGAAAACAACCGGTTGTTGTGGGGGAATCCTCTCCCTCTCTGTTTCTCCGACGTGGAGATTTTCTGCTGATGTGCAAAGCAGGAAAGAGAAATGACCTTTTCTTCCTGCACCCCTTGCCAGGGAGTCTCTGCACGGAGCATCCACGGTGCTTGGAGCAGGGGGAGGAAGACGAGGAGTGTTTCTCAGGCACATGTCTGGCAAATATAGGGCTTATCAAGCAAAGGAGGAGGGGGAGGCGGCATCTTGTGCTGACTGCGGCCTCAGCTGCTCTTTGGTTTCCTGTTTCCTCCTTCTCGAGCACAGGCCCCATTGGCTCAGCGACGCTATCACCACGTTTTGCCATTTAAGGCTTATTTCCCCAGGCTCGAGGCTGTGCTAAGAGCTGCCGGTAGCTCTGTCCGTCGGTGCCTCCCTGTTAGCTTAAGTGCATGTCCCTAAAGCCACCAGGGCTGGCCACAGGGCAGGGGAAACCCTTGTCTTCTTTCCATCTCCCTCTTTTCCTCTCCCCCCCGACCTCTCACCCGCACGTGCTGCAGGGAGAAGGTGACGCTTCCGGCTTTCGCCGACCTCTGCGACGCAGGAAAAAATAGAGGGAAGGGATTTGGATTTGGCCGTGGAGAGATGCTCCCGGTTTAGATGACCCCACAGGGCAGGGCAAAACATTTCTCGGTCTAGGATGGGCCCAGGCAGCGAAGATCCCTCTTCCTCCTCCTCCCTGCACCGTCCTCAGGCTGCCTGGGCCCAGCTTGCCCCTGCAGTAAACCCCCTAATCCTGATACTGTCTCATCCTCCGTCCTTTCTTCCCAAGTGCGCTCCGCAGCAGCAGCTCCGCCGCGGCCGCCCTTCCTCTTGCTCCTCATCCCAGAGCCCTCCAAAACAGGAACAAGGGGTTACGAGGAGTGAAGTGTGCTGTGCAAAGGCTGTCATAGCCACAGAGAGTGGCGTTCGGAGAAAAACGCCTCTGCTAAGTTGCATCCAGGCTGGGATTTTTTTTCTGTGGGTTGCTCCTACAAAATCCCTGCAGGAAGCCCAGTTCCTGATTTTTTGCTTGCTGGCTTGGCCCTTCCTCGGGGCACGTGGAAAGCTGCAGACACAGCCCCTCTTCCATGTCATGACCTGTTTTGTGCCTGAGCAAACCCAAGCTCCTGGTGGCCCCTGGATCTGCTTGGTTTCCTCTGCTGCTCTGCTGACCCCAGCGCTCCAGCAACGGAAGAGCCTGGAAGTCACCTCTGAAACCCTGCACGGCTCTGCCTGCGGGAAGCAGGGGAGAGAGCAGGAATTTGGAGGTCCCAAACCCATTTCTTGTCCATGGGAGGAAGAGCCAAACCCAAACGCTCCACCCTCCTGTCCCCTGGCCAGCACAGGGGCACGATGCCATGAGAGGGGACGCGCTGCCATGCACCACCTGCAACTTGGGAGCCCTCGGGCCTTAAATGAGCTTTAAGTGGTGATGTGGGCAGCGAGTTTCGTGCACAACACCTGCATTTTTCAAATATTCTCCCAGCCGATAACACCGCCGTCACCCTGGCCGGGGTCAACACAAGCTCTGCACAGCAGCCTGAGCGGAACCACCACAGCCCAGGGACATGCAGGTGGTGACACTGCCAAGAGGCTTTCAGGGGCCACCAAGAAACCTTGGTGCAAGGAAAGACTCTCTCTCCATGCGCTCCTCGGAGGTGGCACAAGAGACATGACAACCAAGGATGCCACGAGGGATCTGCTCATCTGTTCACACCTTTTCCATGTCTTCGGCATGGGCCAGCCCGCACTAGCAGTGCAATATGGAGGTGTCCTCATTAGCCCCCGGGCAAAGCTTTCATTCCAGCCTTGGTGAAGACCAGGCGCGCGGCACGCTGGCGAGCCGAGGGAGTCACGGTGAGCACATGACATTGACGGCTTCTGTTTAACTTTCTCTTGAGATCTTACCTCGTGCTGGCAGGAATGTGCGACACGAGCCAAAGCACGCTCCAAAACACCGTCCTGATGGCAGGATGGAAACTTCTGGGGCAAGGGGCTGAGAGGATAATAAAACACAGTTGTTTTGAACGCTCTGGTGGGGATCAGGATCTCTGCATGGGGTTTTCTTCAGTGCCTGCGTTCGTGTGCTGAGGGACATGCAGGTGACTTTGCAACGGGTTCATCCATTGCCGGCCCTTGCACCTCCTGCCCTCGGGGCTCCCCCCAAGCCAGGTTTGCTACTGACACCAGGAAGAGCCAGGGCACAGGACTGCTTAGGGACTCACATTGTCCCCGCAGGGACTGGGCTCTTTGCTTTGTCCCTTGCATGGCACAGGGATGTCCCCGCCACGAGTTTATTTACCTGCTGCAGGGGAGAAACCTGCTAGGCTCAGGTGTTACCTGCAACCACTCGCCAACGGCAGGGAATGAGCCTGGCACCTGGAGAAGACAAGGTGGGAGGTGACAGATGGCAGCTCCATGTCATTATCAACAGCCCCAGTAAAAGGCTGCATGCGCCGTGCACGCTGCATTCCCCTCAGGGGGTCATTTTAATCAGGAGAAACACAGGCAGTGAATGGGGGCCCGAGAGCAGCTGGCCCCGCTCCTCTTCCTCGCCTTGGGCAAGGCACCGGCCGCATCAGGATTTTCCACCATCTGCTAAAAGGGGGGCAGAAATGGGGCTTGGACAGGCCCTGAGCAGCTGTGACAGGGGCTTCTGCAGTGCTGCTCCGAGGAGGGACAGGGTCCCCGCTAGCCTGCTTACGCTGCGGAACCCGGTGTGAGTTTGGGGCGCTCGGGTGGGTTTGGGTACCTATCTGCAGGCTCTCATGGCTGGCCCCAAATCACCGTTATCCCGAATCCTTCTCTTCCATTTACCCACCAAGCCAATGTGTCTCCTATTGCTAGAGATAAATGGGGATTAAACCCCTTAAACCCAAAGTAGAATTGCATGCAGGGACTCCGATGCATCTCATATTACCTGGCATGAGCTAAACGGTGCTACAGACTGAGGGGAAATATGCTTTCACCTTCTTCACTCTTCAGGTTTGCACACAGAAAATAAAGACGGCGTTCTCTGCAAAAGGCTTAAAGACCCCTGGATAGAAAGTGCCATCAGCCTCGTTGTTGTCAGCGAAGCCGAGATGAGATCAAAGCGACTTTCATGGTGCACTTGGATATTCCGGTATCTGTTTCATTTCCTAGGTACAGCGTCAAACAGCAGAAAACTCCATCCAGCTGCTGCCTGCCTTTATTGTTAACGACGGAGAAAAATCAATTTTCGAAGTAATTAGAAAAGCAGTTGCGAATATGCCGTATGGGATGACCTAATGCTGTGTAACATGTCCACGAGCCTCTTGATGGACCAGGTAACAAATCCCTAAGGAAGATCCTTTGTGGGAAAGGCCCCTGGGGACCGTGTGTTGCCCCATGCGGGTTTGGGAGTCCCTGGTTTCCGTGTCACGGGCTGTGTCAGTGGGACAAGGAGCAGCGCCCAAGGGCTGACACTTGCCAAGGAAGCCCAGGGAGTGTCTGATTTTCTCTTTTCTCCTTATTTTTTCAGGGCTTAGCTGGAGGAAATACCCCCCCCAGTCTATGCTTCGACAAACGGGAAGCCGGATGATGCCTGGGCAGGCAGACAGGGCTGGGGAGCGGAGCAAGACGGCCCCGCTACGACGGTCTCCTTGCACCAGCGTCATCGCAGCGGCGAGTGACCTTGGCTGGAAAGGATTCAACCATCGCTCGCCGTCAAGGTCACCCGGCCCGCGCTGCGGCTGGGGGAAGGGAGGCCTCGCTCTGCTGCCGTCGGACAGAGAGCGGAGCCGGCACCGAGGGATGCGCAGCCAGGATGCCGCTGTTCCCGCCAGCTTTCCCAAAACCCAAGGCTGGTCTCCTGTGGTGCAAGGACTGCGTGCGCTGGCAGAAATGGGAGACCCCCAGGGAGAATGTCGGGATCTGGGAATAAAGGTGCAGCATCAGCTCTGGGTGCGCAAGAGAAGGAGCTGGGAAAGTTGCACATGGAGGGAGCAGAGCTGGAGGCAGCGGGAAACGGCAGCAGCAGCAAGCCCTGCTCGCTGCTTCGGCCTCCCCAGCACCCCTTATCTGGGGCTAACACGAGCACAATAGGTTATAAATCAGGTCCGCATCCCCCTCCGCCGCAGGGCTCTGCCTTCTCCAACGGCCCCAGCTAAATCCAGTTTGTCCATCAGCCTGAAAAAACGATGTGTGTTTTTTCAGTATGATGCAAAATAATAGTTCGCCCTGGGTGGGGGCGCTGCCTGGTGCGATTTTAGCCCCTCCGTGCAGACACAGGGGTCAGGGGAGAGCGGTCCTGCACACACAGTGGTCAGCAGAGCGAATAGAGCAGCTTTCATCTCGCTCCTGCGAAAGGCACTGATAGATGGGAGAGCTCCGAGGGGATCAATACACGGGAGCAGGAACTTCGGGGATGGATGCACGAGAATATAGAGTAATACTTAGAGGGGAAGAGGAGAGTCTGCAGCAGCTTGAAAGAGATGAGGTAGCACGGGGAGTACAAAGAAATGAGGGAGGAACGCCAGGGGTTGCTCAGCTTTGGGCTGGAGAGGTTTTAGACTGAACACGTGTCCATAGCGGGAGAAGTGGAGGCCCTCAGTGCTTGAAAGTGTAAATGGAGCAGAGGAAGCACCTCCAACGCGGGGGACGATGTGGAGCCTCCGCGAGCCCGTGGGTTCCTTGCTGCCATTTCACCCCAGGCAAATCCCCCTCGAAGGGTCCGTGGCAAGGGCTGAGCTGCAAAAGAGGAAGGCGTAGGGATGGGTCCCCAGGCTGCGAGATAGGGGATGTGGCCAGCGCCTTTCCCTCTTCCCCTTTGGAGCAGGAAGAGAGGGAAAAGGCAGCACTTAGAAAAAAAACACACCTCTCTGACTGTTGCAGGAGGGTGATTTAAACCTGCTTTGCTCCTTTCAGAAGTTTCCACCTCTTATCACAGCCTCATAACAGCCATATGGAAAGCTATGATGTCCGGGAGAACCAAGGAAGCCCCAGATGAGGAGAGTGCCTGGCTCTGAAGAGGACATTGGAGGGTTCAAGCTTTGCCTAATTATCCCTCCTTTCCCCCCAAAACGTGGCAGAGGCAGTCCCGGCACAGCTGAGGGGCTCGTGCTCCGGGGAAAGGACAGGGTGGGAGGCGAAGACAAGGAGACCAGTGACAGCACGTGCTGTAAAAACATAAGGCCCCGATGGCAGCCCCGGGGAGAAGCGAGCAGAGGAGGGAGGCACGCGTTGTCCCATGAACGCAGCTGCAGCAAAACGAGTGGGAGGTGCAGAGATGGAGGCAGAAACCGAGGCAGGACCGCGCGCTATCGGGGCCAGAGCCCGGCCGTATCAGCCGGTGAAGGGCAGGAGGAATCCTCCTCCACAGGGTTTTGTCCGGAGCTGGTGCGCGCCCAAGGACAGGCAAGGAGAAGTGAAGCAAAACAGGGGAATTCTACTGCTTGCTTCTTGTTTCAGGTTGGCTGGTGCTGGGAGGCGCTTGGTGGCCATCGCTGTCCCCATGGGACCGTCACAGCAGCCTCGGCAGAGCCGGGCACTGAAAAGCCGCTTGGGGCTTGTCCTGTGCTGCCGACTGCTCTCTTGTCCCTGTGTTGTGGCCGGTCTCAGCTCCGTGGGGGCTGTTTGCCCTGCGTGCCGCAGGGTAACACTTTGTGTGTGTGTTTTTATGGAGATGGGACCTGGAGACCCCGTCGTGTTTTCAGTAGTCAAAACCACAGCCTTGGCGCAGGTCTCGGACCCTGGAAGGTGCTGACTGAAAGCCCTGCTTCCATCGCCCCTCTCTCCCCACTAACACACAGCAGCACCACGTCTGCTCCATTGCTTTTTAGTGGGTGCGTGAAAAGCTGGGATCGATGAGGATTTTGTCCCAATCTGACAGCCCCACGAGCGACTGGGAGGCAGCACAGGCCCCAGAGAGCAGAGGAGAACTGCAGACCTTGCTGCTCGCTGTTCCTCTTCCCTTTCGGTCCTCGTGACTCACACAGGAGCTGATTAGAAGAGAGCCCTGAGCGCAAGACGGGGGCTCCTGGCTTCATCTATCCCATTACGGGCTGCTCAGGCCTTGAACACGGTGATCGGTGGGTGGCCTTGCTCTCAAATGGCCTCGACGCTCCTCACACCAACCTTGGCCCGTGCCGACCTCAGAGGAAGCGGCAGGGCCTGGAGCAGGGGCCGCTGGCCTGGACCACATCCTGCGATGCCCGTCGGAGCACAAGCGCCCGTGCCTCCGCCAGGCGCGCGGCCGGCGTTCTTGTGCTCCGGATACCAGCAGATGGGTGGCTTTCTGATTCACTCTCATAATGAGGAGATTCCACGTGCCTGGTAATCTCCTGCGCTGCTCGGGAGGCCATCTCCCATCTGTGGTTGCCCAGCTCCGTCCACGCTACCTGTTCACCAGGATGCTCCCGAGAAGGGCTGCGGAGGACGCGCATGCGCCGGGCGCTCCCGAACGGGCAGTCCTGCCGCTCCGGAGGCTGCCACATCCTGCGCCTTGTTCACGTTTACGGCCCTCAGCACCTGCCCCCTCCTCCTTTGTGCACAGGACGGAGCAAAGCGACCACTGGCAGCAACAGCCACCCCGATCCTGCCCTCCCGCTGTCACTTCCCCACCTGGTACCCATGGCCCCGGTGCCTTGGGAGGACGCTGTGCTAGGGGTTCTCCGCAGGCCCCTCATCAGCGCATCCCTGTGTTATCCCTGCCACCCATCAGTGATACCTATGCCTTGTGGCTCCCCGTATTTGACGCGTAATCTTCTAATTAATAATCAGCCTTTTCAAAGCAGAGCGCAAACATTAATTAATTCCCCCTGAGGTAGGTAATTAACAGCGATTATTCCCATTTTCCTGCGAGGGAGGCTGAGATGCAGAGATGTGGCCCTGTGTGCCCAAGCTCGCAGAGGAAATGGGCTGCAGGACGGGCACGTTAGCCTGGGAACATCCCTACGGAAAACATCCCACTTCCCGGGACTGGACGGTTTGGGGCTGAGCGCTTCCCTTCAGGCCAGAGGGACCCGGGCGTGGACCTGGGGTAGCTCATGGTGACGGTCACCTCCAAAGCCGAGGGGACAGAGCTACGGACCTGGGGCGGCCTATGGCGAGGGCCACCAAGGGGACAGTTCCCAGCAGGGTCACCAGGCTCCCGGCTCCGTCCCCTCCGACATGCGGCTCCCGTACAGGCGCAAGCTCGGCGGGGACATCTCCATGGCGGCCGAGCACCCTCGGGACACCGCGGGGAGCCCCGGCGGCACCCAGGCTGCGTTGGCCGGCGCTCCGGGACGGGGCCGCCGTTCCCAATCCGTACCCCGCGCCTCCTCTCCCGCCCTCCCTCCCCCCTCACATGAGGTCATCACAAAACTCCATCCGAGCGGCTCCCGCGCGCGGCTCCCGCGGCTCCTTTGTCTGTCCCGCGCACGCTCCCGCCTCCCGCCCCGCGCTCCGGCCACCGCGGCCGCTCCGGTGACCAGGAGCGCGGCAGAGCGGCACCTCCCGCCTGGCGAGGCCTCACCTGGGGCCTCTCCGCTCGGCGCCCCCTCGCCCACGCGGCCCCTCCGAGACGACCCCGTGAATTGACACGCACTTTTAGATTGTTTTTTTTCCCATTTTACTTGACTTTTCCCGTTTCACCCGCACCATGTACTTGAAGTCCCTGCGCCAAACCCTGCGCGCTTGGTGCCGGCAACAGATTGCAAGTTACGGCTGCCACTTTACTTACAGGGCTGCGTAATTAACTCCATTAATCAAGCCCGTGTTGGCACAGCCTTCTGGGTGCACAGGACCCTCTTGTCACTGCCGGCCACCGGTGCCATTTGCCTTTATTTTCAACGGGTACCTTGCAATGAGCAGACGTGGGGATGCAGCTGGGAGAGGGGCAGCCCCTCACGGCCCTTCCCGCACATTTGCCCCACACGGGTCCACAGGGGAAGGGGCAAATGTCATCCCAGCATCGGGAACCTCCGCGGCCTCGGGGCAGGGGCCGCGTCCCAGCGCTCGCCTGACTCAAGGCCCTGAGTCAGAGGCGCCGCGGCCGGTTTCCTCCCGCCAGGTGACATGTTGGCACCGTGCTCCGCCCGCCTGCGGACGCGCGGCCGCCTTTAACGGTTTCCATGAGGGGACGCGTGGAATTCCAAGCACGGCGATGGCCCCGGGGGGGTACGGAGAGGTGTCCCCCCCCCACACACACACTGTGACACGCAGCGCTCGGCCCAACGCCGCCGCTCTCACCAACCGGCGCTCCCTGTGCGGACAACGAGACCCCCCCCTCCCTGCCCCACAACGGCCGCAGCCCCGCACGGTTCCGGGGCCGAGCGGGGGCCCCGGCCCGGCAGCGCCGCTCCCCGCCCGGCT
>VZSV01000059.1:3335871-3354549 GCA_013398735.1 Nothocercus julius | reverse complement strand
GCGGTGCCGCGCGCGCCCGGCGCGACGCGCGCTCCAGCCATTGCCTTTTATGGTAATAACGCGAGCGGGCGCGGGGACTTCCTTTGTCCCAGAGGCGCGCGGAGCCGCAGCCCGGAGCCGCCCCCTCTAGTGGGCGCCGCGCGAACAGGAAGGAAATGGGTGGGGAAGGGGGTCGATGAGCGGCATCCACGGCCCTGCGTTGCCTGTGTCTTCCTCTACCCTGCTGCGCCTTGGGGGAAGGAATCGCCCTGGTGCGATGTCCCCACTCTGGCGGCTCTTGCTGACATGTTCTCCTCTTTCCACAGTCAGCCATGGATGATGATATTGCTGCGCTCGTTGTTGACAATGGCTCCGGTATGTGCAAGGCCGGTTTTGCTGGGGATGATGCCCCACGTGCTGTCTTCCCATCCATCGTTGGGCGCCCCAGACATCAGGTATGTGGTTGTGCTTCCTCGTTTTTTTTCAGGCCTTGTAAAGGAGCTTGCAGTAGAAACAACATTGCTAATAGCAGTAGGCTTAAAGAAGCCTTTTTATTTTTCTGTTTCATAAAGCTTAATGTATTACAACAGTAATGGTGTGTGGGGGGGGAGGGGGGAACACTGCTGCAGGCCTCTCCTGCAGTGTTTGAGCAGTCTGTATTTGGGCAACTGCATGTGTTTACTGATAAGGTGGGGAGAGAAGAAAAGCCTTTAGATCTGGCTTTTTGTTTTTTCTTTTTAATTACCCTGTGAGGCTGGCCTTCAATTAAATGTACTGTTTTGTCGTGCAGGGTGTGATGGTTGGTATGGGGCAGAAAGACAGCTATGTTGGTGATGAAGCCCAGAGTAAAAGAGGTATCCTGACCCTGAAGTACCCCATCGAACACGGTATTGTCACCAACTGGGATGACATGGAGAAGATCTGGCACCACACTTTCTACAATGAACTGAGAGTAGCCCCTGAGGAGCACCCTGTGCTGCTCACAGAGGCTCCCCTGAACCCCAAAGCCAACAGAGAAAAGATGACACAGGTAGGTAAAACAGAGCTTGATGCTAGAGCAGTTGCTGCTGCAGCCAGCTTTCCTCTCCATGTTGTCCTCTCTGCAGCTTCACCACTCTTCTCCCTTTTTGGCATCTTTACAGGATTTTCCTTTCCTGACCTGAGTCTCTTCTTTGCTGGACCTTGACAGGTTTTGTTTGCTCTTCTAAGCTGGCTTTCTCTGAGACTGAACTAGCAACTTGTCTAACTGCTGTTTCTCACTAGACACTAACCCATTTACCCACCTTGAGTGACTACTGTAGTTGCCTAGTACTTGTTTTGCTCTTTGCTGTGACACTTGAATGAGCCTGTGGTGTCCTCCTTGGACTCTGACCTGGCAGTTGGGGTTGATGCTTGACAAGATAAAAGCATTGACACCTCCTTACAAAGGGAGTGAAGTGTCTTGTCTAGGGACAAGCACTTCGGGGGGGGGGGGGCACAAGACATTTGCATGGATTTGATGTAGGTTTTTAGTGGATGATGCCTATTTTGTTCTGTGGACTCAGTCTTCTCTTCTTTTTCTAGATCATGTTCGAGACCTTCAACACCCCAGCCATGTATGTAGCCATCCAGGCTGTGCTGTCCCTGTATGCCTCTGGTCGTACCACTGGTATTGTGATGGACTCTGGTGATGGTGTTACCCACACTGTGCCCATCTATGAGGGTTATGCCCTCCCCCATGCCATCCTCCGTCTGGATCTGGCTGGCCGTGACCTGACGGACTACCTCATGAAGATCCTGACAGAGAGAGGCTACAGCTTCACCACCACAGCCGAGAGAGAAATTGTGCGTGACATCAAGGAGAAGCTGTGCTATGTTGCCCTGGATTTTGAGCAAGAGATGGCCACAGCTGCCTCTAGCTCTTCCCTGGAGAAGAGCTATGAACTCCCTGATGGTCAGGTCATCACTATTGGCAATGAGAGGTTCAGGTGCCCTGAAGCCCTCTTCCAGCCATCTTTCTTGGGTAAGTTCCAATTCTAGGAGACCTTGTGTCCCCTTCCTTTCTCTAAAGGAGTGTCTTGCAGCCTGCCATTTTGCTGTCACTGAACTGCTATCAAGGCCCATCCTGTCCCACCACTTAGTCTTTCCAAATAGTTTGAAGTTATGAGGCACTTCAGATAGTAAAATGGGTTGAGGCTTCCAGGAGCCTTGGCTGTGCTCACTGGGCCTTTCTGCTGAAGTTGCTGCTTGGCTCTGTTGCCAGTGTGATTCCTTGGCTGTGTCCATGAGCCCTTGCTGACCTAGACTTACTTCCTCACAGGTATGGAGTCCTGTGGTATCCATGAAACTACCTTCAACTCCATCATGAAGTGTGATGTGGATATCCGTAAGGATCTGTATGCCAACACAGTGCTGTCTGGTGGTACCACAATGTACCCTGGCATTGCAGACAGGATGCAGAAGGAGATCACAGCCCTGGCACCCAGCACAATGAAAATCAAGGTAGGTTGGGGTCAGGGAAACCTCTTGGCATCCTTACCAAATTCAGAGGGAGCCAGAGGGGAGATGAGCTTAACTCCTGAGGAATGTCTCTCTGTGTCCAAATAGTCCAGCTGTGCTCTGGACAAAGTGACATTCAATGATTGGAATAGCAGCATTAATATAAATTGGTGGCACAGAAGGGAGAAGGCGGAGTTCTGTGGGGTTTTGAGCACTGTGAAGGTACAGACTTGGTTGTGTCACGCTGGGGTTGGATGGCAGGGATTTGGTCCTTGTTTTGCAGGGTTGCACATGAGTGGTAGCTGTAGTATCTTGCAGTGCATCTGATGCATTCCTCTCTCTGCAGATCATTGCTCCACCTGAGCGCAAATACTCTGTCTGGATTGGAGGCTCCATCCTGGCCTCCCTGTCCACCTTCCAGCAGATGTGGATCAGCAAGCAGGAGTATGATGAATCCGGACCCTCCATTGTCCACCGCAAATGCTTCTAAACCAGACTGTTACCAACACCCACACCCTTGTGATGAAATCAAACCCATAAATGCGCATAAAACAAGACAAGATTGGCATGGCTTTATTTGTTTTTTTGTTTTTTTGGCGCTTGACTCAGGATTAAAAAACTGGAACGGTGAAGGTGTCAGCAGCAGTCTTAAAATGAAACATGTTGGAGCGAACGCCCCCAAAGTTCTACAATGCATCTGAGGACTTTGATTGTACATTTGTTTCTTTTTTAATAGTCATTCCAAATATTGTTATAATGCATTGTTACAGGAAGTTACTCGCCTCTGTGAAGGCATCAGCCCAGCTCGGAGGAGCCAATGCCAGTTCCTGGCATTTGGTTAGAATTGCTTGTCTGTAAATTATGTAACCCAACAAGTGTCTTTTTGTATCTTCCGCCTTAAAAACAAAACACACTTGATTCTTTCTCTTTGATTTGTCAAGCAAGTGGGCTGTGTTCCCCAGTGATCGATGTGAATGAAGGCTTTACAGTCCCCCGCAGAGTCTAGGAGCGGCGGTGCCAGTATGTGGGGAAAGGAGGGGCTACCTGTACACTGACTTAAGACCAGTTCAAATAAAAGTGCACACAATAGAGGCTCGATGGTGTTAACTGCTGCTTTTGTTCGTGGGGTTTTTGTGACAGTTGCTGAAGCTTCACTCTAGCCTTGCCAGGCAGCTGGCAGGGTGTCTGCCCTGGCTTGTGGGTGCTAAGGGGGTGGGGTGGCTGGAGTGGAGCCCAGGTGGCCCTTGGTGATAGAGGGTGAGTCCTGGGCTGGGGTGCTGTGGCTGCTGCCATCAGGTGCAACCTGGGGTGTGAGGGGGAGCCTCTGTGCAGAGCACTTCCAGCTCCTGCAAGGAGAGGTTTGGTGGAGATTAAACATTGCTTTACCTAAGGAAGCCCTCTGTTCTTTCCCTGGCCAGTACAACAGCTTGGGATGGCTGTAACTTGTCCCAAAGCAGCTGTCTTCTCCCTGTGGCTGAGGCAAGTTAGGCCTGTGTGGGGAGCAGGGTCTGCTGCACTGTGCAGCAGATCCTTTGCTTGCAGCCTTCATCCTGCTCCTCTGCAGCTTCCTGAGCTTGTAGCCTCCATGCTGCCCTTGCTCCTCTAGCCAAGCAGCAGCTGCTTGCAGGGCCTGTAGCTCAGCCCAACTGCAGCCTGTGAGGGAGTCGTGGCTGGGAGACACAGGTGCTCCTTGGGGTGTGAGCAGCTCCTGGGATGAGGGCAAATGGGAAAGCAGTGACTTAGTGGAGGAGCTGGGCTGCCCTGGGGTGCTGTGCATGGGTGGGGCTGGGAACGGGGTGCTGGGAAGCAGCTGGAGGAGGAAGCTCTGTTATTAATCCAGTAACACCTAGGGACAGGCTCTGCTCCAGCGCTGGCTGAGCACAGGAGGCAGCCTGGGAGGGAGGCTCAGCCCCTGCTCTGGGCTGCGTAGGAAGGAGCGTTGGGTGGCCCTTCAGCTCAGTCCCCGTCCTCTTGATGCCGAACCTCCTGTGAGGTTTCAGCATTACTCGTCAGACCGAGTTCTTGTCGGTGTTGTGAAAATGAGCAACTGCCCTGGGGATCTCTGCAAAGCCCTGGTGGGAGCTCAAGCTCCATCAGGAACAGGGACCTATCAGGTCCTGTTAACTGCAGCCACTTGCCCTGGTGCAAAAGGAGTTGGAGAGAGGTGGGAAGCTGCAGGCCAGGGAGCGGGTGGGTGATCCCAGGTGACGCTTCTCAATGCCGAGGTAGGTGAGGACAGTTCTTGGAGCCTCATTTACAGGCATGCTGGCTTTCCAAGGCTCCTCCAGCCTGCCTGTCTTTGAAGAGCTAATGGCTGTGATTGTGTCACGCTTACCGCAGATGAAAGGCAGGGAACAGGCTCCATTGGCTCTTTAATCCTCTGCCTGGCCTGATCCGGCGTCATGCTGCATTCAGGGTGGACCTGCTGGTTCCTGCACCTCATCTCCCCAGCCTCCCTCCGACTGCCGCGGGTGCAGGAGCCCGGCAGGGCTGTAGGTGCAGACACCAGCACGGGCACAGGAGTTACTGGAAGCACCAGTTCCCAAAGGAGGAGGTGAAAGGGGCCAGAGAAAGGCCCAACCTAGGCACATAACCTGAGGTCTGGGAGGATCTAGGGTGAGGAGGAGACTATGGCTGCCCATGGGGCAGGAGCTGGGGGTAGTGAGCTCGGAGAAAGGCCAGAGAAGGAGAAAAGAAGATGGAGATCAAGAAACAGGGCAGCAGCCCACAAATCTAGCTCCTTGCTTTCAGTTCTCCCCGATTGCTTTGGGAAAAAAAAAAAAAAAAATCCACTGATTGCTGTGGAAAAATGTGTGGAGACACAAACAACAGACGAGGTGATGGTGACCGTGAGGGAGAAACCACAGCACAGCGGAGACCCCGGGGCTCGGAGCAGCCCCGCAGGACGAGGTGCGGGGCCGCCTGCGTGCAGGGGACCTGCGCTCATTTGCACATGCCCAAGAGCAGAAAACCTGCTTTTCTCTCAGCTAACACTTTGCTGGGTTGCTTCCTTTCCTCCTGCTTTGCTGCTCTGGGTGACCAATCCCAACGGGACACGAGGCTGGGCCTTTGCAGTCCTTCCCGGTGCCTCTCCAGCATGAGGCTGCCATGTGCACAGATGCTTTGCAGGCTGCTCCAGCACGATGTGGTTTATGCTGCCTATGGGCCATTACATGCTGGAGAAAAGCATGTGGTGCCGAGCAGGGAAGCCAGCGAGCGCTACTCACCGCTCTGGGCTCCTGCGGGCAGGGGGGAGGCCGGGGGGTTTCCTTTCAGGGATGCCAGGGACAGCAAAGGAGGTATTTTTTAACTGCGGCTTCTCCGTTGGTGCGTTTTGGAGGGCCCAGTTCCTCCCCTTGCTATTTCACAGAATGCGGGAAGTGCCACAGGGCCTGTTCACTGGTCATGGGGTTGGCTGTACAAGGTCACAGACGGGTGTATTTAGTTGTGTCCTCCAAGCCACCAGCAATGGGGTCTTTAAGGCAGGAGTCAAAGAAGATGTGCAGGGAATAAAGTGTCCCTTGGCTACCTCCTCCTCCTCGGCTGGACACCTCCTGAGCCAGGGTTCGTGTGAGGAGCAGGGCTTAAAACGGCCACCAAGGGGCCAGGCCCCCCACAGGGGCTGGGCTGAGCAGGCCCAGCTCCATCCCTGTGAGATAACACCATTTCCCAGGCCTGCAGAGAGGACAGGACTTGGTCGTCTCCCTCCACAGCCTTCGAGGCAAGGAGATGGCTACAGACCGGCCAGCCCTTCCTCGCCACCCTGCAGCCGCACGGGGGCAGATGGCTTGGCTGGGAGCGGGATGAGAGCCGTTTCCTCGCCCTTTCCTCGCAAAGAGCTCCCAACTTTCGCTCCCGCTGCCGACAGCCACCAGCACTTCACCTGCAATTAGCTGGTGACCTGGAAAGTCACCTCGCTGAGCTGCTTATGGAATCAAGTCACCGCCAGGAATTAGTGATGTCCTTGGCAAAGGAGACTCTGGCAGTTCTTCGGATTTAGCCCTGAAGGGCCTCCTTGTTCAGGAGTCTCCCAGTCTTGCAAGGGAGCACTTTTTCATGCTGCATTACAGAGAAATGTTCCGTCGTCACTGGGGTCCCGTTGCTCTTTAGAGGGCATGTGCTCCTTCAGGAGAGGTGCAGATGACCTGGGAAATCCCATGGCATTCAAAGGGAACGGCCTCCTTGTGGAAGTTCCTTCTGAGCATGCAGAGCATCAGCTTAAAAATGGGCTGAGGTGTCAGTTCTTGGCTAGAACTGTGGGTATTTTCTGTGCTAGGAGGCCAAGTCCTGGTCTTTGAAGCTGGTCCTTGCAGAGGGATTACTGTCCTGGAGCCTGCCCTGACTTGCATTATACCCGTCAGTAATCTGCTTAAATAGGTCTTACTGTATTTGGCTGTATCAAGAATTCAAAATCACTTGCAGGGGTACAGAGAGCAGTTTACCTAAGCATACCAAGTGCTCTAAGCACCGTAGTCCTGTTGGGATTTATTCACACTGATAAAAAGATGAGGAATCTGGATTGTATCAGTGTTATTAATAATCAGTGGAGAGAAATGACCCAATGGCAAAAATCGCCAAGTCAGTCTGGCCATGAACAGCAAAGAGATGTTGCCTTACGCAGAGCAAAATGACTCGATACCAGCATTAGATTTGCTTGTTTGCCCTCTAGGACTGGGAGAGCGTGGTATGTGCTTGCCTTCTTTGGGTTAAAACAGCTGTGTATTAGTCATAAGATGATCAAAGTCTGCTCCAAGATGGCCCAAGTTGGAAGTTGGAACTGAACCAAACTCCTTGTGGAGGCTGTCATGAATGTCATGAGATATGTCAGTGTTTGGTGTGGCAGCTCGTTTCCTGCCTCCGCTGTGGTCTATCTGATGTCCTGCTGCCATCCTGCATTAAATCTGTTTCTTATCTATAGTGCCATATTGCTTATTTGCTTGGTGGATGATGAGTTTGAGCACAGCTTCTCTAATGAACCACTAAGAGCCTCGTTTTTCCTGGGAAGGTCCTTTAACCTATCTCTGTTTGCAGCTCCTACTTGGGGTTAGCAACTGCTGCACGGTCCACACGTGCCCCAGGAACTGTGGCAACCTGCAGCTGGTCCTAACACAGGCTGCTCCAGTCAACCTGCTCTTGCTGTGGCATGCAGGCATCGTCCAAGAGTCTGAGCAACACCACGGCCATGACTGGCCCTGCATTGCTCATCTTTGCATCTCTAACTTGTGTTGCTTCCAGGAGGCTCAGCCCAGACTCTGGGCAGGGCTTTTACTCTGCATATTGGCCCTGCTGTTGATTTTATGCACATTTGCATTGGAAATGCAGGCCTTCTCCACCCTGGTCTCTGCTTTCCCTGATGACTGCAAACGTGGTGGGTTGGTAGACATCAAACAAGTCAGTCCTGACTGAAGAGTCTCTGGATTTAATTTGTTATTACCTTCTATTTAATTTAAACACACAACAAACAACAAGTAGAGATGCTTTTATCGAGGCTCTGGCTCAGCTAAGCGCTCAGAGGGATTTTCCTGTCTATCTCCAGATCCTTCTCACAGACCTAGAAGCAAAAAGGTAACTCAGGACTTGAGGCACTCAATACTTCTAATCTAGATGCTCAACCCACCCATTCTCTGCGTCCTCCTTTATGGCCTTAAACAATCAAGCAGAGAGAAAAGCAGCAACCCATTCATCTTCCTTTGTGGGTCATCTTTAAAGAGCACTTTCCACAAAGAGTGAAATTCCCAACATGTAACTCCAGAAATTCCAGCACCCTGGTCCTGTCCGTTCCCGAGCTTTGGGACCAGGGCGCGGAGCAGTGCTGCCCAGCCAGGAGCACCCGGCAGAGGTGACTCTGTGCGATGGCCGAGCTCCCTCGGAGCTTCATGAGCTCCTTCCGCCTGCAGAGTGGAGTATTATACCCCACACCTGCCACCAAAGCTGATTGAGCCTACACAGAGCCCAGGTTTAGGATCATTTAGGCCCCCCATTCACCATCATTAGGTGAATGGGGGGCAGCTGCTTTATATTTGTGTTTTTCCAGGTCCTGGAAGGAAGAGCAAGGGCCCCAAGGAAGCCATGTCCCCTCCCTTCTTGCATTAACCCACCCAGGCCTCATGTGTGTCATGTCTCTCCCACCTCAGCTCCCTCCAGGCTAGGAGGACACCAAGAACAGACAGAGCGTTACTCTCTAGAGGCTTCCAACGCTGCCAGCATCGCTTGGCCAGGTGAGTCAGTGCTGTGACCAGCTTCCCGCTCTGCCTCCAAGGCTCCATTTGCATTTTTGCCCTCGACTCAGGGCTTTGTGGGGTGCTGAGCACCTGCAAGCAGCCCTGCCGGCTGGGGCTGGCGCAGAACCGGCCCGATGACGCCCCTGGGGTGGCGTTTCGGGGCGAGGAACGGCCCTTCGCGATGGAAAGAGCAAGGCGGCCGGCTCCCAACATGGCCCCCGCCGCTCCCAAGATGGCGACGGGGGCCCCCCCGCGCCGCTCCCAAGATGGCGCCGAGGACCGGCCTCCTTTCCCGCCCTCCGCGCAGGCGGGCCGGGGCCACGCTCAAGATGGCGGCGCGGCGCGGCCTAGGCAGGCGCGGAGGAGTGGCGAGCCGCGGAAGCCGGGTCATGGCAGCGCCGGAAGAGCCGTGCGGCGGCCGGGCCGGCTGGGAGGCAGGCCGGGAGGCGGCCGGTTTGAGCGGCGCCCGGCGGCGGCCCCGCGGTGCCGCCGCCATGTTCCGCTGCGGAGAGGTGAGGCCGGGCCGCGGCGGGAGGGCGGGCGGGTTGCCCGGAGCCGGGTCCCTTCCCGCATCCCGCGGGTTTCACTGCCTCGTTAATCCGTGCCCAGCGCTTAGGTTATACAGGCAGAGTCCCCGCGGGCGCTGTGAGGCGGGCCCGCCCTGCTGCTTTGCGTGTGTGCCACCTCTATGTGGGTGCATCCACAGAGGCTTTCAGAAGGTTAACGGTCACTCAAGTCGCTCGCAGTCGGAGGGGAGGAGGAGAGGGAAGGATGTGCCGCTCTGGGGAAGAAGCCGGGGGGAAAGTCGCTTTCCGGTTACCAAATCAGTAGCAAAAGTGGTTTCAATGTAAGAAACGTTTTTCATTTTAAAGCAGGCCATAGCAAAAGAATACTGCCCCTTTGGGTGTAATTTTTCACTACCTCAGTGTTTTTTTTTTAAGGGGAAGATATTGGTTTGTCCATGTGGACAGATGTACCTCATGGTTAAGGTGGTTCTGTTTCCATTTTGTCTCTCTCCATCCTGAGTTTCAAGGTGTCTGGTCTTTCCCAAACTCTGAAGCTTCTAAGCTAGTAGAGTGTTTTTTTTGTGTTTTTTTTTTTTTTTTCCCTCGTTTTTCTCCCCCCCTCCCAGGAGACTGTAAGTGGGGAGAGCGAGGAAGAAAGTAGCGGTGTCAACTTGATGGAGTTCTCCGATGAGATCCTCTTGCACATCCTGAGCTACGTCCCTTGCACAGACCTTGTCCTGAACGTCAGGAGAACCTGCAGGAAACTCGCGACGCTCTGCCTGGACAAGAGCCTAACCCATACTGTCTTACTGCAGAAAGACTACAAGGTGGGGAGAGCAGTTTGCTCCTTCTGTTAGTTCTGAAGACCAGTGTGACTCCTGGAGAAGTTTCTAGGAGTAGAACTTTTCTGTGTGTCTCTACAAGCGTGCTGCTCTTAAATTCTGGAAGCAAATAAACAATAAAACTGTTTTTATAAAAGCATTTGTTTTCCCGAATGCTTTGTTAGAAGAGCTTCCCATTCTCTTAGTTACATGAAAGACCATCAGTGAAAACTGCCCTCATTTTAGTTTCTGGAAGCTAAAATGAGAGTAAATCTGACAGAAACACTCTTCTTTCAATTTTAGTTTTCATAAATAGCTGTATGTCTGCTGAAATAACTTTGCTGTTAGAAAATGGAGATTGTCCTGTTTCTGTTACTTGCTGAACAGCATCAGCCTCATGGGTCAGTATTGCAGAAACAAACTGAGAAGGTAAAGGAAGTATAATTTGCCATGCTTTGGGCTCTTATGAGCTGTATAATAAATCTTAGACTGTGCTACAGTTTTGAAATGTTTGACTGAGGCACATAATCTGAATAAAGATTGTTGTCCCCATCTTCAGATAGGAAATTGAGTCGGTACCTGCTGTTACCATGTCTCATTGAATCTGGTTTTGTTTAAGTACAGGTAAACAAAGACAAAGTGAAGCAGCTGATGAGGGATATTGGAAAAGAGATTTACCAGCTGAACATGGCTGGGTGCTACTGGCTGCCCAGCTCCTCTGTTGATCATATAACACAATGCAAGAACCTGGTAAAACTGAACTTGTCTGGGTGCCGCATCACTTCTCTGCACCTCTCAAAGACGCTGTCCACGCTCCAGCACCTGCGCTCCCTGGCTATAGACGTCAATCCGGGTTTCGATGCCAGTCAGCTCAGCAGCGAGTGTAAAGCCACGCTTAGCCGTGTCTTGGAACTGAAGCAAACCCTTTACACGCCATCGTATGGTGTTGTTCCGTGCTGCACTAGCCTTGAGAAACTGCTGCTGTATTTTGAGATCCTTGATCACTCGCGAGAAGGTTTTATGCTTTCTGGACAACTAATGGTAGGCGAGAGCAATGTCCCTCATTACCAGAATCTTCGTGTCTTCTACGCTAGGCTGGCTCCTGGCTATGTTAACCAGGAGGTGGTGAGGCTGTACTTGGCGGTGCTGAGCGATCGGACGCCTGAGAACCTTCACGCCTTCCTCATTTCTGCCCCTGGTAGCTTTGCAGAGACGGGAGCCACTAAAAACCTGCTGGACTCGATGGCTCGAAATGTACGTCTGGATGCTTTGCAATTGCCCAAAGCCTGGATTAATGGCTCTGGGCTCCTGCAACACTTGAAGTTCAACAACCCTTTCTACTTCAGCTTTAGCCGATGCACCTTGTCAGGTGGTCAGTTGATCCAGAGGGTCATGAATGGTGGGAAGGATCTTAAGAGCTTGACCAGTTTGAATCTCAGTGGCTGTATTCATTGTCTGGCTCCAGAATCCTTGTTTCGAAAAGCAGAAGATGACATTGACAGTAACATTCTGGAAAGTCTAGTTGTGTCCTGCTGTAACCTGAGGCACCTCAACCTCTCTGCAGCTCATCATCACAGCTCAAAAAACATAGGGAACCATTTGTGCCAACTCCTGGCCAGACTAAAGCACCTGCTTTCATTAGCACTGCCAGTCTGCTCCATAACAGATGTTGCTGCAAACATGGAAAAGCCGCCCGTGCAGTCTAATGTGATGCCTCAAACATTAGGAAAGAAAGTCCGGATTGGGGTACAGACGTATTCAAACCAGAAGCCACATTCTTCGGTATTCTGGGCTTTGATGGGAAGCCTTCCATTTTTGGAAAACTTGGAAATAATTGGGTCCAGTTTTTCTTCTGCCATGCCCCGCAACGAGCCAGCAATTCGGAACTCGTTGCCCCCTTGCATCCGGGCCCAGAGCGTGGGGGATGCAGAGGTAGCTGCCATAGGCCAGGTGACTTACCTGCAAAGCCTCACCTTAGCACAGCTGCCCAATATCCTCACTGGCTCCGGGCTTGTTAGCATTGGACTGCAGTGCCAGCATCTGCGGACTCTTTCGCTGGCCAACCTGGGCATGATGGGGAATGTGGTCTATATGTCTGCTCTCATGGACATGCTGAAACACTGCAAGTGTTTGAGAGATCTCAGGTGAGAGGTCGTTGCTGAACTTTTTTCTTTGTGGACCTCTAGTTCGTTGTTAGTTTTGCTATTTTTACACTAGCCAAGCATTTCTGTGCTGGTCAAAAGTAGCTGAATTTCAAGTATTGAGCATTTTCCTTCCTGAGTTATGGAGAGTGGGAGTTCATCTTATGCTGTCCTTGAGGGCTCAGGTTATGCCCTTTAAGCAGAATTTCAAGCATATAAAGTCTGTGCTGCAACTTCCTTCCTTTTAGCTGAGGAAGAGTGAATATAACTTGTTTGTGAGCTAACAGCCTGCCAGGGCAGGGTGAAATGCTATATGTCTTTTCTGACTTTTTGGCTTGGTATACGCTTAGATCTCTGGAAAATTTCCAGGGAGGAAGACAGTCCTAGGATATTTAGTTAATACTGAGATCTCCTCAAATTTCCCACTGACATATCGTTCTACCTTTGGCTTATATTAAAGTTTGCTGAAGCAAAGAGCTTGGCTTCTTTGCAACAGTCCATATGAACTTTGCAAGTGTTACTATTTTTAGAAAGATGAGTGTTTTGGGGTGTTTTTTGTGTGTTTATTTGCTTTTTCTTTTGAGCTTCTGTTGATGAAATTGCTAGACCTGAGTGCCCTGTTGCGCTCCTGTGATTGCAACCAGTTACAATGTGACAAAAACCGATTGCTCATCAGCTGAGACTGGTGCTCGTGCATCTTTCTAATGCAGTGCAGGAGTGAAGGGAAGCAGGGTAGCTAAATTTCAAGAGGATTTTCCTTTTACACCATTTTTTCCCTTTGTAATGGGCCATAAGGAGCAGATTGGCCTCCTTCATGGAAGGGGTGGCAGCTGCTCTTGATGGACTTGCTTGATGGCTGGGGTCATGTGGACACACTCCCATGCGTGTCTGGTTAGACACACAGACATCCAGAGAGATGGATTTGATGTGCGCTGCCCCATCCCTCGGTTTAGGCCCTGTTGTTTCCAGAGATCTTAAAATGGAGGCTCAATGCAAGGCAGCGTAGAGGACAAACAAGGGTGTCTCCTTGCAGTGACAGCTAGGATTTGTAACGTAGGATGTCTTTTCTCTTTCTGAGTAAAGCGTAGGAAGATTGTGGGTTTAAAAGGTTTTGAGTGTTTAGTGTTTCCTCCTAATAATGCAGTTTCTTTTCCATTTAACTTAATTCTCTGCTTCTTCTACCTTTTGTCCCCTCCCCATGAAGGATTTTTCTCTATCTTAGAAATCAGTTGTAGGTGGAATTCCAGTGCAACATTGTCATCTAGCGCGTGGAAGGAGGTACTGCAAGTGTGTTTCCCTTGCCGCATCCCAGATTGACCACGAAACCTGCTGTGGGAAGGCAGAAGCTCCTGTGCTCTTTGGTCTAAGCTTCTTAGGGACCAATAAAACTGGGAAAACTGGAGAAGCTTCCCATTTCCTTAATGTTCATTTTAAGCTGTTATTCAAAGTGGACTGTTTTGTTCCTACACTGTTATTACCTGACTATCAGTTTCAGGCAGGGACTTTAAGCCACAGTTTGTCAATTGACAAGATTAAGTTGCTGAGATACCTCCACATACTACGAACGCTTGCACAGAGATTATCCAGCTCAGGTGGGGACTGACAGCACGTTACCACCTAATGGATTAAACTTCTCAGAGCTCTTGGCCTTTCTGACCCAGTGACTGGAATTGAGTACTCCGAGGTCCTGTAGTAAATCCACATGAAGGATGAGACCAACCCCTGAGCAGGTTCTGTTCCCACACACCAATTTGTGTGAAGGAAGGATCCAGTTAGGCTGCTAGTTGAAACTTGGACCTTCCCTGGCCACGTGTAGCTTCTCTGTGCTCCTTTGTGGTCTTCTGGACCACGATGACAGACTGTGTGTAGCAATAATAGCAAATTCTGGCTCTGTTCTCCAGGTCTAGTGTTCCAGATAAAGCTTAGATTGAGGATGATCCTTACTATGGGAGAGCAGTTGCTTAGGTCCTTTTCCATCTTCTTTTGTGTGGCCAGGGAAGGCTGATTGTGGTGGCCTTGGCTCAAAGGCAGGAGTTCTGCATCACCCTGTCTGCATCATGAATTTTTCATGCCTGCTTCTGTCTAGGCAGTACACTGAATGTGACTGGTTTGATCAGCGTTTGGTGCGCTGGAGCAGTGACTCCCCGATGCACGGCTACTTGCTGGATGTCAGGTAGCAAAACCTGTTATCCTTGCCCTAAGGGTAGACCTGCTGATCAAATCTAAGGCCCATCTTACCAATGTGCTGTTGTGGAAAACTGGTAAAAACAGAGCTACTCTCTGGCATTGCCCCAGGGGCTCTGGGTTTCTGCAGTTTAGGGTCTTTCTGCATCGAGATTTTATTTGTGTCCCTGCAAGAGGTTTGAGCTTGCAAAGCTTTGTCGTGCATATTACTGATGCAGGCACATAGAAGGGTGTTGCATGTGCAAGTGGAATAGGTGGTGGGAGAAGCTCGTTCCTCCAGTTGCTAAACCCCGTTGAATGTTCTGTCTTCCCTCCATTTTAAAAACGCTTGAATTGCCCATGGACTTGTTTTTATTTATTTTTGCAGGCTAGAGCAGCCGTACTTCAGCGCGGGCGCCCAGTTCTTCCAGGCCCTGAGTCACTGCTCCTCTCTCCAGCGCCTTTGCATCGTCTCCCGGAGCGGCACCCTGCAGTCTGACGCAGTGATGTCATTCATGGCCAACTGCCTTGAGGTCGTCATGTGCCACATGTTTATGGGAGAATCTCTTACCGTTTGCAAAAATCTCCAGCAGTCTCTTGTCCGGAGGTGAGTGTGCCAAGGGGTCGATGGGGGGTTTCTGGAACTGCTTGAGATTTATCTCCTTTTCCTTGCCTGCCAACGTTTATATGGCTTGGAGCTCTTGTTTCAGGAAGCCAATAGGTACTATGTAACTGCTTGGCACGTGAGCTAGCCTCTTATTTTAATAAGAGTTAGTAAATGAAATATTTGAAGGTATTATATGAATTTTTGATTCCATTCCCACCCTTGTTCTCTGCAGTTCTGTTAGGGCTGAACTGAATTTCTGTATGTACGGCTCCATCATAAATCAAATAGCAATTTTGTGTAAACAAAACATCTGGCGACATTTTAAGTACTGAGAGGTTTGACCTTGAAGCTTTCCTCCTTTCCCACAAGTGACTAAGATAATTCTGTCCTCTAATCACTTGTAAATGTCACTTACTGATAATCCCCTAGCAGCGCAACTCAAAAGCCTTTAAAGGGTTGTTGTGAAGGCTTCTTTAGGGGAGGGGGGAATGGTACATGCTGCCTTTGCACGTTTGGCAGTTCTTAAATGCATCTTGCCTGGCCCCTTGCCGTGTTCTGAAGCTCACATGGTGGGAAGCATTTGTGTGCGAGCCGTGAACTGCATTTGAAAAGGGAGCTTTTAATTATGCCTGGCATTTTGAAATCTTCTAATAGCGGCAGTCATCTTACAAAATATTTCCCATGCAACAGACTTTCCATTATTATTTTTTTTTCTTATAAGGCATTTTCTCCTCCTTCAGTCTGTTTTCTTTGTCACCTACTGTTGCTTTCCTCTGTTAAGCTCTAATAAAAATTTCAAATCGCATGGCATTATTACTGCATCCTAAAGGGTGCTCCTCCCCTCCAGCCTTTCTCCAGCTTCACCCTCGCTTATTAGACTTGGCTTGTTTCCTAGAATCGAATCCAGAAGCGCCTATGACTATATTAGCTACCTATCAAACCGCATACAAGCTTGTTACTGCCTCTAGAAGGCCTGTGCCCCTCTGGGGGAGTGATTGTGGGGCACATCCAAGTAAATTCCCTGTGATGTGTCGAGGACTTTTTGGATTTGTATTTTACAGGGCTTCGTGTCTGTAATAGCATTCCTTGGTCTGATGCAGTTGTGCTTTGAGGATCCTTAGAAAGAAGCAAGTATCCACGTTTTTTATTCTGCCTTGCTGTACGAGTTGCCATTGCAGCACTGGCCCAAAGTTTAATGTCCCTTTACTGGCCAGAAGTATGTTGTTCNTTTTTTTTTTTTTTTTTTTTTTTTTCTTTTTCCTCCTTCTTTTCTTTGTTGTGTATGGATCCCAGCTACATTCTGCACCTCTTAATAATTTAAACCCTGGGAACTTTCCAAAGAGCAGATGATGCCTTGTGGAAATGTTAAAAGCTATTTTTATTTTTAGTAACAATTCTGGCTGTCATACTATTTTTCTTCTTTTGTATTTTATTAATAGGGACATTTGTATGAAAACAGTGGGGTTTTTTTCCTCTTTTTTTTTTTTTTTTTTTTCTCTCTTTTTTAAGAGAGCATCTGCTCCCACTGCTGATTCTGCACCTGAAGTCATATTCTTCTGTGACATAGTAATTGGTGGCTCTGGAAACGATTTTGATGTCACGTAAGATTATGACTTCAGGAGGACGATAAGCAGTGGGAGCAGATGCTCTCCTAAGCAACCAAGATCCTGCCCTCATGCAACTGTCTCTGGTAATAAAATGCAAGGAATAAAATACAGAAAATGATGTGTAAGCAGAGCCTAGAGTTTTCCATGAGCCATCAGCAAGCCTTTAACCATGTGACTTTTCCAGTGATCCCGTTCCTGTCCTTGCACAAATATGCCTACAGATGGGGTCAGGAATTGACTTTCTCTTGACTGCATTTTTATCTATTACTTCAAGGGCAAAGAGACATGTCGTAAAACCCCTGAGTGCGTTTTCTTGGTAGCTAGTTCATTGCTTAAACCTGTGGGTGAGGGCTCGAGTTCACGCAGCGTGGCTTTAAAAATGTGCTGCTAGCATGGCTCTAATCCAAGCCCTGAACTGTAAGAGCCAATCGGGCAGCGGGTTTGAAGTTACATATTCTGTGCCAGAATGAGAGAAGGTGATTTATTTATATATAAATATATTTATTATTTAGACTCCATGCAGATGCTGAGCATGTAGTGAAAAGGGGGAAGAGTGGGTGGGAAGGTGAAATGAGAGCGGAGCTGGCAAAGCTGGAGCCGTCCTTTGTTTGCTCCCCTTCCTTTGAGCTGGGGGAATCGATCCGTATTCCTCAGGTCCCACTGAGGATTAGGCTTCCTGGTTCAGGGCCAGCTGAGATGACCTTTTTCTAGGCTGAGAACAGCCAAGGGATTGATGGTTTTTGACCGGGGAGGTGAGGCTTAAGTGACTTTCATTTCTGCTCTTTTTGAAGGGGATTGAGGAGCTGCAAAGGCCTAGGGCTGATCATGCACCAGCAGTTTGCTGCAGCCTGTAGAGCTGGGAGGGCTTGAAAATGCACCCTAACGCAGTACAAGGTTGTGTTTTCTGGGCATGGTTTCACAGGAGGGATCAGGTCACAGCAGAGACTGGGATTCTCAAACTCTTGTCCATAAAATACAGATAGTGTTTATGTATTTGTAGCACCAGCCTGCCTGCTAAGAGAATTGCTCTCACCTCTTTTAGTCCTGTGTCAGCTCTAAATTGGGTCCCATGTTGTCCATTTTTCCTGCAGGCATTTTACCAGTTGAAGTTTGTTGCCATTTGATGGGGGTTAGTTTTCATATTTAAATCATTAAAAGCCTCTGATTCCATTTTGCCTCTTTTGCAGTGAAACACAGTAAGCCGAGCAGAACTCATCGGGAGCTCTCATCAGCAAACATGAGGCTTGCAAGGGCAAGGTCTCCTCTGAGCTTTAAAGAAGCCTGTTTCCCTGTGGGCAAATATATCATTGCAGTGTTTTTCTTTATTCTTTTTTTTTTTTCTCCTGTGTGTATGAGAGGGGTAATCTCTCTTGTGGTTCAGGGATGTACTCTGTGCACAGAAGGGGAAAAGGCCCAGTGGGTAGAGCGGGAAATGTGGCTTGAGTGATCCATATCCACTTCCCAGATCTTCCTCAGATTTTGCATGTGACAGTGGTCTCATCTCACAGCTTCTCTGTAAAACAGCATTTCTGTCTTATCACATGGTGCTCAGCTGCTGCCGTGCTTCGGATGGAAGCAGACCTGGTGCACAGCGTTTCCCATTGCACCCTTGCACCCAGATTGTGTCAAAATGCTCAGTTCCAGGCTGCCTTTGCCTAAATAAATCACATTAAAACCACTGAAGAGCTAATTCCAAAAACTATAAAGAACCACAATCGTGAGTGCCCAGACCTAAGCTTGGAGGCTCAAGCGTGAGCCCCATTCTGTAGCTGTGCAGGTGACCTCCATGAAATGGAAGATTTACTGCTTATTTTGGGCTGACTTGCTGTGATTCAGTTGTGATTTGGGCAACTAGTCAGTAGATGGAGCTGTGGCCTGTGGTAGGTGGCCCACTGCTCGATGCTGTCCTGATGTGTTGCTTGCTAAATAATCTTGTTTATCCGTCTGTATTTCTCTGCCCCAGGAATCTTGTGGGGAAAGGGATTTGGATGACTTCAGCGCTGCTGCTCGGCACCGATGCTGCCCTGCAGAGCTGCAAGAGAAGCTGTGCGTGTGGTAGAGCCTGGCAGCAGGAAAGGGCTTGGGAGAAGGGATGGGGAATGCATGGAAAACATCCCTGCAGCCTCAAGGACAGTTTTTCTTTTCCACTGGGTTT
>VZSV01000059.1:3323710-3335850 GCA_013398735.1 Nothocercus julius | reverse complement strand
ACTGGGTTTGGCTTAAGTGTTTAGGTAGCTGCTATTATTGTAATGACTTCAAGAGCTTGATGATACCAGACAATAGAAGCCTGTGAAAAGTCCTTGAAAAAACACCTTGAAACAGATCAAGAAAGCAATAGTAGAATTAAAAAAAAAAAAATCCCTCTGAGAGTGAGAGGTGTCATTAGGGATTCTTCGTACACAGCGGGGAAAGTGTCAAGGCGTGGAGCTGAGCTGTGATTTACAGAGATGCAAGGCAAGCTGAGCCGTGGCAGAGCGTGGTCAGGGCACGAAAGCCTGCGGTGCAGCTGGAGCAGCTCGGGGAGGTGGATGAGCAGCTTGGGGTATCTCCAAAAGCCCCACTATCATCTCCTGCGTCCCAAGAGCTGTTTGGAGGTGGTGCAGAGGAGCCAGAGCTCGGATCCTGACGCAGCATACGGCAGGATTTGAACGCCAGGTTGGAGCTGCAGTGCTTTGTGGTCCTACCTCCACTGCTGGTCGCAGGGCAAGCTAAGTCTTGGCTCTTGTCCCCAACAAATGGCTCTAAGGTGATGGCAGTGCTGTGCCTCGCTACGTGGATAGCTCTGAGGGTTGGTCAGTGCTCTCCAGTGCAGTGGATTTTCCTGTTTTTAGGACAAGCTGCCTGTGCTGGGGATGTAGGACCTGCAAAAAGGGAGATATAAACTTAGTCCTCCTGGTCCTGCCTGTGTCAGATGTGAGTACTGCTTACTTTGAAGGGACTTTCACAACAAGACTCGCACCACTTTCCAGGAATAGCTATTTCAGTCTTAATTAGATCTAGCTATTCAAACTGCTCTAGTGTTGTCTAAATTCTCCCCTGCTTGTCATTGTCCTTTTAACATTAAATTCTTGGCTGGATGTTTTCTGTTCTTAAACTACTGATCCCAATAGCCCTGGGAGGCTGTGACAGCCACGATGTGGAGGGGTCATAGGACCCACTGGGGATTTGTTTGCAGAAGTGGGACTTGCAGGTGGGAGCCTGGGACTGAAACTGCGAGCGCCTGGGAAGTGCTGAGCGAGCCAGTCCCTCCTTTAGTGCTTGGCACAGGCCTAAATCATCACAACTGAATTTTTGCTCACCCCAGAGCTAAGCTTTCTCCCCTCCCTTATTACTTCTGCTTTGAAAGTCCCTTCAGTTTCTTTCTAGTAAGCTGATTTATTCTTCCTCCCCTGGTTCTCGTTTTTGGCTTGGCCTCAGAAAAGCCCCTGCGGATGCTCCTGTTGATTCGTAGAGTGGATGGGAGGGGGCTCTTAGGGCAGAAAGCAGGTGGAAAATCTTTGAATTCTGCCAAGTCCTTCCCTGTCCCTGCTGCACTGCCCACCTGACTGCCGCAAATACATTGACACTGCAAAAAGCTGGTATTACCACCTAGGGCTTATTTGAGATTTTCAAGCTGTCTTTAGCTTCCCTTCACCACCTTCTCTTCCTTCTGACCTTGAAAAAAATAGTACCTCGCGGCACACTGCTGTTTTTCCCGAATCCCCGAGCCAGCACGGGAGCTGCCAATCCCACTCCGCTAGCCTAAGCATGTTGTGGGCTCAGTCCCTGCGTCTGATTGCAGAAGACTTAATGTATCGCCAGGCTGGTGTAGTGAATCATTAGCATCCTGTTCCAGCTTTCATTGTCTGCTTCATTTCCTGCTCTTAGAAACCCCTGAATCATTCTGTCACGGGCTGAATAACAAACTGCATCCTTGTCAGCTCGCATTACCCAAGAATTCCTCGGAGGGCTCTGTGAGGAGGGACTTTGCTTGGGGTGCGGTCCTGGCACCTTCGCTCCCGCTGGGGATGTTGCTGAAGGTGGATTCCGATGCTCTGCAAGCCAATGCAACTTGTGGGACCATCCCCAATTTTGTGCATTACTCTAATTTTAGGAGGGGGTACTAAAATGTCTCCTCATTGAATGCATTCCTGTGGCTAACCCCAATGACTTGTTTTAGCTGCTAGCTCATGAGTTTTGAAGGGAATTCAGTCCCCTAACCCTCCTTGGAGGGTAAATTGGTTTGTACATGAAATAGGTTTCAAGCAGTGTCCTCCTCCCTCTCTTGGCTGAGAAATAATATTGGAATAGTGCTGCTGTCGTACTCCCTCTTCGTGAGGGTGTAAAAGGCTGAACGGAAGCATTAACTGCAGCTTTAAAGCATTTCCATAGTAAAATAAATCTAATTGAGCAGTTATTGCAGTAGCTTTTTAATTTGTGGAAGAGATTAGGAAATAACTTTCATCTTGCTCTGGCAGAGCACTCCCCCAGGACGTGTCCTGGGCACTCTGGCTTCGCTCCTCGGGTTCTTATTCCTTCCCTCTCTAATCATCCGGTCACATCCAACTGCTGCAGAGTTCAGCTGGCCAAATAATGCGGGAACTTCGGACTCTGGAAACGTGTTTGATAAGAGCCTCGGAGTAGTGGAGTGTCATTCATGCCTTACAAGAGAGAATTTGCCTCAGCTCATGGGATGAGTTGACGTGAACTGGGAGATTAACCAGTATTGTGTGAGATCAACATCCAGAGAGTCTAGTTCGTGTCCCTTCCTTCCAGGCTGGAGGCTCTAACGTTGTGATTATAGGTGAGGGGAAATGACGGGCTTTGGTAGGATTCCACGTGGTCAGTATAGAGGTGGTGGAAGACACTAGGAGAAGACAGCACTTGGAGGAGGAAATACCTTGTGTGAGACACAAGCAACCTGAGGAATCACAGCTCCTTTCCTAAGGAACTTTTGAAGACCACTTCTGAGGTGAGAAGGTGAAGTCTGCCCAGTGCTGATGCTCCGTCGGGATTGGCAAGGATAGTGGTGATAAGGAGCAGGTCTGCTCTAGAGTCACTGCGTGCAGGCTTTGGAGCCACTTGAGGGGCGTCAGGGGAACTGGGGGTGGCAAGGGTCCACCCTGCTCCCAAATGAGGGTGCCTAGGAGGAATTCAGCCCTTGGTTTCTTTGGTGTGACTGGAAAAAAGCTCTGGAGAAGCTTCATTTTGTGCTCTTGGTGTCCCTGCAAGCAAAGAGAGGTCTTGCAATTCCACATTACTGAGCTCTGGGACTGAGCAGTGGAACAAATCCCGAGTGCATGGCTGGCCTTCCTGAAAGGATGGGAAAAGCATGTGTGTGTATGTTGGGTCCTGTCACTCGTCAGCTGCTCCAGCTTGTCCTTGCACTTCTCCTTTCCACCATGCTGAGCCCCAGGGATGGGAGTTTCCAGCCCTGGCTCAGGTGCCTTGGCTGAAGCTTGCAAGGCAGATGCCACATTTGAACTTTGGAGATTTCAGTCTTCCAGTGAAAACAAACTTACGCTGTGCCTGGAGGAGGATTAGCAGGGTGGTTTTTATGCATGTGGGTGAAAGAACTGTGCTCGGGCCAAAAGGAGAGCCAGGCTCACTTCTCCTGGGAAACTTGTTCTTCTCCAGAAGCAACTTGCCAGGTGGCAGGGGCTGTGTGCGAGGTCTGCACGGAGGCAAGAGAAGGTGTGTGACCACAGCAGAGATTAGAGGGCTCTTGTGAGTCCGAACCTTCTCCGGTCCCTCTGCACTTCTGTTCCTCAAATTGAGCTCCTTGAGGTTGCCTTTCAAATTCTCTCTCAAGTCTCTTCCCTCATGAGACCATCTCATTTGCTGATGTTCAAAAAAATCTGGCCTTGATCTGCTCCTGATACTCTGTATTTCCTCATTTTATCTGATGTGTGCTGCTTTTGTGTACTTCTTTTAGTGCCAGTGCTTAATTATACCACCTTGTGTGCCCTTATTCCCGCTTGCCAGGTTTGAAGTGGGATGTGCCGAAACCTCTGAAGCTGGCATAGGGTTTCTCTTGTTTTCCTCTGGAGATCTCAAGAGGAAATAGTCTTCAGTTCCAAATACTGCATTGCCCTTCCTTTGTAAGAAGGAAGGTAAGCGTGAGGCGCCCGTAACGCAGCGGACCTGTCGTTTCGTGGGAGCCGAGGTGCAGACGGAGCACGGGCCGTCACCGCGACTCACCTGTGGTTTTGGGATGCCCTTGAGCTGCATCAGCAGGTGAAGTTCTGAGGACTGGGTGGCCTCCACTTTAAAGAAGTATGTCTGAAAACACTCTGAGGGGGTTTGTCGGGAGATAACCACATTCCAGGGAGTGACTCTTTTGTCCTGCTGGAATCAGGGGAATCTGATTGAAGTGCAGCCTTGCTTTAGACTTTTTCCCCTTCTTTTTGACTTTGTTGCTGACCTACATATTGGATGCTGCCATGCTGGTTGGAAGTAATTGAGACCATAGTGTTAGGCTATTTACCAAGCTGTTCATTTGAAAATAACCTTCCTGTGGCCAGTCCACACCTGTTCTGGGATGATTCTGGAGGCAAGTAGCAAAGTGCTATTAACCCTTCCAGCCACGTGCAACATGTTCAAGATCTGACTGTAGTGTGAGGCCGTATTTCAACGGGTGCCAGGAGGAGCTTGTGAAGCTGCCTGTGCTCTAATCTGTGTCTCCCTGCCCCACGGATGACTCCAACCAGCTGCTGAAACCAGGCCCACCCTGTGTGCACATCCAACCAAAGACACTTTCAGAGACCTCCTTGAAAAAACTTCTGCTGCGTGGTGGCTGGTTTGGTGTTGAGTCTGCTGGACCAGAGGCTGTGCTGGAAAATGTACTTGGAGGGGTATTTTCTCTTGACGTGCCAGCGATTGGTTCTGATTAAAAGATCTAATTTGAAGGGGCTGCTAGTGAGTTGTCTAGAAAACTTGCTTTCATTTAATTAATTGTGATGAGTTTAGTCTGGAGGTTTTGTAGGAAGGAGCTAGCAAACATCGCCTTAGCGGCTTTCCTTTGGAAAAAGGCAGGGTTTCATGTCTGGAGCTGCAGCTCTTTTGTCTCTCCAGGTCGACATCCTTCTCTGTCCTTCGGGTTTTTATTTTACAAGCCATGTGCTTGCAGAGGTAGATCCAGTTTGAAGTCCATCCAGGTGTGGAATGAGGAAAGAACCGTCAAGAAGATTACAGGAGCTATTCTGCAACTCATTAACTCAATCTCTTCCCCTTCTTGTTATCTCCTCCCCATGCCTGGGGCTGTTGGAACAGGGGCTCTAAGTGCTCCTCAGTTAATCTAGCCCACCTGGGCAGGTGCATGAAGAAAGGAATTGCCTCCCGGGGAAGGACGAAAGGAGCATAGATTGCAGAGGGAGTCTGCTTTTGGGAACTGCTAATCCCAGTTTAACGTTGTGACAGCTGCTTGTTAAAATCAGGGTGTTTTTTAACAGGCAGTTAAACCAGAGGCTTTGCACGCACATTTAGCTGAGAATAATAGTGAGCCATGTGCATTTGATTTTTTTTTTCTTTTTTTTTCTTAAATCACGCAAATTGTACATGGAAAGAATTCTACGGCGTCAGCTTGCAGGGTTATGGAATTTACAAGGGTTGCAGTCACACACAGTTTCCTGCTTGGGGGGAGAAAATGACAAAGCTTTCTTTTTGTTTTGCTTCTATTATTACTATATATTTTTTCAAGATGAAGTTCAAATCCCTTACATAAATCCAGCCTTTTTGGAAGGTATATTTACTGTGGTGTTTTTTTCCTTTTCCCCAGCTGTCTTGGTGGCAGATTGTCGTGTAAACTTGTCTAGGTTCTTGTTTTTATAGCTACATGTAAAGACTGCTTATAAGCTACAATTTTGCGTATGGTGAGAAAGCAGCACGCAGATCTAATTTGAGAGAGTCTATATACAAAGAAAGAAGCAGAGGTTTCTGTGCCTTGGGGATTTTATGGTCAGGAAGGCTGTATCCTGCAAAGATGTCTGTTTCTCTCCTACACTGAACTTCAGTAAACTTGGTCTATTAACATGATTTTCTCCGCAGGACTGTGGTGTTGGATAAGAAACATGAAGAGCTGAGGCAGAGGAGGGACTATCAAACAGACATTTGCTGTATTTTATGTAATTTCACTGCTGACTTTACCCAACTGCCTCCCAGATCAGTGGTTATTTGCAGGCTGGTTTCTTGCAGGCAGCGCTGTGGAAGCGAGGAACTGTGCAGCTCCTGCACAACCCCCGGATGAGCTCAGGGAAAGGGGTTCTTTTCTGCCAGCCCTTAGGCATCAACAGCAGGTCTGTGATGCGGAAAGGTGTAAAACTTCCCCAGGTAGTTTTGGGATGGGAAATCCTTGCTCCTGCAGCTATGAAGATCCAGGAGAATTAACTTAATCCACCAGGACTGAGCAGCTAAATTTGGTATGGGTATTTGCCTGCTACATTTTTGGCACCTCTCTCCCAAATTGTTTGTGGATGAGAACACCTTTTCTGTCTCTTGGAGAAATTCCAGTCTCTTGGGGCCTTTCCATCAGCTGGCCCTGCTGCTAGCACGGGTTACTTGGGATTTTCATGCATGTTTCCAATGCTGTGACTTCTCTATTTGAGAAGTCCGGCTGTTTCGGTGCTAGGGGGATGAGCTGGGGATTTTCTGGATGCAGACTGTGCAGGAGGAGCTTGTTTAGCAGTGATCTCCCCTTCAGACCCAGCACAGCCTGTTTCGGCCTCCGTGGACTGATGCTGCCACTCTGGCACTGCCTCCTTTACAGCAGCAATGACCTGGCCCTCATCACACGGTTCAGAGGCAGTGTCTTGTTGGAGAATTACTAATAGTCACAAGTGTTTTAAACTTAAGGGTGTAACCCTTCAGTGATGACATAAATTCCCTTTATCCCAGCTATAAAAGCTTGCAGGGGGAAACTGACCTTTTATTGTTACGGCACATTTTCTTATGGCTCTTTCTCTCCCCCTTGTTTCCTAACTCATTAGGTTGCTCTCTTGTAGAGCTGATGGGAGGTGGCCATTTTTATATGGTTGTTCTTTATGCGTATCTTAAATTTTGCTCTTCTCTTCCTCTCTTGTGCTGCTTCTCTTATTGTCATGTCAGGGCTCTTGTTTGCAAGGTCTGAGACGCTCTGAGTGTGCTGCAAAGCAGACCCAGTGGTGCAATGTTGGTGAGGGGTCCTGGGAGGACAGGAAGCTGCAGATTTTATTTTTAAATGGGGGGCAAACAGTTTGAGGCTTCAGGAACTCGAACCCAGAATTCAAGTGGCTAAAGGGGATACCTGAGTGCCTTTCTGTTTAGAGCAGACTCATATGCTGCCAAGGCAGATTTTCTGCAGCCCTTATTAAAAAGGAGGCTGCAGTGTGTGTGTGTGCATGCGTGTGAGCACGCTTAAATGCTTATCTGCAGATCTGAGCTTTGCAAACTTGCCTCTGCTCTAATTGCAGAGTGTAGGCTCTGCATGCAGAACAACTGAGCCTGAAGTGATAATCCCAGGCTCAGCCCTGAGGGAATGCCTGGCACTGTGCTGCCCTGATTTTTAATGGCTCTGCAACTTGCTGCTGGTTTGCAAAAGCTTTCAGCTGTTATCCCCGAGCACCTTGCCCAGCTTGGGTAAAGCTCCTGGTCCTCCGAGAATACCTGTATGTTGTGGATTTTACTCCTTCCTCATGTCAGCCCTGAATTGGGCTTGTCAGCTCCAAAGATTGCTGCAAAGTGGTTCAATGCAGCCCGTGCCCTGCACACACACAGGGGAGAGGGGGCCTTGACTTCCAGTGTCCCTCCTGCCTCATCAGAACAGCCCTTTCTTGCTCCCCGTGCTGCATGACCTGTATCCATGCAAGCCTTCTCTTACCCTGGAGAACTCTTGGTTCTCCTCGGCTAATAACCTGTGTCTGATCTAGTTTCCAGGCAGACCGCCCTGCATTAAATGTCGTCATCTTCCCTCTCCTTCACGAGGACTTGACAGAGGTCATCAGAGATGTCCCCATGAGGCACTTGGATGAAATTACCTTGTTCAAAAGCAGAGTGGCCGAGGAGCCTCCCAACCTGTGGTGGTGACCGTCACGGCACGGAAGGGACAATTGGAGCGAACACACGAAAGAGCTTCTCGTTGGCCTGGATTCCCCATCTTCAGCCCGTGGCCACCTCGCTGGATGCTGTACAATCACTTTAATTAGGTGCAATTGCAAAACAAAAAAAAATAAACGCTGGGCCTTTGCTGTGGGGAAACATCTATTGGGTAATGCTCGCCTCCGAAAAGCCTATCTCCAAGGCCTCTGGAATACGATGAGTATTTCCTTGCGGTTAATAATGAATTGCTTTGTTATTTCACTGAAGTAAAAGGTAAAAGAAACTGTCTTAATGATGCCCTTCCCCTGTGTTGCCTGGTGTAGGGGCCCCTGTGTATTTTGGCAGTGTGCTTTGTGATATTGGTGGAAATCATTCTTTGCTTTGGTCTACTTTTGGCAAAGTAGGAAGCCTAGGCCAGCTATGAGGCACAAAAGTGTGTTGCTCAGTTGAAATAAATCACATCTTTTCTATGTTACAAATAGCGTTTGTGTCACGTACACCTGCAATCATGGATATTTAAAGGGTTTTTTGAATGAGAAGTACCTCAAGGACTCTCTTTTTTTCTTATTTTTAGAATAACAAATCATGGTCACTAGCCCCTTGGCTGTGGTATGTTCTTATTGCTGATAGTGTTTCCATCAGTTGGCCTGGTGGAAGAAGTTCAGCTGGTTTTGAAATCCTAGTCCTTGGGTTGATGGTGCCCACAGTGAGCAAGTTGAAGCTTAGATCTGATTTAAATGCAGTCTGTCTTGCAGCTGAGATGGGAATGTAGTGTCCCGGTTCTGTCCTTAGACTCCAAGCCTTGAGCTCGTGCTAGTTTTAGAGCCATTAATGAAGAATTTTCAGTGTGATTTCAGTCAGCTTCTCTGTTCCACAGAGCTTCCTCAGGCATCAGTAGTGGTCTGGATCACTTTCATATTGCCTTATATTTTGAGCACTTTTGAAAACATCAGATAGCTGTACCAAAAACCAAGCTACAAAATCTTGGAGCAACATTTTTGTGTGGCGGTCGGATCTCCCTTTTGCTGGGGTATTTTGTGGTAAAATGCTGGGTTTGTCTCTTTGCAAAGCAGTTATCGACTTCCAGTTTAGCCAGTTTCTTTCACCCCTAATCTCCTAAATGCTGCCTAACATGTTGAGTAGCTTCGCTGCAGCGCTGCCTTCCCGGGGAGGCCCAGGGTAATCCAGAGCTGATGTCCCCATCTCCTTGTCAGCGTTTTCTACACAGGATGCCGTGTCCCGAGTGCTGCTGTGCAGAGTGGCACTGAGGAAGCCTGGCTTGTGGGGCACCGGTTGGAGAGCACGATGCCTTTCCCTTTGGAGCCCTTTCCCTCCTTGCTTTCCCCTTCGTCGGGTACCTACCTGTCCGGACCTGACTTGTGGGTTTGTGTTTCGGGCCAGCCTGTGGTATCCCTTCTGTTCAGGTTAATGTTACTGTGCTCATAACGCTGCAGCCTTTTATTAGCATAAGTCTGTGCGTTGCTTAAACGAACCCCTGGGTGCGTTCGCTGCTGGTCTTTGGTTTTCCACCCTCTCCCCAGTCAGCAGTGGGTACCAGTGGTCCCGGATCCTCAGCCAGGAGTGAGGTGGTGAGGTTGGTTCGTGCTATCCTGGGAATGACTGTGTCTTCCCCTTGTGAGCACTCCTGGGATGTTAGATCCCATCCTGGTGCGTGCGAGGAGCTGATTCCCCGCTCCTGGCATCCTGCTGCTCTTGGCTCTCCAGCGAGGTCATTCTTTGTACCTCTTGTCATCCTACTTGCCTGCTTGAATCCCTCAGCGCTTCGCGCTCTCCTCTTCCCCCCTTGGCAAATCAGATGTGCTCTTTGGCAGCAGCACGAGCCACGGCGGCGTCCAGCTCGGCCCACAGCAGCTCTGCCCGCTTTGTGTCCGCGGCCGTGGAGGAACCGTGTGGGGCAGGGAGCAGCATTTGAAGCCTTCCCAAAGCTGCATTCCTGGCGCAGCTCCAGCCTCGGGCAGGGTAGAGGTGAGGCGGAGCGTTGGGAGGCGTGGAGCCAGCTCCCTAATGCTTTGGGGGACCTGTTTCCCCCCGCGGGGGGATACCCCCTCCATACGTGCTGCTGGAGCAAGTCCTGTCCCACCCTGCAGAGGAGTTTTCCCTCTGCGCGTGCAAGGCACCAGCAGGAATTTGGCAGAGCTGCCTGCTCGCTGGCTTGGAAAACCTGAGCTCGGGCAGAGCAGCGGTGTGCACGGATCTCCTGTTGCTTAATGCTGCTCTTAGCCCCTTGCTCTTAGCAATGAGGTTAACCCGATGCAACATGTTTTGCTTAGGCCTTTTGCTTGGCAAAGTGATAACCCATCTGGTTTTATAACCCCGTTATCCCGTGGCCTCAAGTACGATGTTCAGGCATCTGTGTTCACAGCAGCAGGTCAGTGGTCCTGATATGAACAGTGCCCATTGCAGCCAGGGCTAGGAAAGGTCGTCCTTTCCTAGGTGATTAAGTTAGCACTGCAAGTCGTGATTAAAAAGCTTAAAAACTTCCTCCACTTTCCACTCCCCGACTGCCAGTGCTCGGTATCTGTACTACAAATCCTCCTATGGTGAGTGCGAATTTCCGCTGCTTCTGCACTCCAGGCAGGATTCACCAGATGTTAATAATGTGCTTATTTTCTCTAAGTGCTATTTTGGCATCGGTGTTAATTACAATTTATATTCTGCAACATTTACACTGGGAAAAAAACCCACCCTAATAGTCCCCAATTGGCAGAGCCGGGCTATTAAACATAGCACCATATGTTCTGAGCAGAGCAATATACGGGACTCGGAGCCCAGTCAGCGCCGTGCAGGAGGAGAGAGGAGCGGGGGGCCTGGCATCGTGCTCTTAGTTTTTATTCAATACAAAACGCTCCCTTCCCTCTGCTCCCTATCCCCATCTCCCCAGCAATCTCGCCCTGCTCCCCGCGAGCCTCTAAATGAGGTGATCTCCCCAGCCTGCCGATACCTCTGGCCGTAGTCTGAAATAAATGAATTCAATTACGGAAGGTGCCCTTCTCGCAGGCGCTGCCTCTGCACGATTCCTGCTCCCTGCTGCCGGGCTTCCCGCTGCGCTCCGAGGCTGACCTCGCGGCCTCGGAGCCTGCAGAAGAAATCCTTGCGTTGCCCACCAGAGAGATCCGCGCGTTTCTCTGGGAGAAGGATGCTCGGAGGCAAGTGCAGCTCGTGGCTGAAACCAAAAGCCGTTTGCTCTGTTAGAGACCTGTTTATCCGTGCGGCTTGTGGCTCCTGCAGAACGGGAGGGTCTGGATGGGAATGGTGCAGGGGCTCTGGTGCAGAGGAGTTTGATGGGACCAAGTCATGGGCATTTCCGTAGGTGTCTTAGAAGGTCTGTATCTTGCAGGAGTGCTTGCACAGCCCCAGGCCATTCTACTTTGTGGCCTCTTTGGGAAGTGGTTGTGGATCAGTTTGGGAAGGGGGCGATGCGGTAGCAAAGCCTCAGGAGAGCTGGGATTGACAGGACTCGTGCATTGGGCTGATGGCTCAGCCCCTGCTCCTCCCTGGGCTGCGTAGTCGGGCTTAGCAGGATCCCTCATCCAGCTGCGATGTGCTGGAATGGGATTGCCCCTCGGCAGCTGTCCACGCTTCCTCCCACCATCCCGTTTTTACAGTGGGGCACCCCCTGCGGCCCCATCCATCCACCCCATTCCATCCCGGGGTGCAATCCATGCAGGGGGTGATCCGGCTGATTGAGGGAGACAAAAATCCTCCCTGCGCCCATGCCGGCGGATAGCGCGTGTGATCGGATCCCCTCTCCCGGCCGTGGGCTCCGGGTGTGGAGCAGGGCCGGTTGCCGCAGCGGCCGAGCTCCCTGCCGCAGCTCCCGCCGGATGCACGGGCAGCCGGGGTGCTCATTTCCATAGAAACCAACCAGGATGTTGCGCAGGGAATAACAATTAATAGCGAAGGGTTTTTCCCTCGGCCCCCCTTTGTTTTTTAGGGAGCAGCAAGGGCCAGGTAGGGGGAGCAGCATTCCCAAAACCGGAGCCTCCCTTGCCTTAATCTGCAGGGCAGCCGCCCCCTCCTGCTGCCGCTCCCCGGCTTTCCTCACATTTTCAAAATGGCTAACCTGGTTAGAAATAATCATAATAATAAAAAAGGATGGATGAGGTCTGACTACTAACATTGTTGCTGTTAGCAGCAGGATTTCAGCCATAAAACATGAGGCAAGGGAGGCATTGACCTTTCTGCTGTTTGAAATGAATGGAGACATCAATATCTATTGTTTTGTGGCATTGACCTCTGATGCTCTCCCTTCTCCCTCCTCCTCTTTTTTCCCTTT
>VZSV01000059.1:3307639-3323605 GCA_013398735.1 Nothocercus julius | reverse complement strand
CTATTGATCCCGATCTTACTTGGCGATAGGGAAATAATTAGAATTTTAAAGCTCTCCGCTGCGCGCTGGCAAAATGCGAGCACGAGCGGGCACCCCAGGCCCCCGCCGCCCGCCTCGTCCTTCCCCCTTCCCTGCGGAAACTCAAAGCTCCCAGATCTGAAGGAAGACAGATCAATATAGGTTTAATTACGATGTTCTTTTTTATTTCAGTTTTTAAAATGGTAAAGTGTAACGTTTTATGTTAATGTCGTCGGAGCCTGGCTGCCTGGTGCCTTGTTTTATTTATTGTTTTAAGTAGCCCCCTTCTTTTGTGGACTTCATCTCTGTACTGCGAATGTGAAATCAGGCATTGCTAATTAGCTGTATGACAATTAAGTAATGTAGCACAAAACCATTAGGACACTGGATTTGGTTTTGAAGTTTGTCCTTTGAAGTGGAAGCTGCAACTCCCTGCCCAAGGCTGCTGGGGAAAAAAAAAGAAAAATGTTTTTCTATCAAAACTTCCTTTGAAAATAACATGTCAGTGTAAGAGTCCCTATTTCTGTCGTCTCTCCCATATAAACAGCGGGTGGAAATTGTTTCTCATTGTGCAAACTGCTGGCACTGATAGAAAGGGGAATTCAGCAAGGTGCTAAATGGGCTCTTGGTCTCCAGACAGCCTTGGCTGTGGGAGCCCATTCCTCCTGTGTCACTTGTGGGAGGAGATGGGTGTCACTTGGGGGTACCCAGCTCACCACTGGCACCTGGTGCTGCCAACCAGAGGTAGCCCCCAAAGCAGGGGCCGCCCTTGGAGGCGTGAGGTGACACCAGGAGGCCACGCAGCCCCTTTGCAAGTGCCCATGAGCTCCTTGGTTCCGACCGCTCCGTCTGTGCACCCGTGTGACACTTGTGTTTGCGTTGGCCCTTTGTTCTAGTAGTGAATCCGGTTCTGAATGTGCAACTTTCATGTACGCTGGTGGCATGTGAAACCTCAAATAAAGAGTGGAACTGATCTTTCTTGCGCTAGGTCTCTTTCATTGCCTCCTGCCTCTTATTTTTCCCCTTTACGACCAAAGCCCCGCAGCATCCTCCTCCTCTTCGGGCTTGCAGCTCGTGCGCGAGCTGGGTGAGTCGCTGCAGCGAGGACCTGCAGAAGGTGCCATGGCCTAATGTGCAGGCAGTGCTCACGGCTCCTCCAGCCCTGTTTTGCCCCAGGTTTTTAGGTGCCGCTCTGCATCTCGGCACCTGTGGTCGCGTGCTCGGCTGTGTTTTGCAGGAGGAGCAGCTCGGCGGTCAGAGGATGCTCTGTGGATCTCTGAGCTCCATGAACAGCACTGAGCCTTGATGCTGCACTGTGAAACATCTCCCCGTGCTCCGGGTGAGTGAAACGAGGTGACTTGTGAAGGGCCGTCACTCTGGGAAGCACCAGGCTGTGACCTAAACCTGCTCTGGCCACTCCACCTTGGGGAGGAGGCTTGGCTGCCGTGACCCCTCTGCGTGCAGCCCGAGACTGAATCCAAGGGTCTGCATAATGTCAATAGGGGTGGCTAAAACCCCATTGCTGCCCTCGGGATTGCGCAGATGTGTCTGACCCGGGATGGTGAGGATGTGGAGGAAGAAGCCGGTCCCATTGAGGAGGCCAGCACGGGCTCCCATGATGCAGGAGCTCTGTGGCTGTTAAGCCCCTGCGGCTGCATGAGCTCTGCAAGCCCCTTGCTGTCCCACAGCTCCGGTGCAGTCTGCGGTTCCTGGCGGTGCTTGGAGACATATTTGCCATTAAATATTAAAGGCAAGGAGGGCGATGGGGTGATGTGCTGGACCGCAGCCGGGCGCACGCTACCAGCTGGGCAGCTGCAGCCTCTGGGTTTGCCTGTGCAAAAAGCAGATTAATTCTGCCCACAGCCGCGCTAAGGGACAAGCGCGTCCGTCTCGGTGTCTTGTGTTGATGTTTCTAGGGGAGCTGGGCCGTGGGCGCCTGCAGCACCTGTTTTGGATTAAAAAAAAATCCTCAAAACAAATGTGCAGGAAGAAGAGCCTGCCGGGAAGCAGTGCCGCTCCGTGTATCCCAGTGCTCACATTGACTCGCCCAGGTAAGGGAAGTGCTAGGAGAGTGCTCAAAACTGATCTGTTTTAAGCAGGTGAGTTCAGGTGGGGAATCAAGGGGACTGGGAGAGCACAGAACTCTCCTGCTGGAGCGATCCTGGCTCCAGAGCTCACTGCAAAGACAATCACAGGGTCTCCGGGGCTGCTCCCCTCTTCTGGAAGGGCTGATCCAAAGGGCGCTGAGCAGAGACCCTCCCTCCATTCCTCTGTGGTGCTTGTGTTTTAAGTTACGGATTTTATTGTTCCAATAACTTTTTATCTGAACATGTTTTTGGAGGGGGGGAGGAAAGAGATAAGGAGGGAGGCAGCTGAGGAAGGAATGTGCTTTTCAGCTCTGATAGGCCTGTGACTTATCACGGGGCTTGCCGCATTGTTTCAGCATTAATAATCCCTATGGATGGCGTGAGGGGAAAATGGCTGGAAGGGCTTCGGGATATGCGCTGGGAGGGAAGGCCCGTGCAGAGCACCCCTCTTCCCATTTTGCAGGGATCCCATGCCCTCTGCCAGCTTATCTTTTGGTAGGGGGGTCCATTAGCCCAATGCTGAGAGGGGGAACCAGTGGAGGAGTGAAATGGCCAAGCAGTGCTGGAAAATCTCCTGGAACCAGTTGGCTGCTCTCCGTGTTACTGCGCTACCCTGTTTTCATGAACAACGGCTGTGCGAAAGTCATAACTGCTTTTTTTTTCTCTCCTTCCCCTAGCAGCACTGTGCAACAGCTTACCTGCCTGGTCCTAAACACCGCTGTAATGGCTGTTCTCTGGGGTTTTCTCCCCAGCTTTTGCCCTGAAATATGGAGCTGTTATTTGGGAAAATGCAGTATCACGCTCTGAAAGATGGGCCTGGGAGAGGAAGGTGAAGGTTGTGCCTTTCCTTCTGCTTTCCACGAGAAGAAGGGGAGCTGGTGTGTGTGGCTCTGAGTCCTCAGTGCTCCATTCACCCTTCTCTCCTTCTGCTTTTTGCTCAGGTCTCTGTGGCTTGTGTTGCTCGGGGCTGCCTGGTTTAACTGGGCTGCGAGTATCCGCTTGCTCGGAAAGCAGCGGGTTCCCACTAACACTGCGGATTTACAGCAGGGCAGAGCGGGGTCAGCGTGTGGCTGATGTGGCCGCCTCGCTTAAGGCTCAGAGAAGTCCTGGTGATTCAACGAGGCAGATGCAGAGAAGCAGCAGAGGAGAAATATCTTTAAGAACATCTTTAGCTGTGGAAATATTCTCTGTTTTGGGTGAGAGCAGCTGGGAGGAGGCAGGTCTGCAGGGCACTGGCTCAAGCACTCCCCAGAGCCTTGCTCGGAGCCTACAGCTGTGAATGGTTGGTGCTCTTCCAGCTGGGACCTTTCTGAAAGGTCTCTAGGCCTGGAACAGTGGGAGATGCTCAGGGTGATGCTGGAGAAGGAAATAGGAGGAGAAGGGGAAGGGTAGGAGTATGAGATGTCAGGAGCTGAGGTACTGCTGGTACCTATTCCTGGTGCTGGAATAGATGGGAAGTCTAGGCAAGGACCTGGAGAGGGAGAGACGATGTGTTTTGGCACCTGCAGTTTGCATAAGGTCGGAGAGCGCTGGGATGGCCTGGGAAGCAGAGCTGGGAAGCAGAAATTATGATGTTGAGGCTGGGGCAAATGACAGCCAAAACAAGCTGAGCTGGTCGTGGTGCTGGAGGAGCATCAGGGTTCAGATCCATGCTCTTCCCTTTGGGGCTGTCCCTGGGGACATCTGAAGGTCCCCATGGTGCTGTGGGCTCTGGACACACTGTCCTTTGAGTGGATCTGTGGGCAGGGATGTGGAGTGACGTGGTCCTGTAGTGCCAGCCTATAGCTGTCCTGGGCAATGGCCTGTAGCAACCTTCTTGTTCTGGCTGGCATCAAAGTGGGCTCCTGTCACTGTCCCCTACTTGATGTGGCTTTCCCATGTGCCAGTGAAGCCCTGTGTGGAAGAAGAGAGTGATAGAGAGTGAAGAGGAGGAGGAAGATGAGACTTCTCTCTCCCACGAAGCACAGATAGACGTGGAAGTATCTCTGAACGAGCAAGTTTCTCAGCGCTGCCTCCTGGATGCCGTGCTGTCGCAGGGCAGCCTCGCTGCCCTCTCTACTGCCACCGACAAACAGGAATTAAAAATACTACTAATAAAACCCTTTTGCTATCTTGAGAAGAGGAAAAAAGAGCCTTGCAAATGCTAAAGGACATAAAGGGCGTTCATGAAAGGGTTGGATGGTGGTTATTGCAGCAGGGGGAAAAACAACATTATTGCACTGCGCAGATAAAAGGAAGTGAAAAAGCAGCATATTTATAGCTAGGGAGCCTGGATTCCTTGTTAAGCCGCTATTATCAAATTAATGTCAAAATGCATCAAACAGGCACGAGTGTTCTGGGCCCCTTATGCAAAGTGCTTGCAAATTGGTTACAAATACATTTGTTTACAGGGTATGAGGCAGGAGTGAGCTAATTAGTCATTGTAGCAGGGTGTTGTGTGTGTATTTTCTTTTTTAATTTTTTTTTGGCAATTAAACAAGCTGTTTTGAAGTATAAATACGCGCTATGTTACAGCCCCTTTAAAAAGGAAGGGGATAGAAATTGCAGGATGTGGAGGGCTTAAAGGGAGCTGCATGCGTGGAGCATCTTTGCTTCTCCTCCCTGGTGTCTGTGTGGACGCGTCCGCCCTCGCTGGGAGCTGGGAAGCAGCGTGAAATCCTGGCTGAGCACGTTGGGAGGAGGATGTGCCTATGGAGAAGGAGAGGCTTGTGTTTTTGGGTGCTATGCTGGGGCAGGGATGGGGTTGCCAGCGACTGATTCAGAAGGCCGAGGACCTCGGATCTGCAGCCAGGTCCTGTATTGGGGACGGAGCTGCCTTTTCTTTATGGGATGTGTTATCCCATATCCCATTTCGCTATGGGGTTCAGCTATTCCTGAGTGGTCTTGCCAGCAGCTTGGCTTGAGTGGATGCAGCAGAGCAGGGGTATCAGGTCCTGCCTTGGCGTGGTGGGGGCTGGGGGCTTCTTGGGGTTCCTTGTGAGTTTGGGCCTTTCTTGGAAGTCCGTGGGTCTAGTGCAGCCGAAGGGTCAACAGCAGAGCTCAACAAACCACGTCTCTGGTGGCAGCGACGGCCAGAAGTGGGATGAAGAGGTGCAGATACCACCACAAAGAGCCGTGGGAGAGGACAGGGGTTTCACCAGCCTCTTGCAGAAGCTCTGATACCTGCACCAAGATTTATTCCTTTAAGACCCAGAGTAAAATTTCCTGGCACTGCTTTCCAGGGGCACCTGCAGGACCCGAGTGCCACGTTACCCCTTTCTTTCTTGTCCTGTTGATGTTTCCCATTTGTCATGGGGATGGTGACTGATCCCGCCACAGTCGCGTTGTGTGATTTTTGAGGAACCTTCCCATTTCCAGGGTGATCCTCTCCCTGCCCTGCTGTCTCCACAGGACGGACTCAGCTGGCCAGCAAACGTGAAGCAGCTATTGCAATCAGAGCCTAACTAGGCACCCAGTTGTTTTAATCAGGACGTGTGTGTCTCCATTTATGGCAGGGTTAAGGCTTTGATTTCACTGTCATCTCCTGTTGCTGTGGGTGACCGTGTTGGGTGGATGGATCCAGCTCTGCTCTGAGTACTCAGGGGGTTTCTGCACTTTTCCTACATGGAGCAGCGTCTCCCTGCTCTCCTGCCTGGGACCGGCCTTCAAATTCCCAGCGTCTTTAAGCTCTGCTGCTTTGTAACCTTCTTGGACCGCGGCTGATCCTTCTCTGGACAAGCTCTTTAGCCCTTCTCAACATGCTGAAATATTTGCCTTTCAGATGGAGTTCTCCCTCTGTCTGGTCTAATGGCATTTGTGGTCCTCAGCCTTTCCTGAAAACACTTCTCCGGTCTAAAATACCATGTGGCTGTCAGTCACCTCCTGGTGTCCCCTTGCACCCAGAGCCACCTCTGCTTCACTGCCTTCCAGGTCTCCAGTGTCACACCCCAAACTCATCCCTGTGAGTGTCACCTACCCTGGGGCTGCTGCAGGCAGCTCCGTTCCATCACGCTGCTCTTTGGGAAACCCGGATCCTGGATGACACCAACTCCTCCTTCACATCCCAGTGTTGCATCCACAGGAGTTCTTTTGGGGGCCAAGGTTAGTAGCGATCCCAGGACAGATCTCCCTTCCTCAAGGAAGTCAAATAGTAATAGTGAAATCCAGCACGATTTAGCTCTGGGAGTCTTTCTAAAAGATAAAAAGGTAAATTGGGCCAACATTTTGTTGCTTTACCTGATATAGGTCAATGTGTGTGAGGGGGTTGGGTTTTAGTTTTTTTGTTTTTTTTTTTTTTTGTTTTGTCTTGTAGACTTACGTTACTGATGTGAAACCAGCATTTTTTCATTCCTCAATGGACTTGTTACCCCTTTTCCTTAGGAAATTTCCTTAGGAAAATGGGAAGCGTTTGCTGTCTGTGCTGGGACGCCGCTCACAGCTCGCGTGCTCAGCTGGGGCTGCTGCCCTCCTGGCAGGCGCCAGGCTCCCGGAGGAGGCTCCCGGAGGAGGCTGCCCGTCGGGGTGACGTGATGCCCATCTGATAACGTGGGCAGCGCTTGCCACCTTAATATGAACCCGGTACCCCCTGTCCCCGGCCAGGCAGTGTCAGGGACCAGCCGGTGCCACGTGGTGGTGCAAAGTCCCCCATGTCCTGTGCAAGGTCCCCATGGGGCTGGGCAGCCTCCCCTCTAAGCTGCTCCCCTTTCTGTTCCCAATTCGCGGCCAGGGAGCTGGGACGTAGGTGCCTCCGTTTCTTTATTTCCCCCCCTCCCCGTTTTGGTGGTTTCTGTCGGCTCAGTGCCGGTCCGGGTGGCTCCGAGAGGAGCCCCGGGTCCGTGGTGGCCTCCACAGGAAGCTGTCGGGCTCCTCATTGCCCAGCCCGAGGGCCAGAGCCTGCTGCAGCCACAGGTGAGATGAGTGTGGGGTTCTCAGCTCTCGGACACGTGCTCAAGGCGAGACCCAGCGCGGAGCCCGACCAAACAGGCCGTGCTCCAGGGGGGAGCCTCCTCCAGGCCGGGCATCTCCGTATCTTCCGAGCCCTCCTTTCCTCTCCCAGGGAGAGGCTGGCAAGTCCTTGGAGCCAGAACTGCCGCATTCCTCATTCCTCTCTTATTTATTGCCGGCAAAGCGCTGAGGCGGCGCATTCTTGGCTCGCGCGCCGTGGGGCAGGTCGCTCCGCGCTGGGGGCTGCTCTCCGATGCTGCTTCCCGGGCGGAATATTCCCGTGGGAGGAGGAGCACGAGCTGCCAGGCTGGATAGAGGTCTCTGGGGTGGTTTTGCAGCCCCTGTGGGTGCTGAAAACCTCCCTAGAGCAGTGGGAGCCTTGCAGGGGGCCAGAAGGCGCAGTGTTTTAGGTGGAAGGGGGGTGAATCCTACTGGGGCAGTGGTGGAAGAGGAGTCAGTGAGTAGGAAGGACCCTGATGCACATGGCATGGAGCAAGGAAGAGGGTTGGGAATGGTTCTTCATCATGATTCTCTTGCAGTTAGAAAAGCCCCACCTTCCCTGGAAGGTCCTCCTGGGATCTCCTGGTGGCTTTGGGTCCGCTGGGCGCTTTGGGCAGTTCTTGCCCCATCCTTGCTGCTTTGTCGGCCGGGGATGCTCAGGACCCCGAGGTTTGGACATCCAGCCAGCTGAGCAGGACGTGACCTCAGACACAAGTGACCGTCATAGGGGGTGACACAGCAGGAGAGACGGAGGCCCAGCTGGTGCCCACCAAGAAGTGCTTTGGAAATAGAAGCTACAGTAAAGGCCATCGACAGCAGGAGAGCCGTGATGGGCCACGAGGCAGCTGAGGAGATGCAGGTGAATTTGCAGGAAACCGAAAAGCCAAGGAAATCTGGGGGCTTTAGACTGGAAACAGAGCTGTCCCCGAGCACATTGGCACCAAAACCCCGCGCTCCGGCACCTCCTCCGCATCATTCCCAGTGCCTCTGGCTGCAGGGCCCCTTGCAGCCCTCTGGATGCGAGACAGCAACGCAGGTTCCCAAATCATGGACTCATCCTCATGACGGTTTTTCTTTTTCTGCAATTTCAGGTATCGCCTCCTTTCCCTGGGCTCTAGGAACGACTTGCCTGAATAATTTAACTCAAACTCCTGAATCGCAAATAAATACGGGGTAATTGCTAACAGCTCGCTGCCGCCGCGCTGCCAGAGGAAGGCTAAACTCCTAGTGAATAATTTATCCGCTCTGAATTATTCGCTCAGCTCCGTTACGGAAGAAAAGCTTCTTCCCAACCTTTGCCTGCCAAATGGCCCAACTCGGAGTGACTTTCCTGGAGCTGACTCAGCTCTTTCCCCGAGGCTCCGGAGGCACCGTCCTGCTCTGCATTTTCGGTGCCCGGGGTCTGGGCAATGGAGAGGACCCTGTGGCAGCTGGGATCTGTTGTGGGCACCCACCAGCACCCCGGGGTGCTGGGGTGGCTCCACTGACCTTCTCCCGACGGGAATGCCTCAAGGCAACTCCAGCGAAATCCCAGCAGGGTGCTCGAAACCCCCATCTCTATCCCAGTTTTCATGTCCCTCTGGGACTGGGAAGCTGCAGCAGGTATGGAGAATGTAAAACAGGAGGAAGGTGATGAATTTGCTGGAGTTGCTCCTGATTTGTGCTCTGTGTCTGATCCCTTAGGTGAAATCCTGTGGGTTCCTGGGAGCCCCAAAAGGTGAAGCACATGGTAGGGATGGGGCCTGGGCTGCCTCTGGTGCTCCAGCTGCCTCCATCCCGGAGCTGAAGCCTCTCTAGGAGTTGCTGACGCAGGTGCTTCTCCTTCAGCCCTTGTGATCTCCTGCAGCTCCTGCTGCCTCCTCTGCATCCCCAGCAGATGGGTCTCCATTTGCAGCCCTGGTGCCACTGCTGCCTGCTCATTTTCCAGGTGTTTTGCTGCGGTGGGAGGGAGCTTTCTTTGCTTTTTACCCTCTGCCCCCTTCCTTGGAAAATCCTTCCCTGTGAGGGTCTGTGCGAGAGCGGAGCACATCCCCACGCAAGCAGGACTGTGGCAGCATGTCCAGCCTTCCCGCACGCTCCCTGCGTTCTTGACATTCCCCTCGTGTCGCGGGAAGGGTTTCTGCGTGTGCCGTGAAGCGGCTCCCGTGAGCAGAGCCGGGCGAGCTCTAATTGCTGCCCTTTGCATAACGAGGCTGGGCTCAGCATCCCGCCGATGCTCCCGAGGAGCAAAGCACAAGCAGCTCGGGACAACCAGCTCTTCCCTTGCGGCGCGGGGGGGTCCAGCCCCCAGTGCTGCATCTCCCTGCAGCAGGGCCGGGGGCTGGCACGGAGCCTGGGGCTGCCCGAGCCCCGCGGATGTCCCGTCCCTCGGCCTGGGACAAACGCTCTGGCTTTTCCCTGCGCAGGGATGCCGGGCGCGTCCTTGTGCAGGAGGCCGGAGCTTCCTCGGTGGATGTGCACGCCAGAGGCTACATTTTGGCCCCTGCTGCTGCTCCGTTTCCCATGCCACGATGGGAGCATCTGAGCCCCTGGCCCTGCATCTTTGCCCAGCACGGAGGCTAAGCTGCCCCTTGGGTGAACAGCCACTGCTCCCCGGCGTGCACAAACTGCACAGGCAGCTCAGGGCTGGTAAAACCGCCCCGTTTCCATGACCTGCCTTGGAGCAGCTGCTGTGGTGCCCATTGCTCCAGGCCCTGTCCCCATGGAACGTGTGGGCTGGGGTGGTGGCAGTCCCCAAAAGCCATGGGCTGCAGTGGGGTGCAGCGCAGCCCTTTCCTCGGCCAGGCCCCTGTCCGTCCAGCTCGTGCTGGGATGGGTCTGTGCATCACCCTGCACACACCTGCTGCTGCAAAACCCCGTTTCTCCCTTTTTGTCCCCCCCGTTGGAGTGCCAGCTCTGCACAGAGCGAGCAGGGACCTCCTCCAGCGTCCCGAGGCTGGAGGGATCCAAAAGCAGCTACAGGTTGCGGCAAGTTTGGTGGCCGTGCCAAGCTGCAAGGGAATGGCAAAGCCCTGGGGCTCTTCTTCCCCCTCCCCTTCTTCTCCAGCACTGTGGGAAGAGGAGTGGGACAAGAAGGATGGTGAAAAGGAGGAGGACGAGCAAAAGGGGAAAGAAACTCCGGGCGCCTGTTGAGGGAGGAAGAGAGGGAGGAAGATGGGAGGAGGTGGTAGGAGAGCAGCTGCTGGAGCTGGGAAGTAGCTGGTGCTTGCAGAGTGCGTGCAAGGGTGCATGTGAGTGCATGTGTGTGCACACGTATGTATGTGTGTGTGTCTGCATGTATGTGCATGCACTGTCTTGCTGCAGACAGGGCTGGGCTGCCTCGGAGAGGGAGCAAAGGCACCTCTGCAACCTGTGTCCATCCCAGGGGCCGTGGGGGGTGTCCCTGTTAACTCAAGAGCGCTGGGATGCCGTGCCAGGAGCCGGACACGCGGCCGGAGCTCTGCCACCCGCCCTGGCTGCGGGGGCCCCGCTCAGCCCTCCGCGGGCTGCTCCAGGCCCCATTCCAGCCCAGGCCCGTGCTCCCTGGAGCAACTCTGCAGCCCAGATGCCAGCTGGGAAGCGGTGGCCACGAGCCCGGGATTTCCGCTCCCTGCGGTGCCTCTTGCACCGATCCCTCCCCAGCAGCGAGCCCGCTCTGCTCATCCCTCACAGGGATAAGCTCTGCTTGCAGCAGCTCAGCGGGATCCCGCGCGCTTCCCGGGCCCCCTCGCTCCCATCCCGCTCAGCACGGGGGGTTCCTTCCGCCTTGCCGCGTTGCAGGTCGGTGCCGCTGCACGGCTTCGCTCCGTGCCAGGCGCCGGGCGCTCATTGGGATGCGCTCCGCGATGCTGCCGCTCCATTAGGGGAATTAATTGGAGCGGGTGGCGTTTAATAAACAGCCTCATCCCTCCTGCCCGCCGCGCTCCGGGGGAAAGGGAAACCACATGTGGGAGCAGCAGCGTTCCCGGCTGCGGAGAAATAATAAAACGGAGCTGGTGCTGCGATCGGCTTCACAGTTTGTTGGGTTCGGGGAGAGGGGGGAGCAAAGCCCATGCAGAGCAGGGCCGGGCTGGGCCCTTTGCATTCCTGTTCCCCTCATCTCATCCCTAAGCCCAAGGCTGAGATGCCAGGGGGAGAGCGGGAATCAACGGGGAGATGGCGGGGGTTGAAGCCTGGGAATGATCCCAACCCCCGGCTGGCTCCAGCCGTGCTGCTCCAGGGAAGGGGGGGGACGAGGGGCCCTTGCTGCCCATATGGTGCGTGTTACAAGCTCCTTTCTAGTTGTGAAGATTAATTTAAGGCCTTTCTCACCTCCCCCCCGTTTCTCTTTCATTGACAAACGAACATCTGGGCCGAACGTGGCCCAGAGCCCAATCAAAGTGGTTTTTTCCACAAGGGTTGTCTGTGTTTGTGGCACGCGGCGTGTCCCCTTCCCCGCTGTTCACGTGCCCTTTGCAGCCTCGAGTGCCCCTCTCGGGTAGATTCGTGTTGGGCCAGTGCAATTTGTCTCTGATTCGGTGCTTTGGTTGTTTTCCTTTGACGGTTTTTCCTTAAAGCAGGGCAAGAAGGGGTTTTTTTCCCACTTGGTGCAGGCAGCCCTGCATCCCCTGGGAGCATCCCCAGCCATTCCTGAGCATCCCTGCTTTTCCGCTGGGTCACATGAGCGGGATGGGACCCGTGTCCCCCCCGGGGCAGGTTTAATTTAAGCAAGCGGATCCCTGGCGTCCTCCGCGCTCTCCTTCCCTCCTTGCCCACGCCGGGGCTTCGCGGGCTCGTTGGCTTTGGGCACAAGCTCAGCACCATGGAAACCTTTCCATTCCCACAGAAATGGTGGGTTTTGGGGGGGGATCCTGCTTGAAATTCCTCTTGGTTTAACCCCCCAGACGGGCTGCAGCCATGGCAGCTCCCAGTTTTCCTGGGGCGGAGGAGGCGGGATGGGGCAGGGAAGCGCATCCCCAGTGTCCCCTAGTGTCCCCCGCCTTGGCAGTGGCAGAGGGAGGCTCTGGGCTGCTTTTCAACTTGTTTGTGTTTTACTGCTGCTGTTTTTTTGCAGCAATCGGTGCCTCCTGCAGGGAGAAGCGGCGGAGCAGGAGCAGCGTCTTGTCGGGAGCGAGAACATGTAAGCGTGTCCCCAAGACACGGAGCAGCCGCCAGGCCGAGGAGTTATTAAAAGCAGTTTCTTAGCAGGGTTAACCCCCCCCCTGTTTAGGACCCAGTTCAAACGGCTGCTTGGAAAGCTCCGCGCCGCACGTCCCTGCGTTGGGGAAGCCACTTTCGGTTGTTTTTGTTTGCACCCGTTGAGGCCGGGCTCGCCGAGAGGCACCGGGGTGACGTGGGGACCCCCCGTTGGGTTCCGCTCCTGCTCCTCCCCGTCCCCGCGCGCATCCCGCTTTGCCGCCCGCACAGCCGCATTCCTGGCGCGTGACGTCTGCCCTCGCCCGCTGCCTCCGGGTGCTGGGGCCCTGCCAAAACGCTCAAAAACCTTCCTGCCTCTTTTTTTTTTTTTTTTCAATCGCCCCCCCATCCCATCCTCCATCTGCCCCAGGGTGGCTCGGATGGGCTCGGAGGGGACGACGCGTTCTCCGTTCCTCAATCCTATCCCGAGCATCTCGGCTCCCGGCGCGCCGCTTGGGCCAGGCTGGGGGACGAGGGGGCCGTCCCCATGCGCTGGAAGGAGTGGGAGAGCAACGGAGCCGAACTCCGCTCGGAAAAGTCGCTCTCAGGCTTTTCTCATTTCTTCTGCATTCAAGGCAGTTTCCAAATCCCTGCGCAGCCAGATCCTTGCCGGAGCTGCCAGGGAAGCCGGCCAGAGCCAATACGTGCCGTTTCTGTCCCCGCCACCCGTCCCAGATCCTCGTTGTCCTGCGGGGCTGGAGCCCATGGCTGCCCCGAGCCCTCCTGGCAGCTGTGGCCTCCTCGGCAGCCCGGCTGATCCGCAGCCGCCCAGCAAGGAGCCGGGAAGCGTCGGGAAGCCGGGGCTCAGCCGAGGAGGGAGCTGCAGGGGTTGCGGCCACCCCGTCCCCTACGTCCCCTCCATGGGGGAAGGTGCCGAGGGTGCCTGGGGCCGCCCGGCGAGCAAGGCGCTCCTCCTCCTCCTCCTCCTCTTCCTCCTCCTCCTCCCCCTTTCCGTCAGCCCGTGGCGTCGCTCTCCGCTGGAAACAGCCGAGTCAGGATCACGGTGCTCGGCAGCGATCGCTGCTGTTTTTAAACCAAAAATAAAAAACAAAAAAACAAAAAACCCCCAACAAAACCCAGATTCCCTAAACTTTAACCGCCCGCCCTCGCCGTAACCCCGCTGCTTTCCCAGCGCATGGAGGCGCATTGGCTTTATCTGCTCCCGAGCAGGATTTACGATCCCCAGGACTTCCTGCGCTTTCTTTCAACATGCTTAATTTCTTCTTGTGAATGATAAATCAAAACTGTTTGTTTCGAGTTTCTTTCCTTTTTTTTTTCTCCCCCCGCAGTTTCTTCCCCAGCCACCACCTCTCCCTGCCAGGACTGTGCGGCTGGGGATGGATGGAGCCGGCTCCTCCTGTGCGGTTTTGGGGGAAGCTGGAAAAGGAAAGGGAGGAAAAGTGGGGCTTTGCCCCACACTGCAGCCCCGAGGCAGCCGGGATGCGGGAATACCCTGCCGCAGACTAAACCCCCCTCCGGCGTCTGAACCCGGCGGGAGGCCCCGGCCCTTTCCGCCTTCCCTCGCGTCCTCCCCCGGAGCCCAGTTTTCCTGCCTTGCCCCATGGCAGCCCCGGCATGACCAGGGCACTGCCTGGTCTGCGCTGCCCACCGGGAACTCACGGAAAAACCCTGTTTTGCAGTGGCTGCTCAGCATGCCGGGTGCTCTGCCTGCGCGCCTGCCGCTCCTTCCCTTTTTAAATTTTTTTTCCTTTGTTTTTTTCTTCTTTTCCTCCTTTTTTTCTTTTTTCTTTTTTTTTCTTTTTCCTTTTCTTTTCTTTTTTTTTTTTTTTTTTTTCCAAAGCATGGAAATTCCAAGCATGAATATTTTGGGTGCGTTTAGCCTGTTTTCCTCGTTGGTGGCTACAGAGCAGCAGTGTTTACCGCCAGCTTTCCCCGTGGGGCTTTTCCTTCCCCCCTCTCCTGCCGACCCCTCTGTGCCTCTCTGGAAAGCAGATTTCTTTCTTCTTTTTTTTTCCCTTTGGATGGTTTAGCTTGGAAGCAGGGATGGAAAATGATTTCCAACCCCCAAATTAGAAACAGAATAATCCGAAAGCGCCTTGTTTTGGAGGGGGCAGCGTGTGTCATCCCGCAGCAATGAGAAGCTCGTGCTGGAGCGCCGCGCGCGGAGCTGGGATCGGGATTATTCCCTTCTCCCCGGGGGCTGGTTCCGACCATGGGATGCTCCTTGGGCTCCAAGGGTGCCCATCACCGGGGGATGCTGCAACCCGGCACCCGAGGGTGCCTGGCCCCTTTTGGGGGGATGTTTTGGGGTCCATCCAATCCCTCCCCACTCCCAGTGCTGTTTTTGGGTCCGCACGCAGCCAGTCACTGCGATTTAACGGGACATTTTTGTATGTTAAATATCAACAGTTTATAGGAAACGTGTCCCGAGGATTAACAGCCGTGCACAAGATCAAGCAGGAGTTCAACCTCTGAGCAGCAGCTTTTACCTAACCCGCGGCCGCTGCATCCCGGCGCCCGCGGCCGCGCCCGGAGCCCTCCTGCCCCGCCGGCGCCTCGGCCTTCGCCGCCCCCTCTCCATCGCCTCCATCCGTCCAGTCCTGCATCCCTCCAACTCCTCCATCGCCTCCAGCCTTCCCTTTATCCCTCCTTTTCTTCCATCTCTACCATCTCCTCCATCCCTTCATCCTTCCATCTCCTCCATCGCCTCCATCCTTCCAAGCTTTCATCCCTCCATCTCCTCCAAACTCTCCTCCCCTTCCATCCTCAGTGTCCTTCATCCCCTCCACCCTCTCGATCTCCCCATCCCTCCATCCTCTCCATCTTCAGGCCCCTCCACCCCTCAGTCTCCTCCATCCCTGCCTCTTCATCCCTTCCATTCCTCTGTGCCTTCCATCCTTTCCATCCTTCCATCCCCTCTATCCTTCATTTCCCTCCATTTTCTCCATCACTTCCATTCCTCCATCTCCCCCATCCCTCTCCCCTTGTCCTGCCCGGGTGCTGCTGACTCATCATGGGGGCAGACTGGGAAGCACTGGGAAGTGCTGGGAAATTTGGGTCCCACTGCAGGCAAAGACTGGGCAAAGGAGGGGGGATCCACACCAGGACACCCCCCCCTTCCCTTGGCAAATTTAATTAAAAGTCATTCAAATTCCTTTGAAAGAAAATGTCACCCGTCGACACAATTACACTTTAACTAACCAAAGCTGTTACAGTTCCTATATATATTGGAATCAGGCTGTCGTTATTAGTTCTAAGTAAGTAATTTATTCCCATTATTGTGTTCAAATTACAGGATATTACCCCCCGGAGAAATAATCCTGGTATTTGAAATGGAAAAAAGAATTCACGGGGACAACAATGGATTCCTGAAGGGACACGGCAGCTCCCGGGCGGCATCGGCATCACTCGCCGGAAACCCCAAATCGCTCCCCAAAACGAGTTTGCTCCTCTTCTCCCCTGCCATCCTGGCAAAGGCAGAACGGGCTCTTCCTCTTCATCCCAATCTGCAATTTAGTGAGGAAATTGGGATGGATCTGATGGAATTTGGCCCTCTGGGGTGGGAAGCGGTGGGGAGGATTGCGCACCTCTTCCCGCTTTATCTTGGTGCAGCCCTGGAGAGGAAACCCCCATTTTCCCAGGATTTCGGCACCTTGCTGCCCATTGGGTTTCTGCAGCAACTCGGAAAGGGGCAAAGAAAAGCTGGGAAAGTCATTGGCAGGATGCAGATCTTGGGGGAAGCCAAAGAGCTGCTTGACCTGGGGACACCCAAACAGAAGTGACTCATTTGGACCAAGGGCAGGGAAAATGACAGAAAAAAAAA
>VZSV01000059.1:3286195-3300894 GCA_013398735.1 Nothocercus julius | reverse complement strand
GCTACCGGCCGCGCTGCCGCCCGGCAAGTTCCTCGCCTCGGGCATCAGCCTGCACTCGCACCCGGGTAAGGCTCCGCGGAGCGCGACCCCGAAAAAAACCCCGATATCCTCGCTGCTTTTGCGCCGTTTTGCCCCAAAATTCGCTTCTGCGCCTCGCTCGGCTCGCGTCGGGAAAGGAGAAATGGGGAAAAAAATCGCTGCGCGCCCGTGGTTCCTTCGAGCCCGTGGTTCCTTTCCTCCTGCGGGGAAGAGGAATAAAATGGCGATTTTTAAAATTCATTCTTATTGTTGTTTTCGGGCTAGGGGAGCGGGGCGCGGAGCAGGGGGAAGGCGCGGAGCAGCAGCCTCGGAGCGAAATGGCGAATTTGGGGCGAATCGGGGGAATTGGGGCGCTCCGGGAAGCGCTCGGGAAGCAGAAGCGCCGGCCCCGACTGGGTTGCTGTATCTCGATGCTTGTTATTTTGTTGTTGTTGTTTTTACCCTCTCTTCCCTTCTCTTGGCAATGACTACTGTAAAATACGCAGACAAAACTTGGGCGTTTTGGCTGCTCCCTCCGCGTATTTTTGCCTTCTCGTTGCGCTCTAACCGTAAGCAGCTCCATGGCTGCTTCGCTGCTCTGCATGGAGAGGGAGGGAAGGAAAGAAAGAAGAAGCGAGGGAAAAAAAAAAAAAAAAAAAAAAAAAAAAAAAAAAAAAAGGGGGGGGTTGGAAATGTGTTTTTTGGGAAAAAAAACCCCCCGGCAGCTTTTTTTTTATTTTTTTTTTTGCTCGTTTAAATTTTTTTTTTTTTTTTTTTTTTTTTTGAGTGCTTTTCTATTTTTTCCCCTGGTTCCACAAAGCGCCGCGGCCCGGAGAATGGAGCGGGGCGGGAGGCGCAGCCGCTCCCTGCAGCTGCAAAATGCGAAACTCTCCGGCTGCGAGGACACAGGGCTTTCTCTCTCCTTGATAGAGATTTATTTTATTTCATTTTTATTTTGCTATTTTGCACTCCCACTCTTTCTTTTCTCCTTTTTTCCGTCCCCCCCCTCTCTCCCCTGGCTTCCCCCTGGGCGTGGAGAGGTGACTCGGAGTTTACTTTAGGCGTTGGGAGGGTGACAGGTTTTGCAATAATAAACCTGCTTTGCGCCCAGCCGCCCGCACCGAATGGCTTTGAAATTCCCAAACCTGATTGCCAACATCTGCGGGGAAGGAAGCGGCCGGACCCAGGGAAAAGATTTATTAGTTTTAGACTAGGTGGCAGTGCCAATTTCCCAGGTGCTAAAAGAAGAGGTGTAAAGCGAAAGGCCATGCAGCCGAGCACATGGGCAAGCACCTTTCTTGCACCTTTCTTCCCTTTTGTCCTCTTTTTTATTTTCCCCGTTTTCTTTCTTTCTTTTTTGTTTTTTTTCCCCCCTCCTCCCCCGCCTCCTGCTAAAGGCAGAACCGAAGCTCTCCAAAAATGTGTCTGGACAATCTCACGGCAGAGCTGGTGGGGGTTGTCTGTTTTTCTTCCTTTTCTTTTTTTTTCTTTTTTTTTTCAGATTTTTTTGAAGGTTCCTTTTCATGGTGCTTCTTGGGGAGTGCCGAGGGCTGCGAGCAGCCGCTGCTCCCGCTGCCCTTCCCGAGCTTTCCCTGCTGCGCCGCAGCCCCTGGGCTGGGACCGACACTCGGATCCGGCTCTGCTGAGGGTGCTGCTCTCGCAAATCCCTCCATTTCTTTGTTTTTTTTTTTTTTTTTTTTTTTTTTTTACTGTTTTAACAGTATCATTTAAAATGATGATTGCTTCCTGCTACCGAGGCGCCTTTTGTAGGTTTGCATTTGTTGTTTGGTTGTGGTAGCATTTTTTTTTTTTTCTTTTTGAATTCTTGGTGTTTTTTCCCCTTTTTAATTTTTTCTTTTCTGAGCGGTGGAAGCAAAGGCTTGTGCAAAGGGTTAAGGGAAAAATAAAAAGAAGGGCAGGAGGCGAAGCCTTTAAATAGAGCCCGTTCCAACCTTTAAATACCGCCAAACTGAAGGAAGGGACTGTTGAACCCGTCCCAGCCTCCTCCTAAAATAAATACGCCCCTGTAAAAAAAAAAAAGGCGCCGTTTGCCATATTTGAGGATCCAGTTATCGCCAGCTTTGGCTGCTTGTTTTTCCCGTAAGCCCTTGGCGGGCTGGGGGCCGTGCGCGGGGGCTGCCCCTTCCCGGGATGGGGGCGGCGCAGGGAGCGGGAATGGGGACAGGAGCCTTTTGTTGGAGGCCGCGAGCGGGAGCAGCGATGGGGCTGGGGCGTTATGGAAAAGCAGCCGGTTGCAGTGGGGTTTGTCCCTGGGAGATGGCGGATTCCCGGCGCGGGAGAGGCTGGGGTGGCCGCGGCCGCTCCCCCTTCTCCGGAGCCTCCCGTGGCTCGACCCAAGGGTCCTTTTTGCTTTGGCCTCCACCCCCCCTCGCTCAGGCAATAGGGAAATGAGTGTCCCAGTGTCCGCTGAATCTGTCCCCTTGTCCTTGGTGGCTTTTGCCTTTGGAAAGGCGGTGAATAAGGGTCCGGAACCACAAAAGGGCTGCGGGAGGGGGAGTCTGTGTGAGAGCAAACGCTGTCCCCATCCAGAACCCCCGAGTTTTACAATAATGATAAAAGCAGAACCGCTCCCCCTTCCCTGCGCACACGGAGCGGGGAGGGCGGCAGGGCTGCCCGCTCGGCTCTGCAGTGCCGGGAGCGCAGCCCCTCGCCCTCCGCCATGGAAAAGAGGCTTTGGGAATGGGAAGCGCTGCCAGCGCCCAGGCGAAGGGGCCTGAGCAGCGCTCGCCACGCCGACCTTGCCTTAAATCCCCCCCCAAAGGGTAACTCAGCTGTGCCAGCAAAAACCCCAGCGCGGATGGACTTTTAATGGCAAAATCGCGTTTCTGCTGAGCCTGCGGGTTCTGCACGGGAGGATTCGGGTGCCCGGGAGCGCTTTGCCCATCGCGGATCCTGGGGTGGCCGCGGTGCGTTCCGTCCCCCCGCGTGGCCCGATCCCGTGCCGGGGAGCAGGGAGCTGCCGGAGCAGCCGGGTGGATTTGGCTGCCCAGCCTTGAGCTTTGGCGTAGCATTTTTTTTTCCCCTTTTTTTTCTTTTTTCTTTTCAGAGCAATTACAATATGTTGCAAGGAAAATATCGCCGTGTTTAATGGTCCTTGAAATTGTGGGTTTTTTTTCTTTGCGTGTGTTTTTCTTTCTGTTGCTTTTTCTCCTCCCGCCGCCCGCCCGCCGGGGCTGGGGGCTCCTCCGCTCGCTCCCGGCGCGGGCGCTGCCCGGCTCAAACCGGCAGGAATGCGGGCGGCTTGGAGAGCTGCCCGGGGAGGTGCTTCCCCTCCGCAGGGGCCCCACGGAAATCGGACGCTTTCCGATGGGCGTTTTTCCATCGGGATGGGGGCGACGCGCGTCGACCTGCCCCGCTCGCCCCTTTGCGCCGCCGTCCCCCGCGGACTGGGACGCGGGCTTGGGGCCAGCCCGGAGCCTGTCAACGGGAACCGTCCTTTCGGTTTTGCGCTCCTGGGAATAAAATGGGATCAAGGGGAAAAAGGGTTTCTGCTGCCTTTTGGGGAAGCCAGGGCAGGATGTCCTTGCGCTGTGGAGAGCGGCCCGGGTGCACGGTGGTGCTTCCCCAGCTGCCCCGGGGATGCCCTTGGTGGATTTGGAGCCCATGGCAGGGGTGTCCGTCGGCCTAAAACGCTGTCTGGAATCGCAGCTCCGGCTCGAGGGCGAGCGAGCACGAGCCTGCTTGGAGCGAGGGCGGGCTCTGGATGCCTTCCCGAGCTGAGCATGGAGGAGCTCGGAGCTGCCTCTGCTCCACGGCTCTCTTGGAAATGCACTTTTATTGGCGTTATCCGTAACAGCTCTGCTCCCTTCCCAAGGGAGCTGTGCCCTGTGTCCCGCTGCAGGCCCAGCTCCAGATGGTCAGAGCACCAGGAGGGCTGGACCTGGATATGGAGCCTGTGCTGGGATCCCTGTCCCGGCATGGCCCAGGGGGCCGGGAAGGCCCCTGCATCCGTCTCACCAGCAGCAGCCCCAGCTCTTTCCCAGCACAGCAGCTGCTGGAGAAATGGAAATCTCCGGGAATTAAACTTGCTGCTGAGGCAGATTGCAGCGCAGGGGCTTTCGGAAGGGAAATTTTAGATCTCCCTGCTAGGATGACGCAGGGTAGAGTTTATAGCTATATGGTGCATAACGCCCAGCTCGGCGCTCCCAGCTTTTGGGGAGCTCGGGAAGGAGGGTTGGAGTGGTGGGTGTGGGCGCTGTGCCTTGCTGCGGGATGCCGCGGGAAGGGAGGATGCGGAGCACATCCCTCGGCCCCGGTGGGCGCCCGGCTGTGCGAAGCAGGGGAGCGTGCAGCGTGTGCCGAACCGCTCCGGGTCAGGCTGCGGCAGGAGGCGGTGCCGGCAGCGCGGGCCGGCGCGTGCGAGCTCGGCACCGGCACGCGCGCCGCGGCGGAGCGGGACATGCTGTGCCGCCCGGCAGGGCGCACGGCAGCGGCACGCGGGAAGCTGCGGGGCCGGCTCTGCAGCCCGAGCTGCCCTTGCTCCTGGGGGTTTCCCAGCCCTCGCTCTGCCGGGGTGAAAAGGCTTGGAGCAGGGGCGGGGGGCTGCGCTCGGTCCCTTGGCGGCCGCTTTTGCCATCACCCCCTTAAAAAAACAAAGCAAGTTTGGGAAGGGATTGCTCAGGTGCAGCTCATCCCTGCCGGATCTCCCCGGCAGGGCAGCGGACGTTGCCTTCCGCCGTTATTCCCCTCTCTCCGTGCACCTCCGGCGGCAGCCGCCGGCTGGGCGCCCGTGGGTGCAGCGCTGCGGTGCGCGCGCCGGCTCCACCACGCTCGGCGCTCCCTTGCTCCTGCTCCCCCTTGGCTCCTCCGCAGCCCTGGAAAGCTGAGGGGCTGGAGCCTTTCCCGTCGGCGCAACCGGGGTCGGGAATGCTGCTCCGGGAGGGCGGTACTTGGGTCTCTCCCCGCACCGCTGGGATCAGCCGGGGCTGCGCAATGTGCTCCGCTCTGCGCTCCGGCTGCCGACGGCGCTGGGAAGCGAAAGGCGCTTTTGTGTTGAGGATGGAGCAGGCAGGAGGGCTCGGCAGTGCCCTGTGGCCTTGCTGAGGCCAGGGTTTTCCTTAAATCCTTTGAAATATTGGCGACAGATTGACGTGACCTTGGGAATAAATTTGACGGCCAGCGTAGCGCTGCTTGGAGGGAGCCGGATGCAAGAGGGACCTGGCGAGGCCGGCGCGAGGAAGGGAGTGCGTGCGGGAGGGAGGAAGGGCTTTCTGAGGCCTTTCGGATCCCTGTGCAGGCTGCTCCTGCCCGTGCCGCCGTCCACGCTAGCGAGGGCAGAGCCCTGTTTCGGTTTGGGGGTGAACTGCAGCGCCTGCGCCCCAGCCACCTTGCAGCGGCCCCTTCCCTCTGAGCGCAGTCCCCCGTGGCTCGAATATGCTTTTAATACATTTGGTTTAATTGCTTTTAATTACCCACCCGAGGAAAAAAAAAAAAGCCCCACGCGAGCGGCTGCCCTGCTCGGCAGGAAGGGTTTTCGCAGGGATTCGGCTCTGGCTCGTCGCTGCTGGTGGCGCAGGGAGCCGCCCGGGCCCCGGCGCGCGCGGCTCCCGCTGCCGCCCCCGAAAGCTCCGCCGGGGCTTTCCCCCTAAGGAGATTAGTGGCACAAAGCGGTGATTCTTCCGACGCTTTTAATGTATGTGCCGGGTTTGCGGGAGGGGGATTGCAAAATCCGACTTTTGTGGGATGAGCTCTCGCTGCAACTGTTTTCTGGATGGGTCTCCCTCTCCTCAGCGGTGACATCCGCGGTGGCCCAAGCAGTGCTGGCTTCCCTCGCCCGCCACCCCTTCCCAGCCGCCTGGACTGCGGTTGATTTTGCCTTCTCCGTTAATTTTACCTCCTTCCCTTCTTGGAATCGCACCTTCTCCAAGCTGCTTCCGTCTTCTCTGGGACACGGGAGGTTGGTGCCCTACCCTGGCCAAGCAAAACGTGGATGGGACGAAGGAGAAGAGCAGAATTTGCTCGTGGATCATCCTTGTGGATGTTCCATGGTTTTCCTAGTCGAACTAAAATATATTGTGTATATATATGTATAGATATATATGCCTATGTATTTAGATGTATTTGCCTATGAGAAATCCATGCAGCACCTCATCCTGGCAGGGGCTGCCCATCCCTGCCTTGGGCCATCGTGCCCACTTGGCAATTTGTCAAGAGCCCCAGGGCTGTGCTTCAATCTCAGTACAGATTTGCATAATTTATTGGGAATTAAACCGCCCCGCCATAACACCCGCCTCGGTGTTTAGCTCCCGGGGTGGTCGCCGGCCGTTCATAGTGGTGGTTTCAGCGGCAGTGGGTGCCTGCAAATGCCGTCGGCTCCGGGAGGGACGGAGCGGCGCAGGAGCCATCCCAGCCGGTTGTATCCGAGGGCTTTGGCAGCTCGTTGCTGCTGAACGGAGCAGGGCCAGGAGGTGCCATGGAAAACGGGTCTCCTGTGTGCCGGGTACAGCGGCGTCCGACTGGCATTCCCATTCCTTGGCGGTTGGGAGTGCAGAGTGCCGGTTTGCCATGCGGAGATGGGGTGTAACGTGGGGCCCGCAGGGTGTCAGGCCAGAGGGGGTGTCCCCGAGGCTCCCTGGGGTGTCGTGGCGCATCAGGGTGCAGCTGCATCTCCGTCCAACGCCTGCGTTGGTACCTGGAGCTTTCCAGCGCCCCTGCGCCTGGCCCAGCCCTTGCTCCTGTGCTGGGAGCTGTTCCCCTCTCCCGCTGCCCGTGCCCTGGTGTCCGTGCCCGCTGCACGGTATTGCCATGGCGGTGCTCACGCCTGGCCCGCGCTCCGGGTGCTGGGGATGCTGCTCCGTGCCTTGGTTTCCCCCGGCAGCACCACCCCTTGGAGAAGGCGTTTGGGACGCGCTCAGCGACGGCCACTCGGCAGCCGCTGCTCCAAGGAGGAGACGGGTGAAATAAGCAGCGAGCGAGGCTGCCTCTCCCAGGGCTTGAGGGAGGCAGAACGGCCCCGCGTGCGGCTGCCACCTCCCAGCCAGATGTTAACGCCGGGGCTGCAGCTGTGGCCTGGGATGCAAAGCCGTCGGTCCAGGATGGCTTGGGATGCAAAGCCGTCGGGAGGAGAGGGCAGGTGGCGTTTGCCTTCCGCAGCTCCAGGGCTCCTGCCCACCGCAGCGTTTAATTTCTCCATGGGAGGGAAGGGAGATAATGTGGCACAGTCCCATTTAACCTGCTGGTGACCTGGTCTCAAGTCATTGTGGCTGAAAATAGCCCGTGTTCCCTCCAGGGCACGGCTAATGGCTCTGGGAAAGCTGGGATGGCGCTTTGAACACTGACTTAATTGCTGCTGGCAGGTGATGTGGGGACCGAGTCCCCCTCCTGCGTGCGGGCAGCTCTGTGCGAGCGGGAGGGCAGTGCGGGGCCGTGCGTGGGTTTGTGCGTGCAGGGTTTGGGGAACCCAGGCACCCTGGAGGGAGCAGGAGCCTGTGTGTTAGCATTAGATCTTTGCACTGATTTAGAGTGATTTAAAGACAAGAAAAAGCTGGATAGGGTAAATTTCCGTACAAGGAAGGAGGGGAGAAGCAGGGATGAACGCGTTCGCCTGGCGCCCGCCCAGCCCTGGTCCACGGAGCCGCTTTGCTGCAAGATTGGGCATGGCAGGCGTTGCTTTGGGTGGGAAACACTGCAGAAGAAACGGGGAACGTGAGAGCTCAGCTGCTGCTGGCTGGTGCCGCGCAGGTTGTCACGGCAGACGGTGCCCTTATGCTTTCGCTGCGCGAGCGAGCGCGCTGTCTTCGGGAGAGGAGCTTCGGTCTCTTCGCACGCAGGTGCTGAGGGCACTAGCAAGACCCAGGGTCCGTCTGTGGTGACCAGGGAGTTTCAAACTGTTGGACCACCGCTCCTCGCTTACCGGCCTGTTCTCAGCTCTGTAAAGCAGGGAGTACGTTGCAAGCGTAGAGCCCGTCAACAGCCTGTCAGTGCTCTCCCAGCCGAAAGCCAAACTGCAGTGCACGTGCTCCTGCCGCGCAGCAGAACGGTGCTGCCTGGAGGAGAGGCCAAAATACCATGTTGTTAAGGGGTGAAATCTGTAATTATGCCCTGTAGCCCCTTGGAGCATCTGCAAAGCCGTAGGCTAAAGGATCCAGGTGCATCAAAACAGGGAAGAACTTCCTTCCGATACGAGTTGGGCTGGTAGCTTGGCAGTGCCCTGAATGTCTCCCCAACACGTTGAGAATCAGCTTATTCTGGGGAGGAAAATAAATGAATTGATTCACTCTCCAAAGGTGTTTTCTGGGAGCAGTGGGGTCAGGCAACAGAGTGGATGGGGATGGCAATGATTTTTTTTTTTTTTTTAATGGTTTCTCTGGAGTAGCCTGTTAGCACAAGCAAAGACACTGTGGCCTTGTCCTGGAAAATCAGGAGACCAAGGCTGGGCTAAAATCTGGCAGCCAGGTCCTGAGTTCCTGGGAATTTTGATTAACAGTCTGACAATCAGATAGATATTTTTTAATTTCCATACAGTGTCTTATTCAATCTGGAGCCTGAGTTTTCTCCTTGCTATTTTAGGAGCACTTTGGGGTTGTGCAAAGACAACCTCAAGGTCTTGATGGGAATTCATTGGGGGTGTTGGGTTAATTTATGTCAGTGCAAAGAAGAGGGGTCCCTGGGCTGGGGGATTTGGGGCTGGGGACATGGCGGAGATGCCTCTGCTCTTCCAGTGAGCAGAGAAACGGGGACATTGACCCCGATTCACCTGTTTCCAGGGTTTGGACCCGCTTCTTCCCTCTTTTCTCTTCCCTACTGTCTCCAGAGTGTTGTGTTGTTCCCATTCCCCTGGTTGCAGTCACGCTCCTGGGCGAGGGGACAAGGGGGGATGTGGAAGGATAATATTTTCCCTCTCCATCCTGGGTTTCCCCCCTTCTCCTGCACGCCCTTCTGGCTGGTTTGGCCATGGGGCGAGCGCGATTCCGCAGCAAAATCACAGCCCGGAACAGGGCTGCGGGAGGGCGCCCGGCGCGCGCCCGGTGTTCCCGCGCTGACGCAGCTGCGAGCGATAGTAAACATTGAGCAAGAGGTGCTTTAAAAATAAAACAGCCTGGACACGTATTCCCACGTGCAGTAAAATGAAATTAAAAAGAGACAATAGAGGTCTGTGACGAACCGAGGACTTGCCTTGGCTTTTAAGGTGGTGCTTTTGCAGCAATGGGAAAGCAGCCCAAGGACGTTTGTGGCTGTGGCTGTGGACCCCTCTCCAAAAAATGCAGTTTTTTTGCTGCATTGCTGAGATCTCGAAGTGCTCTGGGGCCCGCGGGAGATCAAACAGGGAGTTAAATTGCAGTGCTGCCATATCCAGGGGGTGAGACTGGAGGCCTTCAGGGGACGTGCAGCAGCGAGGCTGTAAATTAAGCCTAAAAGCAACTGCGAGCCCTGTGCACGGGGTGCGAACACGGCCGGGGGAGGCTCGGGGCTGGGTGCTGGGTTGCAGCGGCCGCGAGAGCAGCTCGGGGGGATGTGGGACAGGCCGGGCGCACCTGATGCGGGGGCTCGGGTTTCAGCCCGCCGTGTTCAGGGGCTCGCGTTGCTGTCGTCTCGTGTATGGCACCGAGTCAAAGCGGCTCTGGTGCCTCGGGTGTCACTGGAGCCACCCTGGCAGGCAGGGGAGGAGGTGGCAAAGATTTACACTGTCAGCGCTCCCCAGCTCTAAACAGCTGGTTGGAGCCGTAAGTGCGCGCAGGAGCGATGTGTAAAGCGGGTGCTGGAGTGATGTGTGAAGTCCACGCAGGAGCGATGCGTAAGTGTGTGCAGGAGCAGTGCATCAAGTGTGTGCAGGAGCAATGTGTAAAGTGCGTGCAGAAATGTGTGCAGGAGCACTACGTGAGTGAGCAGGGCCAATGCATGTGTGCGTGCGGGAGCAGCAGCTGCCCCTGGTGCTCGCGGGATGCTCTTGCCATCCGGGTACTCGCTGCGCTTGGATTCCCCCCCGCCAGGAGGAGGGGACTTCAGCGGACATAAGCGTTTATCCAGTTGTTTGTGTCCTCGCCTGCTGTCCCACTCGGCAGCGCGTGGCGCTCGGGGCCGGACTGGGGAGGAGGTGACGGAGCTGCGGGCCAAGGGCGGCTGCGGCCATGAGCTGCAGAGACTCCGGCTGCAGCCCGCGCCGCAAATCTCCACCGCCGCCCTTTGTTTTCCCCCAAAACTGCCCAGAGACGGGGAATTTTGGCAGGCGCCGCGTGCCGAGGTGCTCCGCGCGCTCCCTCCCTCGCGAGCCGGACGGGGGGCGGGCGGCGTGCCGGCGGTTGGTGATATTTCATAAGCAGCAGAAACCCGTAACGGGCCCAGCGGGGAGAGTTACTCAACCTCTTCCCTGGCGCTGGAGGCCACGGGCTTTCCAGGGCTACAGGGCAGAGGCCGGTACACAGGGCCGCTCTTAGGGATGCACCTTGTGGACAGCGTTGCCTGCCCGGGACGCCGTGTCCTGCTGCGTGGCTCCTCGCAAGGTGACAGCAGGGACCGGGGAGCCGTCCTTGCACCGGCCGCTGCCGCGGGTGCAGCCGGGACGCCGGTGCTGCCGGGCGGTTTGGATGCTGCGCGGAGCCACGTGCAGCCCCTTTCCTTTCCGCTTTGCCTGGAGCCGTCTCCGGACGTTTGGCATGCGGTTTGTGTGGTCGCCTCTATCTCCCCTGCCCGGCGGTCGCGGCCCCGCTCGGCAGTGAGTCAACCCCGCCGTTTCGGAGAGCTCAGCGGAGGGACAGCGGTTTTCAGCGGGGCTGACACATCTGTGCCTACCGAGATCCTCCAGCGATGGCCTGTAGTGCTTTATGGGGCGTCATACGGTGGGGGACCAAATGGGGACATGCGTCTCACCTTCTGAGGAGGCTCCTGGTGGGCACAGGGGGATGTGGGGAGGCAGCGGGTACTGGAAAGACCCTTTTTCTACCCGTTTCTTCCCCTGACTTTCCTCCCTGCTCACATGAAGCTCTCCAGAGTGGGTGGAGAGCCAGCGACCAGCTCTGTGTCCCCTCGTGCCGGGCTGCTTTGAGCCCACGCGGAGCCCGCGCTGGCGATGCTTTCTGGGGGCAGACGCACGTGTCTGGGGGCACGGTCAGGAACAGGGGCCCCGGCTGGTGGGGGGCTGTTGGCGCCGGCGCTCGCGCCTCCGTGCCCGCGTTGCCGTGTACACCGGCGGTGCCAAGCCGCCTGCGGGCAAGCAGCCGGAGCGTGGCGCAGCCTGCCGGGACCTGTCGGCGTGTCCCTGGGCAAAAAAGGATCTTGCGCTGGTTCAGCAAACGCTCTGACCCCGGGCAGATGGAGGCGGTTGCGGTTTCCCCCTTTCCCCCTCCCTTTCCCCTGGCAGGAGCCCATGCTCGGGGTGAGCCGTACGTTGCTCGCTGCGGTAGAGTTTCTCCCCTGGCATCGCTTTCTGGCTCGCAGATCCAAGGAGGAAGCGACTTGCCCACGGCAGCCTCCTGCAAATGGAGCTACTTGATGTGTAAAGGAGCTGACCCGGCCTCGGGGCTGCGCGGGGGGAGCAGGGCAGCGGGTTTCGGGCCGTGCACGATGCCGCCCCGGGAGCTTAGGGGCTGTGTGCGGGGTGGGATGCTCTCACACTGCCTTTCGGATGGATTTGCACAGGGTTCATCCCTGGGAAGGCTCCTGGCAAGGCATCTTCCTGGGAAATGCTGCCCAGGCAGCTTCTCCCGCTGGGCGCTTAGCAGGGGTGGCTTCTGGGCTTGTTTGGTGGCATCGGAGAGGGGCGGATGGAAACCTGCCCCATGCTGGAGCTGGTGTGTCCTGCGTGCGCAGCGGGATGGAGCAGTGGGGCCTGCCGACACAGTGCATCCCCTGGCTCTGTGCGCTCCAGCTCATGCTATCCTGGGATAGGATGGTGCCAGAAGACAGGGATCATTCCCAATACGACCAGGAATGTAACTGGCACCCAAATACCTTTCTGGATACTGGTAGCTTAAGCTGTGGGCAGACATCCTGGTACCGGATGGCAGGGCTGTGTCATCTCCTCTTTGCAGGGCTCAGTATGTGGCTTTGTGCCCTGTTGGGGCCATCGCTGTCACCGTGCAGCAGTGGGGACTTCCATTCCCAGACATATGTGTTGCTCTGTGTTTCCAGGTGCGGGCAGAGCAGTGGGTGGAGGTGGTGGCCACGGCGATGGCACTTCAAAGGAGAAGTGTGTGCACTGCTCACAGCTGGTATATCCCTGGGGAAATCCATACCTGGATGCTGCCCAGCTCCCTCCAGCCCTGCAAGGAGAAGATGCATTTGCCATGCACAGAGCAAGTGAGCCAGGGCGAAGGTTTTGGGGTTGCAAAGCGAGGTGCAAACGGGTGCGCGCGCACCGTGTGTGAGATCGGACAGTGGCTCTCACCTGCTGGGAAGGAGCACCGTGTTGAGCTCCGCGTTGAGCGCAGCGAGGGTGACGCCGCCGGGGAGCGCGGGGGACGTGCGCCTGCCGGAGCCAGACGGGCCGCGGAATTGAGCCAGGAGCTGCGCAGAGCACCGCCTTGGTGAAGCACATGTGCCGGCGCGCAAATATGTACGCGGAAGAGATCCCGCCTGTCTAAATAATGTGAAATATTGACTAGCTCTCGCAGATGGTGCTCCGCATGCAGCGCTGGGGACTGAACTTCTCCTCGTGGGCTTCGGTGGGATTTTGTTTTTTTTCATCCAGTTGGATGCTGGACCCTCGACAGACTCGGTGGCACCTCTTGCTTTCTGTGGGGCAGTTGAATTTGGGGAAGTTTTGTTGTTAGAGGAGTCTGAGCACGACAGGGAATGCAGAGAGGGTTGGGAGAGCTTGCGTGCTTCCTCCAGACTCTCCCACTGACTTTTACGCCTTTTTTAAATGATTACACAAACTGGGAAGTGGCTGCTCCCTCGGCACGGCGCAGCGCTGAGCGCCATGCCTGGGTTTGCAATATTGCTCGGGTGCCGTTTGGTGGCAGTGTTGCAGAAGAATTGCGGTGCGGAGCCAAGAGCTGGTTTTATCACTGTTAGGATGGTGACTGACTTTGTGACAAAATGCGGCAGATGATTATTTGTGTGAGGATGCTGTTGGATCCCCTGAGGTGCCGGTGTCCTGGACATGGCCCAGCCCGCTGGCAGCAGGGCCTCGGGGACACACTGCTTTCCTACCACCGTGGTGGGCAGCAGGTTTTTTGCTCCATTTTGCTTATCCCCCCTGGATAAGATCCTGGTTTGGTGCAGGTAAAACTCACTTTGTGCAAGCTGTTGCAGATGATGCTTTCAAACTTACTTTCCCCAAAACCACTCTTATCACCACCGGGGAAGTGTCCCAGGGATCGCCCTTGCCTCCGGGCGGCTGAGCCTGCAATCAAATGCCTTATCAACCCCGCTGTTTAGTCTTTTCGCCCGCAGATTTCTGTCTCTGCCGCAAGGCAGACCCGTGGCCGAGAGGCGAGCGGGGGCCCGGCAGCCACAGCAGTCTGCGCTCCCGCGGGGCTCCTTCCAGCGCGCCGTGCCCGTGGCGGCTGAGACGTGTTGCCTTCTGCTGCTGCATGAGACGTGTTGCCTTCTTCTGCTGCATGAGACGTGTTGCCTTCTTCTGTTGCCGCAGGCTTTTCCCATCTGCCGAACGGGCTGTACCCGTCCTACATCCCCCTGGGCCACCTGGAGCCCCCCAGCGCCGGCAGTCCCCTCCTGGCGCAGCTGGGGCAGCACAGCCTCTTCGAGTCGCAGAAAGGTCAGTGCGGGTCCCCGGCCGTGATGCCGGTCGCTGGTCATGGTGTGGGGCTGGGCCCTCCGGAGTTTCCGGGTGCTGGGATGTGAAGGGGAAAAACAGGAATCCCCTGGGGTCGGTGCCTGGGGGTGCTTCCTGGGCAGGTGGGGATGCTGCTAGGACGGATGTCTGTCCCTGCTCCCCCAAGATTTCTGCTCTTAGGACAGCCTTGAAGATGGAGGGTTCCCCGGGGGCTCTGGGGAAGGTCCTAGCAACACCTTTCTCCTTCCAACCTCTTCCTCTGCCATTCGGGGTGTGTTCCTGGGAACCAGCCAGGTCTCAGAGTGCGCCGGAGACGGAGCTGTCCTGCCTCCCACCGGGGTGTCCCTGCCCGCCTCGCCTTTGCCCTGGACGTGCTCCAACACCCAAAATCCCCGTTGCCTCCCCCTGGCTGCCTCTGGCCCGGCCTCACACAGTGTTTTGCTGAGGAGGCCCCCGGTGATACCTCTTGCTTTTGCCTCACAGATGGCTTCTACCTGTCGGGCCACGCGGGCCAGTCCGCCCTGCACCCGCAGCCGCCCCTCTCGAGGACCGCGGGCAGCCACACGCCGAGCGCGCTGCTGCGGGAGAAGGACCTCGGGCCGCTGCACAAGAGCTCCAAGGAAAGCCTGAAGGACCCCGGCGGGAAGGAGCGGCCGTGCCGGAGCGACCTGCCCTTGCCCTTCGCCAAGAAGGAGGGCAAGCCCAAGGAGGAGCCGCGGCCGCGCAGCGTGGTGGACCTCACGCAGGACGCCAAGGCCGAGGGCGAGCGCAAGGCCGGCGTGGTGGAGAAGGCGGTGAAGGGCGGCGAGCGCCTCTCGCCCTTCGTGGCCGAGCACGTGGCGAGCCGCGGCGGCGGGGAGCCCAAGTCCAAGAACCCGCTGCAGAGCTCTTCCCTCAGCAACTGCAACGGCGGCGGCGACGCCGCGCTGAAGGTGCCGGGCGCCGAGCAGGAGCGCTGCGCCAAGGACGCCGCCCGGCACGACGA
>VZSV01000059.1:3245650-3286000 GCA_013398735.1 Nothocercus julius | reverse complement strand
CGCCTCAAGCGCGGCGAGCCCCTGCTGCCCTCCGTGGGCGCCCTGCACGTGCCCTGCAGCTGCCCGTCCCCGCACGCCGCGCCGCCGCCCAAGATGGCGCCCGCCGCGGCCTTCCCGCCGCAGCCCGTGCACTCCGGCGTCTACACCATCTTCCCGCCGGCCAAGGAGCTGGCGAGGGAGCACAAAGTCATCGCGCCCACCTTCGTGCCTTCGGTGGAAGCCTACGACGAGAGGAGCGGGCCCATCCAAATCGCCTCGCAGGCTCGCGACGCCAAGGCGAAGGACAAGGAGCTCGGCAAGGTGGGCGTGCTGCAGGCGCCCGCGGAGCGGTGCCTTGCGGATGCCTCCCGCGCGCTCCTCTCGCAGGACTTCTCTTGCCACAGCGATGCCAAAAGGATGGAGGCGCTGAGGGAGAAGGGCTCGGTGATCAGGGCCACCTCCATGGCGCTGAAGAGGCAGGTGGCTTCGGAGCCCTTCCTCAACCGGCCGGGGCTGGGCTCTCCGGAGAGCAGGGAGTTCCTGGCCTCCAAGGACTTACTGAAGCCGAGTCCGGAGGCGGAACATCGCTCCTGCGACCGGGATCGCTTCCAGCGGTCCAGCTCCAAAGATGCGGCGAAGGTCTACGGCACTCTGGACTCCTCCCGGCAGCACCTGGACCACGGCCAGTTGAAGCTGCCCGAGCAGAAGTGGAAGCCCTTTGAGATGGGCAACTTTGCCACCACGCAGATGGCGGTGCTGGCCGCGCAGCACAACCACGTCAGCCGCGCGGAGGAGGAAGCCAAGAAGGTCTACCTTGACCCCAGCGGCTTGCCGCGCTCCTCCGTGGTGGGCTCGCGCGGCGCCGCCGACGTCCTCCACCCCGCGTCCCATGGCGAAGGGTCGGCCATGCAGAGCCTCATCAAGTACAGCGGCAGCTTCGCCAAGGAGACCACGTCCCGGCAGAGCTGCGGCAAGAAGAGCCCCTTCGGCGGCCTGGGCAACATGAAGCTGGACTCCTCGCAGCTGGGCGCCTCCAAAGTCCAGCAGCTGTTGTCGCAGCAGCCCGCGAAGCAGCTGAAGAGGGACCCTGAGAGACCCGAGAGTGCCAAATCCTTTGGGCGCGAGAGCATCGGCTCCCAGGGCGAGGTGGAGGTGAGGCACTTGCCCGTGGGCATTGCCGTGGCCGTGGCCCGGCAGAAGGACAACAGCAGCAGCAGCAGCAAGCTGGGGTCTAGCCTGGCAGACCGAGATCGCTCGCTGTCCCTCAGCAGCATCAAAGGTAGGTCCCTGGGTCTGTCTTTGGGCTTTTCTGCATGGGTCTGGTCACCCTGCAGAGCGGCTGCTCGGAGCTGGCCCTCTTCCTGTCCATCTTGGCTGCCCTGGTTTTATAAGGTTGATGTTCGGAAGGTCCTTGAGGGCATGGAGCTGCCTTTCCCTCCAAGCAGACCTGCTCCTTGGTGCTGTCCGGGTGCAGCTCTCCTTCAGCAGGGAGGATACAGTGGTCCCTGTGATGTGACTGGGCCTTGGAATGCAAGCAAATGGTTGGTACCTTGTTGGTGCCAGTGAAACACCCAAGGGGACTGGTGGCCAAAACCCAGGAGACAAAGGTGCCATATGAAGACCTGGGGTGCTCCTCTTGCTCTGGGCAGCATCCACCAAAACCTGGTAGATCAGTTCTGACAAGCTTCAGGTCTTTTTCTTTTCTTTTACAAGCATTCCCCCCACTAAGTAAAATATTTCTCCAGCAGTTTTTGTTAAGTAGAAGCTTCCATCACTCGCTGTGCTGAGCATTTCCAAGGGAAGGTGTGTGGGCCTTCAAGGACACCCCATCACCATGACTGGTCCTCGTCAGCTAAGGGGGTGACAGAGAGAGTCCAATCTGCCTTTGCACTCTCATTTTAATCTAATGGTTTTGATTTAAAAGGCTCAAACAGAGGAAGCTCTGAGGCAGCAGTAGCAGCATCTGCTGGGGAGTGGTGGAAAACTTTGCACTGGTTGTACTAAATCCATTTAAAAACCAATTTCAGTGAAGTCAGGGCAGGGCTGACTCGTCCCCCATGGCTTGCTGAGCCTGCTGTGCTGGGAGAAAGGATTCTCCATGGAAGAGCTCTCTTCCTGCTCTTGGTGCCTGCCAGTGGCACCACTGATGCCTCAGTGGTCCCTTCCAGAGCATCCAAACCTGGAGGGTCCAAGTGTGGCTCCCACTTGTCCTTGCAGAGTGACAGTACCCGCAAGTAGGTAGTTGTGTCCATCCCCATCTTGGCTGTTTCCCAGCTTGCTCCCTAGTTCCATGACAGCGAACCCGAGGCCACCAAGGCAGCGAGGGCTGTGAACTGGTGGGCTGCGGTACTGGCACGAGGGGGCCGCATCCCTCCGTGTGCATTCCGATGCTCTGCTCGGCTTGCAACGAGACCGCGTAGGGGCCACCCGGAGCGGGGGCAAGCGCCGCTCGGCTGTGCCGGGAAGCGATGCCGAAGCGAGCAGCCGGAGCGCTTGGTCGCGAGAGGCGGCTTCTCCGGAGCGCGCAGCCCCTCTCCCCACCCCTTTTCACCCCCATTCCCATCGTCATCCCCGTGGCCGGGCAGGAGCCGCCCAGGCACCTCGTGGGCAGCACAGGGAGCTGTTTGTTCAGCCGTGCAATTGCCCAGACCCTCCCAGCTTGCGTTAAATGTAATTTACTGAGCTGAACTAAAAGGCTGCAAACAAGGCTTGGATTCTGGCAGCCCTCCGGGCCCGTTGCTAAGGGATGCCCTTGGCTTTCAGACAGAAAACAAGCCCGCTTTTCTCCTCCGTTTGCCCTCCAAGCGCTGTCCCCCCTCTTTGTGTGCCAGGAGATATTCGTCTAATAACATTAGCTTGCCTGCGCCGAGTGGACGGTGCTTGAATGTTTAGACCTTTTAAGAACGAGAAAGCAGGCTTTAGTTGGCTAATCTGTAGTATTTGGCAAGTAAAATGCAAGTATTTAGTACTGGGCATTGGTTGTCAAGGGAATGGGTCTAAGCCTTTCCTCTGTGCATAACTGATTGAATTTTTCTATGTGGTCCATGCGTCATGTTCATATATATAGACAAAATGATCATTCACTGTCCGGACAATCGTCAGTCTGTACAGAAAAGGGACCGTCCTGTTAGCGGGGTCAGGGCTAGGGAGAAGTTATATGAATAGGAAAGTGTGTGTGTGGATGGGGGAGGGTGGAAAAAAGATAATAAACCTGCCTGTAAATAACTGATTGCAAATAATGTAGGTGGAGAGGGAGGAGCTGAGATAAAATAACGTGTTTCTAATAAAAGGCTGGTGGGGAGGGGGTAGGTGCGGATGGAGGGTCACTTGCCTTGGGCCGAGGAGAGGAGGGAGGTTGCAAGTTAACCAAGGGACCGCTCCAGATTGCGGACGCCAAAGAGGTGGCCAGGCATTTATTGGGAAAATAAATACCCAAAGGGGCTCCGAATGGGAAAAATAAGTATGAAAAAGGGCTCCAAATGGGAAACCTGAGCTTGGGAGTTAATGGGGATTTCAAACACACCACCATGCTCAGGGTGAGGGATAGAGGGATGTTAAGCCCTGGCACAGCCAGGGTGCAAGAGGATGGTGGGAGCTACTGTGCCTTCCAACGAGGACCTGAGTGGTGGAGATGCTCATGGGAACATGTCCCACATGGGGACAAGTGGCAATCCGGTGTGTCCAGGTGAAGTCCTTCGCGAGGCAGAGGTCTGCGCCAGGTTTTCAAGCATCTCTGCTTTTTTGCCTGAAGCCTGTGGAAGGAGCATAGGGAGGGGAGATGGGAGAGCTGTTGTCTTCTGCCCAGATTCCTTCTGACAGTAAAAGCTGAGGGAATTGGAGACTTGACAGCAAAAACCTTGGGCTGTCCAGGGTTGTGGGAATACACAGCGGAGCTCTCCTTCAAAAGGCTGTCAGCAGAACAGACTTGATGTTACGAGACGCTTTCCCATGTGCCAAACCTTGTCCTCACGAGACAGCAGGGATCCTGGAATGGGTATCCAGTGGTGTGCAGCCGTGCTGTGTCCCGCGGGAGAGGAGCGTCACCCGGGCAGGGTACATGGACTGGTGGGAGCAGGACACGCTCCTCCTGGACCTGCTCCGGTCCTGCCAGACCATCTGGCCACTTGCTGCAAGCAGGGGTGGATTTAGAGGTGGATCCTATCACAGAATTATAAAATGGATGGGGGCAAATAGGAACTGTGGAAAACTGCCTGTGTTAGAAAGATGCTAGGGAAAAGCAAATCTGAAATCAGAGAGCTGGGCACTTTGGATAAAGAAAGGAAAGACTGGCCACAGTGGTGTCCACGAAGGACCAGCAAGGTGCTGTTGAGCAAATGTGGCGTCTTGTGCTCTCGGGAAGGTTGCTGCCTCCTCGGCCACCGCTGCGCCAGGCTGTGTTTGCTCCAGCTGTTTGGGTTCTGGGTGAGCCGTTTCTCCAGATAAACATCTACTCCCCCCACCTTTTATTCTATTTTTTGAAGACCAGAAGGAACCTCTTTAGTAACAGAGCTAAAATCTCCCCCCACAAGGTGTGCTGAGCAGGACTGTGAGGCTTGATGCAGGGATTAAGCCAGGTCTAATCTCCTTCGGAGAGAGATGCGGAATCCACCCTCTGTCCTTGAGCAGGTTGGGCCCATTGGTGCCAGCCCTGGGAGACCGTCCTGGTCTGGAAGAAGTGGGACCTCAAAATGATGCTTCTAGGAAGCCCCCTCAGCAAGAGTATTTTGATCATGTAGCCAAGGATAGAGCCCGGCCCTGTCACTTATGGTTCCAATCTCATGCAGCCTTGGGGACAGTGATGTTTGGGTGTGCTGGGTCCCAGCGTGCCCTGTCTCTGAGCTCTGAGGGGACAGTGTTTCCTGAGCTGGATCTCATGCCTGGTGGCTCTGGGCTTCCTCTTAGGGCACGGACGCTCGGAGGATGACTGCGGGGATGAGAGGAGCCGCCACCGGGACAGCCACCTCCTGGCAGGGCGCTTGGAGCGCGATCAGGAGAAGCTGCTCAGGTGAGGCTCTCCTGGGGACGGGGTCTCCGGCTGCTGCTGCTGCAAGTCGTGCTTGGGGACAGCCTGTGTGGAGAGGGGCCAGGGATGTCGCTGTCCTGCTAGAGCTGCTGCCACCAGCCTTGCTGCTCTGGGGAGGCCGTGGCTTTCAGTGAGGTGTCATGGGGTTACAGATGGCTCCAGATCTGCAGAAGAGTGATCATGCTACTGCAAATCTGTGCCCCCTGCAAAGGGACAGAGAAATTAGATGTTTTATTTTGGCCAAGGTGTTACCTGCCCTGTGCCCCTGCTCTCCTTCAGCGCCTGAGCCCGCTTTGCAAATGTTCTTGTTCTGCAGCTGGTCCATCCCGCCGGGCTGCTCCGGCCGCGCGGTACCTCCCATCATCCCTCACCCTCTCTCTTGCTTCTCCCACGTGCAGAGAGAGCAAGGAGCTGGCAGATTTTGCTCGGATCCACCCCTCGGGCTGTGCTACGAACGGCTTGAACTCCAACCTCATGGTGACGGGAGGCCCGACCCTGCCGGGCTCCGGGCGCTGGTCGGCAGACCCGGCTTCGCACTTGGCGGCTCATCCCTGGCTCCCGCGGACGGGGAGCCCCTCCATGTGGCTGGCCGGCCACCCCTACGGTGAGCGCGCCGGGAGGGAGCGCTGAGCCCGCGGGGCATCCGGGAGGGTGCGCAGTGCAGGGAGACGCCTCCCCGAGCGGCCCTGTGGGATCACGGTGTTTTGGAGCAGTCAAACTCGGCACCGTCGGGAGATGTGGGGAGTGCCCCGAACTGTGATCCCGGCGTTTCTTCTTCCAGGACTTGGCCACCCCTCCCTGCACCAGGGCATGACTCCAGGCTTCCCCCCTGCCATGGGGGGAGCTCTCCCTTCCGCCTACCAGTTTGCCAGAGACCCGCAGTCGGGCCAGCTTGTTGTCATCCCCAGTGAGCACTTGCCGCACTTTGGTAAGGACGTGAGCGTGTCGCAGGTCCCGTGGGGTGTCCCGCGGCGGAGGGAGGGAGGGAGGTGGGTGCATGGGACCTCAAACAACATGTGAGCGTGAAGCCTTCTGCTTCAACTTGAAATAAGGTGTTCACGGACCTGGTGAAGATGGTGGGTTGTTGTTGGGACACACACAGGGGAAGCATGGAAGTGGGTTTCTGGCTGCCCGGAGCCACGTGGTGCGGTCTCCATTGACCACGTCCCATTGCTCCTGCCAAGGCGGGGAGGGCTTTGCGGTCTGCAGCTTGCCTGAAGACAGACAACTGTGGAGAAAAAGAGGCTTTGGAGGTGGCTAGTTAGGAAGCTAGGTACCAGAAACCGCATCTCTGGGGTGAGAGTGAGCTGGGCTCTTGTTTGGTGCGTTTTGGAAATGGAAAGTAGCTTTCCGTCTCCAAACTGCTGCATCCTCAACAAAGCAAGTCCTGTAGCCTCAGGGCCCGCCGGAGGGTGTCAGTGGGGATTTTGAGGGACACATTTTACATTTTCCCCTCTGGGGGTCGTCCCCTCACGACCTTTCTGGATGTGTCTCTTTGTAGTGTGCTCCATGGCATCCCCTACCCCCTGGTAGGGACACAGGGACCCCGAATCCTCCAGCCACTCCATCCTTGTGCCTCGCTAACTGTGTCTCTGCTCATTCCGCAGCGGAGCTGATGGACCGGGCGCCCCCGCTGTGGCCTGCGATGTACCCCCCGACACGGAGCTCCCTGCAGCACGCGCACCAGCTCCAGCTCCTCTCCCACCAGCAGCTGCTGCGGCAGCACGAGCTCTACATCCTGCAGCAGCAGGCGGCTCACGCCATGGAGCTCCAGAGGAGCGCCCAGCTCGTGGTATGTTCTCAGGGGCTCCTTGCTTGGGGGTGAAACGAGCCTGAAGCTGGGGGGAATGATGGGGAAGAGCAACCCTGTTGGTGTTGCAGGTGTGTCTCGAGGATAGGGATGCGCTGGGGAATCCAGCCCTGGTTCCTGCGTTCTGGGGTCTTTGGTGTGTCCTTCCAGCTTTTGGAACGGTTTGGTGTGGCACCACTGAACGCTGCAGCCAGGGAGCCGCCCAGCAGCTTCCTTCCATAGGAGAATCTGTGTTGAGAGCTTTCAGCCCTGGTGACCTCCAAACAAATGTCTCATAGTGGCTCAGAGAAATCTCTGCCATGCTGGCAGCAATGGAGCGCCCTGGAGCTCCAGACCTGCAGCCTTTCCTAACCTTAAACATTTAACCCTCCTCTGTCCCAGCCAGCTCTCTGTGTAGGAAGTGTTAGTTCAAGGGCAGTGTGCCTCTCCATCAGATAGTGTTCAAATAGTGTTGCATGGTGGGGAAAAAGTATGTGTCTTTTTCTAGCCTGTATTTGTTAAGACTGTATTTTGGTCTCGTTTCATGGTAGGCCCACGTCGCTTTCCAGGAGCGGGTAGAGCTGTGCTAAGTTTTGCTCTGTTCTTGCCGCAGGAGAGGTTGAAAGCGAATGAGCAGCGCGCAGACATGGAAGAGAAGGTGACGAAACGCAGCCTGGACAGTGCCAAATCAGGCCTCTCTTCCTCTGCCCCGGGACTGGTGCACCGCAAGCCACCCGTGCTGTCCCCCAGCGCCTCCACGTCCTACAGCAAGGCTGTGAGTCCACCCCCCCTCTCTCCCAGGGCCTCACCCGTGTCTGTGCTCAAAGCTGAGGTGATCCAAAAGATGGAGGAGCCACCTTCGCAGCCAGCCTACTCCTACCCCGCCACCCCCAGCTCCCATCCTTCCAGCCCGCCCCCCGCCTCTCCACCCCCTGCCCCTGCCATCCCTCCAAAGGAAGAGGCGCCCGAGACCGTGGAGAAGAAAGACCTGGAGCTGGAAAAAGAGGCTGCCGGTCCCTTTCAGGCCTTGTTCCCAGGTAAGAGCACCTTGCTTTGGCAGAGTCCTGTTGTGTTTGTGCCTGGCTCCCTTTTTCTCCTCAGCTCTTTCCTGCTTCCAACCCTTCCCCTAGAGAAAACCACGTAGCTCCTGTACATGGCAGGGGAGAGGCAGGGGCCAGGAGGAGGCTGGTGGGCTGGGATCGCTGCCTGGGGCATAGGGCCCCTGGGGCTCTGTGCTCTCTTCTTCCCGTGGGTTGAGCCTGGGCCAGTTCCTCCAGGGCTGAAGTCTTGGTGAGAAAAGGATGCAGGAAGCAACCCCTGCCTCTTGGCACAGGAGGGCGTTGGAAAAGTGCAGAAGGGACCTCATGGGTGCTGCTGCCTGAGGAAGAGGGTGACATCTGAACCAGGAGAGAGGTGCTCAAAGCAGCTGCTGTTGCAGAAGGGGAAGCGTTGAGAGATGCTGGAAACAAATGCTGTAGTGAGAGAGAAGGTGCCTTGGAGACCCAGCCGTTAAACAACCTGTCCCTTCCATGTCTTGCAGAGATCCCCCCAGGATACCCATTCCAGTCCCTGCCTCCCTCCTTTGGAAGGCACTATCCCTACCTCCTCCAGCCCACCGCAGCATCCGACGCGGACGGCCTGGCTCCTGACGTCCCGCTGCCTGCCGAAGGCTCTGAGCACATGGAGCTTTCTCCAGAGGTCAAGCCCATCCACCTGTCTCCGTCCAAAATGCTAGAGCCCATCCCAGCAGCAGCAGAAGAGGAGTCCTTGGAAGAGAGGGTGAAATCAGAGGTGCAGATGGAGGAAAGTCAGGAGGACATGTGCGAGCAGGACATGGGGACTCTGAACATCGCCACCTCCGCAGCCGTCCCAGTGCCGAATGTGGACAACTGCAACCTCCTGTTGCATCAAGGGGAAGCCCTGGGTGCTATGGAGCAGGACCAGGAAGACCTCCAGAGCTGCCCGCCCCCATACCAGGTGGTGGCCTGCCCGGCAGAAGCAGAGGCCCAGGCAGAGGCTGGGAGCAGAGCAGAAACCTGCTCCATGCACATGGACTACGACGGCTCGCTCGTGCACGCAGAGAGCGAACCGCCCGCGATGGACTTGGCGGCGCAGCCGGAGGAGGCCTCTGTATCCATGGATCTGCAGAGCGGTGATGTGCCCCGTGGCAGGGAGTTTCCCAGCCTGCCCCCTGAGGATGGGGAGCAGGGGCCGGAGATGCCTTCCTACACGGATGGGGAGATCTCTTGCCAGATGCCAGCTCTGGACATCAAACCGGGCGACCCGCTGGCTGGGATGAACGCTTTGGTGGCCGCCACAGAGATGCCTCAGGCTTGTTCCTTGCTGACTACTACCAGTGTCACTCCGTCCCAGGTGAAGATGGAGGTGCTACCTGACCAGGCTTTGGAGCACTCCTTCCTGCAAGGGATCACTTTGCTGAGTGAAATTGCAGAGATGGAGCTGGAGAAGCGGAAGCAAGAAATGCAAAGTAAGTTGTGAGTGTGGAGTCTGGTCAGCTTTGGGCTAAGCTGCACCTCCCTGTGTGCAGCCCCTTGTCCTCCCTAAGGGGACAGAGGAGCAGAGGCAAGTTGGGCTGTCTTGTAACCTCAGGTGAGCAACGAGGAGCCAGGCCCTAACCTGCGAGAGTCGCTGGGCTTTGTATAGCGTCGAAACAGGGTTTTTGCTGCAGTAGATTGAGATTTGTGTGGCTTTTGGACTGCTTTCCCCTTCCAAAAATACTCTGCGTGTCTAGACGGTTTGTGGTGTGCAGAGCGGAAACGAAGGCCCACTCGTCTGGTTCTGCCAGGTTAACGCCCCTCTGGCAGGCACTGAGTCCAGAGTGTGTCGGAAGAGGCCCCAGTAGCTCCAGATGATGCTTTCCAATGGGGGCTTGGCAGATCCTGAGAAGATCTCACCTTCCAGTAACTTCCCGACGCAGGACGCTGGGGGTCTGCCAGTTGCACCATGGCTGGGTACAGGGGGAGATCTCGGGTGGGCCCCCAAGGCTGCAGGGAGGGTGGCTGAGCTGCCATGGCCTGGGACGGGTCATCAGCCTCTCCTTGTGCCCCTTGGAGAGGCAGTCATGGAGGCTGGACCTCTATAGCCTTTTTTCTGTCCTTTCCAGCAGGTCCAGAGAGTTTCCCTGTCCGCCCAACGCTGGAGAGTTTACTCGCTGCCAGCACCCACATGCTTATGGAAGTGCTTTCTACTCCCTTTATGGAAAGTCTGAAAACCATCCGGCTGCCTCGAGAGCTGAATCCCAACAAAAAGTACAGCTGGATGCAGAAGAAAGATGAACCTGTAAGTAGCTCTTCACGTGGCCGAGCTTGTAAAGCTGTGGTGCATCTGCTCGCTCTTCCAGGCACCGTTTACCACCCGGCTTGTGTTGCCCTTTTGCATTTGGCAAAGTGGGCCATTGCTTCTCCCTGCACGTGTAGCTGGGCAGCAGTCAGTGTGGTGTGATTTTGCTTCTTCCTATGTTTGTGAATCAGCAGCACTGATCTCAGCAGGACCCGCCGCAGCCCTAGAAGTGGTGTTTGTAGTACAAAGCCAGCAGGAACTCATATGTTACTGCTTTGGCAAGGGGGATAAGGATAGCGCGGGAGGGTTTTTATTGTCCTGTTTTTAATACTCTGTTCTTCTCTATGGGGAGAGACTGGAAAATTCTTTTGTCCTATCCGACCTTTCCCCAGCAATTAAAGGTTCCGAGACTGGGGATATTTTGATCTGACTTTTTAAGTAAAGGGGAAGAGACTTCATGGGTTAATTTTATTCTGCAGGTCATTTCTAGGATTGTTCACTCTCAAACCTGATACCATGCTATCCCTAAGCCACAGAGCACCTTTGCTTGGCTCTTTTTGCTTGAGTTCTGCTCTAGGGCTCTGCTCAATGTGGCTGAGGGTGCTCTGCTCCACTGCAAGTGCGGAGGGATTTCGCTGCCTGGTTTGCATCCGAGCTGCAGGATGAGGATGAAGCTTTAGATGCTGCTTCATGCACCCCTTGCTATATCCTGTCTTTACTCCTCACTGCTCCATGTGACTACTCCGGACACAACCACATCCCAAATTTGCTAGTTGTGGCTGTCTAGGAGCAGGTCTGTGTCCTCCTTATATGTGTGCAGAGGCCTTTGCAAAGACAGCAGCACCTTTGCCTGCACCATCCTTATATCTAGACAGGGGCCTGGCCATACTCTGACCCTCTGTGCTTGCCTTGCCTCCCCATCCCAGCTGTACTCCATCAAATCAGCCATTGAGAACATGGATGCGATGGAGCTGGACTACAGGATGAGGCTGGCGGAGCTGCAGCGGCGGTACAAGGAGAAGCAGCGGGAGCTGGTGAAGCTGCAGCGGCGCAGGGACTCCGAGTAAGTCATGGGCTCTTCTCTTGGCCTTTCTCTTTCCAGCTAGGCACTTCCACTGCCTCTTGGTCCTGGAGAAAAGCCTGAGTCCCCTCCTCTCCTCCCGGTATGGCCCACCAGAGCTTTGCACAACACACTCCTAGGCTATGTGGCACGACAACCTCATGACTGGTGAATGCAGCTGGGAGACTGTGTTAGAGACAACCTTGGCTTCAGCAGCTCAGTTTAGCAGTTTGGTGACAGGCGAAGGTTCTGGGTTGGCTTCCATTCTTGCTTGCTTTCTTTTAATTTTTCCCTTTTTTCTTCCTTTTGGATTTATTTCCCTTTTTTTCCCCCCCTGTTTGTTTTGCTTTTTGGTTGCAAAATTTTATTTTATTTTGTTTTTTCTTTGCTTTTTTGTTTTGTTTTGTTGCCTTGGTTAACAGTGAAGCGTGTGGTTTTTTTAAAGGGAAAAGCATGACGAGAAAAGTAGAAGCTTGGCGAGAAGAGGCCCTGGAAGGCCCAGGAAGAGGAAACTTGGATCAAGCGCTCTGTCGCCCATTAAGGAGAGAGGGAAGAGTGACAGCAAGAGTGGAAAGTAAGGCTGGAATTTGGGGAAGCCGGGAAAATGGCAGGGTCGCTGCTCAGGGTCCTGCTTGGGGAGAGCACCTCGGATGTGGCAGGCCCATCTCCGGCAGCCGCGGTGTCACGGAAACGTGTGTATTTAACACGAGCGTGTCCTGACAGCGGGAATACGGTGCCAGCCTCCTCCCCGCCCGCTGGCAGAGCGCGTGTCTGTGGTGCTGGGTGCAGGCAGGGCAGGCTGAGTTGAGCAGCGGTGACATTTTCTGGAGCAGCCGTGGAGCTACGGGCGAGTTCCCGGTGTCAGGCAGCATCTCTTGGTGCGCGTTCGGGAGAGCAGGGAGTGCGCGTGGGCACTGCACAGCTAATTGCAAGGAAGCCGATGTCATAAATTGGAAGGGCAGGGCTGTTTCAGGTTAACTACTTTCTGGGACCTTTCTGCTATGTTTCTGCTGTCTTCTGTTCCCGTAATCAGTGGGAGTTGGCTTGGCCTGATTTCTCTTTATCAAGTGTCTGGATCATTCTGTCTTCTGCTTTTTTTCTTTTTTTTGCAAGTCCAGCTGGTCACGTTTGGGTGCCTGGATCACAACACAGCTGTCCATAGAACCATCTATAGATGGCCAAGGTTCTCCAAAGTGAAGGCACCTCAAAGCTGCCTCTCTGTGTTAAATATTTTTGCAAATGTCCTTTCAAGACCACAAATTAGATTCAGGTCCCCAGCTCCCACTGACCACATGCTTTTGAAAATCTTTCCTCTTGGCGGCTCTGTGTTTTGCTTCTCTGATTTGGGTGCCAGGAAAGGCAGGAGAGGCGGTTGGAATTGTGTGTGGGGGTGTGCATGGGTGCTCTGTGCACGTCCCCATGTTGTGGGGGTGCTGGTGTGGGACATGGAGCTGCAGCGTGAAGGACCTGAGGTGTCAGTTCAGCTGTCTGCGGAAGTCAGCAGAGAGGATGGAGGGGAGGGGAAACATTTGGAAGCTGCCCTGTCTGGGCTAGGCTTAGCATGAAGGAAATGGCATATGAAAGTATTTCACAGAGGCTTGGTAGAGGTCTCAAGGTTTTGAACCATCAGCTAGTTGCTGGACACTGCTGGGGAGCAGCAAAGAATGTGCTTCTAGTCTCACGTACTTTATTTGTTTGTTTGTTTATTTTATTTACCCCCTCCTTTCCCCCTAAATCCTGGATAGAGACCAAAGATGCAGGCTGCAGACATCTCATAGGGAGGGGCCAGGCTCATAAGGCCGTCCTTTGTGCGAGCCAGTCCCCCCTGTGCCCTCGTCCCCTCCGAGCCACCCTGTGTGCTGGTTCCCCTCAGCTCTGCTGGGCTGCCGCCTCCATACTCAGACCTGAGTGACCAGAGCAAGAGTCCGGGGGGGGTTGGCAGCTCCTTGGGACCCGGGAATCTCCCTCTGCTCCTAGACAGTCCATGCAAACAGAGGTGAACAAAGACCTACAGGATCAGCTCAGCTGTCTGTTCTTCCCCCTACTGTTCTCTACCAAATTGGGCACTTTTCGGTGGCTTTTTTCTTAAGAAAACTTCTTCCTTTCAGGGGCCACCTTGCGGGTGTCTGGTTTCAGCTAACCTCTCTATGCTGGTAGCTGAGAGTGTGCAGAAGCAGGGCTCGTTGGCTTTCCTGTTCAGTGGAAAACAAAGTCAGGCCCTCGGCTTGCCCAAAGGGCCGTCACTCTGCAATGGACTTGGCTCCCGTTGAGGATCCCTGCTTCCCTAGGAGGCATTAACCTCCCTTTGGAGCTTGTTGGGTCTCACAGGGAGGAAAGACCCCCCCCACCCTGACCCATCCTGTGCTTGGCTTGCAGACTGAGCAAGTCCTTGTTGCTCTCTGAAGACTCCGAGACTGGTGAGGGCATGAAGAAGAGGCACAAAGGGGCCCTCCCAGAGGAGGATGACGATGTGGAGAGCGGCAGCGGCAAGATGAAAGGGAGAAACCAGAGCTGGGAAGAGCACGATGTGACTCCCAGCTTCTCAAATGAGGTCAGTGCCCTCATGGGGGATGCAGAACTGTGGGCAGAAAGCAGATTTCTCTCCTTTGCTGGTGCTGGACTGCACTGAATAACTCCTCCAGGCCTTAGAGCCTTTGCTCTCAGTCCTCACGTGTCTAGAAACCCCTCACGGGAGGGCGCTCTGTGCTCTGGGGAGGGACATGCAAGCGATAGCTTTGGCTGAACCTCCTTGGTAGGCAAAAGAGAGAAGTAAAAATGTTTCCTTCTGTAAATGAGGTATTTACCAGTGAGATATTTACCAGACCTTTCAGCTAATGATGAAATCCCAGATTCATACAGGCAAAGTATGTGTTAGAGCTGCTGTTATCTAGTTGCAGCACATGTAAAGTGTATTTGGATTATTGAAGGATCAAGAAAATACGGAAGAGTGTAACAGCCCTGTGTATAACCCAGCGGTCCTGATGTTCTTGCTCAGACTTATTTGTCTTTTCTTTTTTTGACATCCAGACCCTGGAGCTGGTTGATTATGTGGAAATCTTTATTTGGTTGGGTTTTTTTTTTTGGGTAAAGAAGACTTTTAATCCTTGGGATTTAGAGAAAAGCTTGCAAAACTGGTCCAAACATCCTAAAATCTAGAAGGTGATCAGAAAAAAAAAAATCCTTGAAGAACATGTTGTTCTGTGGATGTATTTCTTTTGGAAGAAAACTATTATTTTTCTAAGTTAATCTCCTAATGCTTGACGGGATGAAGCTGAACTGCTCACTGTCATCTCCCTTCTCTTCCTCCTTGGTACCTTGTCTGGCTATGGCAGCCTTGGGGGTCCTTCCTTTTGAGACTGTATTAATTGGCATGCACAAGAGACTGAAATTGGAGCTTGTAAAATCCATAGGGTCTGCCACAATATCTGCTCTGTATTCACCACTGTCCCTTCCTTTCCCCTCGCAGTTAAAGCTCAAGAAGAAAAAGGTGCCATCGGATCAGGAGCAGCTGGCCAGCAAGCTTGACAAGGCCTTGTCGCTCACCAAACAAGACAAGCTCAAATCCCCCTTCAAGTTTGCCGACAGCTCTGGGGGGAAGCCAAAATCGAGTGGAGGTGGTGGCAGGTACCTCCCACCCCATGAGACTCTGCCGAGCAAGGAGGAGAAGAGGAATCTGGCCAAGAACCTGGGCCTGTCGCTTAAAACCACCAAGGAAGGTAAAAACAAAGTGGCTGCCAAAATGAAGAAGATGGAGGTGGGGTTAAAAGTCAAAAATCAGCTCAAGGTTTCCCATTCACCAGCAATATCTGAAGTTAGCAGCTACTCCTATAGTAAGTAACTCCTCATTTATCTCTTCTTACGGCGTGATCTGTTGTGGGGACTTGTGGCAGGGGTTTCTGGCCCCTTGGAAGGGGCCTTGGAGATGGGTCTGTTTTTGCTTTGTGACAAAAGGTTCTTCTCCTTAACTAATCAATGCTGATGTACCTTTGGGGTGAGTGCGTGTTGCCCAGGGTCCGCCCAAATTGCTGTCCAAGAGATAGCTGGCACTGGGGTCTCTCTTCTGGCCGGTGTTGTACTGATGGTAATTGAGGAAGAATGTTTTAATACTGAAGTGGACCCATGTCCTTGCTTTCAGCGGGAGTAAACACTCTCCATCCACCTGCTAAAAAGGAACTCTGCTGCAGAGGTGTTTTGTTGTTGATTTTCGAGGTCCTCAGGAACTTGGGTAGGATTAGCCATAGGATCTTGCCAAGGAGGTAGCTAAAGGAGGTGAAGCCTGCCAAGAGTCACTGATGTTCGCAGGCATCCTCCTCCCCTTCTTCAGTGTCTGGTTTTGGTTGCTTATGGTTTGGTTCCTAGCTGGCTGTGCTCAGCCTTCTTATCTGCCTCGTAGGAGTTCATCTCCACGCCAGCATCCTGTGTACTGATTGCTGTAGTCCTCCCTTCTGAACCCCACCTGTACCCGAGGTGGAGGATCCTGGATTTAGGAACCAGGCAGAGTAAATGACCTCTACTAAGAAAGGAAAAATCTGAATTACAGATAGTGTTGGGAAGGTGCTAGGGCCAACTAGTCAACTCAAGATATAAGGAGGAGGCCATTACACTGTGGTCTGCACCTGTGGTAGGAGCCTTCTGGGTATCGGGTGCTAAACGTATTTAAGAAAGCATGGTAGTGAATGTCCTTTGGTGCCAGCTGTGCCCATGTGGCCGGCAGTCTGAGTGTGCCTGGGCTAGCCTTGCCGTGGGTGATCTGCTTCCAGAGCTCATGACTTGGGCTGATGATGAGATGCTGTTGCTGGGACAATGGAGAGGAGCATCTGCTGAAATAATAGCACATAAATGTGCTGTGTGTGCTGCTCGTCATCCCTCGGAGAGCAAAGATGATGTTAGGAAAAAGAGATGACTTCGTCTTTAATAGTTCAGGCAGAAGATGGTGCATAGAGTGTGTTAGGGCCTTGGAGTTTATGATCTGAGGCTTTGTTGTTTAATTGTCTTAGCTCCCTTTTAAATTTGGATATTTTCCTTTGCTTACAGCTACATAAGTCCCACGTTGAAACACTTACAGGGTATTTGCAAATACAACAAATGTATGTCCCCATGCAACGCTAGTTTAGAAACTTCACAAATGGGGAGGATGATGAGCTAGAGATTTTCCAACTGAACAAATGTTTGGCATAAAATTAGCCATTAACTTGGCAAAATAAGAGCCATTGTGTCCACTGGACTTGAACACATCATTCGACCTTTGGCTGGTGGTGATGCACAAACCATCCATCTGTTCTGCTCTTGAGTATGTTTCTCATCCAGGAACAGCCCTATGGCTCCTAAACTGGGAGCTCTGTAGCTTTTGGGGAGGAGAGCAGGGTCATGGGTGGAGAGGAGGCACAAGCCAGCGTTGCAGCTGGAAACCTTGGCTCTTGGCAGAGAGAGTTTTTGCAATGCACTTGCAGTTGGTGCTCTGGTTTCAAGAGCAAAAACTGCCTCCCTAGATCTAAAGGAGCTGTCGTTCGAACCCCACCATCCCTCCAACAAGACTCTCTGTGCATGAGCAGTGTAGAAATGTGCCCTCTGCGGTAAGATAGTCATTACTGAAGAACTCTGTGCAACGGCTCAGCGTTGGTCCCAGGCTCTTCGGCTGTGCACAGCTTCAAAGGAAGGGCTTTAGCCAGTCCTTTCATCACCCAAGCATGATGGGTTTGGGAGGGCAGGTTGAGCATATGGCAGCATCTCCATGACTGGTAGGCTTTTTCCTGTGGAGAAGGAGAAGTGGGACTAGTGCCAAAGCCTTCCATCTCATCCTAACCCCATGACTCTTTAGCTGGAGTCCCTCAAGATCTTTGGCATAGATCCAAAGAGCACGCGGAGTGATTCCCACTGATTTTAACAGAAGTGCCCTGGGCCTTTTGTGGATTTGGGCTCTGGGGCCTCCTAAACTGCCAGCGCTCATTCCTCCCTTTCCAAAACCAGTGCAAGAGAGGTGGAGAACGGTGCCTAACCCGGACCAACGCCGGAGAGCACCTGCTGCCACCGTCAGCGGTCCCCACGGTACCACCCGTAGCACCGCAGTGCTAACGGTGCCTTCATGAGCTGTAGCAGCTCATACCCACATGGGCACCATGTATTTCTTGTTTCACACCTCCAACTTGGGAGGGAACCTCTGGAAAACTTCTTGGCACCCATGGCGGGGCTGTCAGTTTAGGAAATCCTCAGCTTGCAGACCAAGGAATCACCTAGTCTGAGTTACTTCTGCCACAAAAGCCTTTTGGAAGAGCAATTCCTGTAAAAAGGAGGGCTTGGGTCAGAGTATTTTGGCATCACCATAGTTAAGGGTAACACAGATCAATGGCCAGCTGGTGGCATTGCTATACTTTGGATAGGCATCTTCCTGACGGCAACTCCTACCTCAGTTTTCCTTTCTTAAGCGTAAAACTCCCTCAAATCCTACCTAAAAATGAGGAAGGACTGCAGCTGCCTGGCCTAGGTGGAGAGTGTTTATTCCTGACAGTTGGCAGTGCCTTGGGAAACACTTGTTTTGGTAATTTTGGGGCTCCTGCCATGACTCCTTGCCCCGGTTGAAAGCCCCTTGGCACTGCAGCACTCCCTGCCTAAAAAACCCCCCTGGCAACCGCTTTAACGCTCTTCCCCCCGCTCTGACCGCAGATACGGACTCGGAGGAGGAGGGATCGCTGAGGGACGAGTGGCCGGCGCAGTCCCCGTCCGGCTCCAAGCCCAGGCCGCCCGGCCTCTACAGCACGGCGGCCAGGAAGGGCGGCAAGGCGGCCGGCGGCCTCAAGGCGGCCGCCCGCGGGCTGGCGCCCGGGCGGACTCTCAAGGCCAAGGCGGCCGCCGGCCGGAAGCAGCCCTTTTGCTTGCTGCTGCGGGAGGCCGAGGCGGGATCTTCCTTCAGCGACTCCTCGGAGGACTCGTTCGATCAAGGTTACTAGCTTATAGCACGCGCGACCCCCCGCGCGCCCCTCTCCCGTGGCGGCAGCGGGTGAGCGGGCGGGCCGGGGCGGCCAGGGGCCTGGCGGGCCGGGTCAGCCATTTTGATGGTCGGAGTGAGGGCGGCCATCTTTGTTCTTGGCAGCGTAGCCTGCTTTATCAGCTCGGCTGTTGTTTTATTTTATCTTTTTTATCTTTTTTATTTTTTGTACCTGTATCATTGTGATATTATTACCGGCTGGCTCCTTGAGAGCTTTTCTATCAACTGGGTTTTAGTGTCCACCTCTCCCCTGCTTTCCTGCTCCCCTTCCTCCCTTCAGTTTTTACCGTCACTTCCTCCCTTGCTACCACCACCACTTTATTATTATTTTATTATCACTATTATCCTTATTATTATTTTTATCATCCTTATTATTTTATTTTGGCATGGGCCTTTGTAGAGGTTTGGAAGGAGCTTTTCATCTTGTTGTTTATTTTCCTCCTTTTATTTTCTTCCTTTGTTTTCCTTCCTTCCTTTTTTAATTTTTATTATTATTTCTTTTTAATACCGGGATACTGTCATGTGGCCATGTGACGTGATGTTTGTACTGCGATTTGGTATACCAAGCTTTATTAAACATACCGAGTTAATTTTTAACTAAACCTGTGTACCTTGTCTCTCTTGCTGTGTCTCCTATTAGGCGAGTAGGTTGCCGCTTCCCTCCATGCTGCTCTGCATCCCCCTCCTGCTCCCACTCCCCATGAGTAGAACTGGAATTAACCTAGTCTTGGGTACTCTCTATTATTCAAATATCCCTAACCTAGTCTTGGGTACTCTCTATTATTCAAATATCCCTGCTAGCAACTCTCCTCCGCTGCCTTTGTCGAGATTAAAGCCTAGGCCTCTCTCTCCCAACCCCCTCACTCCCTTTAATTATTTTTTCTTTTTTTTTTCTTTTTGTCCACCATCTTTTTTTTTTCCTCCTTTTTTTTTTTTTTTTTTTTTTTTTTTTTTTTTCCTGACTTTTTTCCCCCTCTTGGTAGGCACTCTGAAGGGGTCTCAGTTCTTCCCACAGCTCTGGGTGGATGCCGAGTGCCAGGTCTCCACGATTTGAACACCAGAGGTTTTTCTTTTTCATTCCCGAAAACACATATTTAAGGTCTCTTTTTTTCCAGTAATGTTTTTTAAAATTATTATTTTTTTTTTTTTCACATGCCCAGGCGTAACTCAATGTCCAAAGATGTGGCAATTACTGCATTAAATTTGCCGTGGTGCTCTTCCTCCCCCACCCTCACCCCAGATTCTTTATCTTTTTTTTTTTTTTTTTTTTTTTTTTTTGTCAGCCTGTCATTAGTACTTCAGTGGGAAAAGAGATTACTTGAGACTTTTTTCCTCGAGAGGCACAAGGGGTTTCTGTTTTAGAGTGCACTCATTAAATAATAATTGTGGGGAAAGGTCATTTTAATGAGCCCTCAGCTCCCAAAAGAAGGGAGCTCATCTGGGCTGAATGCTAAGCGAGAGCATCCCTGGTTGTTATCGTTTAAGTTACGCAGCAGATCTGTATATAGCACAGCAAAAGCTTTGTAGCATTTCACACTGCCTACACAGCTGTTAATACAAGACAGGACAGGATAGGTTTTTTTCTGTTTTATTTTCTTCTATTATCATTATTATTATTTATTTATTTTAAGCTCTTCCATGCACCCATTTGGTTTTTCTTCCCTCCAAACCCCGCTTCCCAAGGCAGAGAATTTCAGCTAAGCAAAATTTGCCTGCACAGCAGAAAGATGCAGCACACTGATTTGGTTTGATGTGTTTCTGGGCTGGATCCATTAATGCATTTAAAAGCAAATTCAAAAAGAGAGAAATACCCGTTTCAGAAAGGCAAAAAGGAAAAACAAAAAAATTATTCCTTAGAGAATCCAAAATGTTCTGGGCATGGTGGATTTTCTCTAAGGGTGATATTTTCACATTTCTGTGAAGAGTCTGTGTTAACTTCCATTCGACTTGACATCTTTTCCCTTCCCTGCTCCTTTCTGCAGCTTTTCTTTGTTTTTGCTTCCCCCTCCTCTTTGCTGCTGTTGGAAATTTTGAGGATATCAATCCCTTTTAGTTTCCAAGTTCTTGAGGGTTTTGGGGGGTTTGTTTTTTTGGTTTTGCTCCAGGTAAGCAGATAGGTAACTCGCCTGCAATTGGCTCTAATTTTTCAAATAATCTGTCTGCTTTAAAAAAAAATGTTAAAACCGCAATTTTACGGCATAAGGGCTTGGGAGAGGAGGGGACGTGGGAGGAGGATGGGGAATCTGGAACAAAATGGGGATATGCTCTGTAAATTCCTCCGGGATATCATTTAGTGGTGGGGAAACCAAAGACGCAAACCCTCCTGGGGTGGGAGAGGTGGGTAAGGAGAGGGAGGCGGGGAGGGATCATCGATTACAGCTTTGTTTTTTCTGCAAATGATTTCTTTTTTCTTTTTTTTTTTTTTGTTCTCTCTCAGAAGCATTACTTGAAGGGATATTTGGGTAATAGGGTTTCTAATGGCTTTCCCTGATACTAAACCGATTAATAACCTCAGCTTTTCTAGAAGTGCTCGCTTTCTCCTTGCAGCTGCTTGACCAACCCTTTCACCCTTGCCCCTATCCATGACGCTTTGAATGTCTGTGTCGGTCTCTTGCATTTGCTCTCACGCTGCACTAAAGAAGCAAAGTGGTTGGCTGGTTGTAGGGCAGACACTTCTCAGCGAGGGTCTCTAGCCATGAACCCGAACCTTGACCATTGTTATGTAGGTAGGCAAAATCACTTTTCTTTATGTCATTTGTCAGCCTCAGACGTTTCGATGTTACCTCCATGAATAATGACACGTAGCTCTTTGCATTCTCTCGGTTATATTGATTTTTGAAGATGATTGCTGTCCACGTTGGGTTTTCCTCTGTCCATGAAGAATCTTGCACGAAGGATATGCTTGAGTGTGTGCATGTGCTTGAGGACTCCAGAAATGCTTTATTGCTTGCACAGTTTTTGGAGAAGCCCTTATCCCATTCCAGCCAAGGGAAGGCTTGGGGTGCTGCCGCCTTCCTTAGACGTTGCTGGGCTTCCATGCAGACTGCTGTGGTATCGGGGTAATTAACTGGGTGGTGATCACGCCAATCTTTGTATCAGACACAGCGCTGGTTGCGGGAAGACCTGTTTACATCTGCTTTGAGATGGAAGTGATAGGAGCTCCTGCAGACCAGGCTGATAATGAGCAAAGCTCGTGGTGTTTCACCCCAGTGAGCTTGGAGAGAAAGCTGCTTTTGTGGGCCAGAACTCATGGGAGCTTTGAAAGCCATCAAGATACAGCGACCACAAATTTTCTGAGCCTGAAGAACCGCAATTCCTTCCCCTCCGTACTCTTTTTTTTTTTTTTTTTCCTTAAAAAAATAACACCAGCTTTCACTGACTTGGAGGATGATTTATCCCCAAGTAAAACCAGTGAAAAGTAGCAGTTTCCCTGCATGGCTGATCCTCTCTAATTCTTGCAAAACGTTTACATTTTTAATAGCAAAAAGTACTTCTGGAGTCAGCAGCACAGCACATATGGGGGAAGAAAAAAACTTTGAATGATGAGAATTGGGTGTGTTTGACAAAAAAGGTACAATCTGAAATTGGAAAAATTGAAAAGAAATAACCTCCAGATTTGGACAGTCCAAAGAAATCAGATGTCAAGGACCCACTAGCTGTCTAAAGTCTGCCTGTACTTAGCCTGCTTTGTATGCTGTAGGCCTGCTTGGTGTTACGAGAAAATCATGCTATTTTTTTTATAATGTGAAATGAATCTTTTAAGTGTGTGTCTTTCCTCCCCTCCTCCCCAAACCTTCCCTCTCCGCCCCTTCCTCAATCCATCGTATTACATCAGTCTCTAAAAACCAAATTGCTTAACCAGTTTCTGTTCATCATTAACGAACCTTCTTCATTTACTGCTCTCCTACACTAAAACCTGTGGCAACTTGTTAAAAACAAGGAGAAAGTTTAGTGTTTGTAATTCTTTTTTTTTTTGGTTGTTCTGAATTGAATGCAGATAAATATTTTCTTAATAAAATCCTCATTAGCTCCAGTTTATCTGGCATCAGTAGTATTTAAGCATGGTTTTTTTTGGCTTTAGAGTTGTATGTACATGTGTGACTGTATGTGTGGGTATATACACACATATACATGCTCTTGAAAATATCAGTTAGAGGTTTTTGACTTTAAATGTTTTTCTTTTTGCCCATGCTCAGCATTTATATAACTACAGTTGAAGAAAAAATATTTTTTCAAGGTTTTTTTTCAGTCCATTGTTAACCAAAAATCACCTTTACGGGAGAAAAAAAAGAATTGACACTTCAAAATGAAGCATCTGCACGTGTTTTGTTTTAAATCTGTGCACAGTCTGGGTGCAGAAGAGATAAATCTCCTGCTCCAGATTAAATACAGCTATCACGGGTCTCCCCAAGAAGCCGTGCGAGTGGCTATGGATCAGCATAACAGCTTATTTTCCGCCATAAACTTAAATTGGGGGATTTAGTTTGGAAGTGCATGGGTTCTGAGACGAGCCCCAGGTGTATTCTTAGTGTTTAATTTGGTAGGTTTTGTCCCATGGAAAATGAGGAGCACGAGGAGAAGGGACACGGCGTGTGTGTAAAGCAGCAGCAGCACGAGCTGCCCTTGGCGAGAGGCGGAGGAGGCCGGATGCGCGGGTGACATCTGCGAGTGTGTAGAAAATGTGGTTTTCAGGCTGGAAATTGAATCTCATGCAGATAAAATTATAAGTGTTTTGGTAAAAATGCTGACAAGAGACAATCTTCAGGCATCTTTCCATAATGGGACACCGTATATCTGAAAGAGGTTAGAGTAACTGCCAGGCGCGTTATTGTAGCGTGTATTTTCTGTAGCGTGAGTAATAGCTGCTTTCATCGTGGTTTTTAAATCTGCTTTACCTTGGTGCATTTGAAATACCGAAGCTGTTTGTTACACTTGTGGCTCTGGCACGTGCAAAATCCGTGTTGGCAGCCGCGAAATTGCCGTGCAAACATGTTGACAGCGTTGCTGTTGTGCCATAGCTGCCCAAAATATGGCCAAAATTGGGACATCTTGCTTTTGAGTTAAAAAAGAGCCATTTTAGCTGGGCCACCATCCATTTGGACACCTTTGCTGGTGCCCTGTTAGCACCAAACACATTTGGTTTGATGCTGGTCAGGCAGGTAGTTTCTCTGTCTTGGAATAGAAAAGTTCATCTGAATATGCATTAGTTTAGGGAAAACATGGTGGAGAAATAGCAGTTTTGTCCCCTTTGCTGTCCCTTGAAGGAAGGAGTCTGGTCCTAATTTGATCCTGGGGATTTTTGTTTTGGTGTGTGTTTTCTATGCAAGAAGTGAAGAGGGCTCAGATAGTTTGGTATTTACTGAAGGCCTGTAGGTTTAGTAGTGTTTTTATGTCATGAGGAACTAAGTCAGAGCAACTGAAATGGGGAAGGGATATTTATGCAGTAAAAAAATGCAGTATTTTGTTGTGGTTATTTGGTGTATGCTATGGAGATAAGCTCTCCTTGCTTAAAAAAAAAATCTATTCCTTCAGTTGGTAAAATCCAAGGATGATCACACCAGGATTTGATATTCCTGTTATTTCTAATGTCATGGAAAAATAATCCAAGGAGGAAAAATAACACTTGTGTTAGTGTGTTTTTTTTCAAACAACCAACTGTTGAGAACATTTTTATCCATCCCAGAGGGCACAGGCAAAAAGAAAAGGATTTTCGTGTTCATTCCAGCTCATTTTGAAGGGATCTCATTTCTCATTTGGCCGGCTTTCCGGCTCGGGTTTAGCGGCTTGGGCAGGGAGAGCTCCTGCTAGCGGTGGAAATTTTCCAGTATCCTTCATTATCCTACTTAAGCCCTCAATTTCAAGAGAAATGAAGTATATTTTGCAGACCCACTTTTTGCAGTTAAATAGTTGTATATATGTGTGTATACATATGTGTGTGTGTTCATACGTGTCTGGTCTATGCACATTTACATTACGCTTCTCGCTCACCAGCACTACCTGGATGTGACGTTCAAATTAATTGCCTCTGAGCTGATGACAGACTCTTGGGAAGGGAGAGATGCCCCTTTTGGAGCATCCCACCCTCTGATTCCTGCTCTCCATGCACCATAAAGGAAAATCCCGGCCCACTGCTATCTGCACACGAGGCTGCAAGGCTGCTTTTCCTTGCCAGAATTAGCTGTGGGCAGCTTGTCCTGCTTTTCCTGAGCCTGATTTTTCCATGCCTGCGCTGTAGAGAGGGAGCTGAGAGGCTTGGCGAGTTTTGGGGCAGGGTCTTTAGACGCTCCTCCTTGTTGCCAGCTCCAGAGCTACCTGCCGAAGCCTGCCCTAGCAAACATCATTCTTCTCCCTTTGTGTCCCTGCATCCGCAGATCTGTTTTTCCCCCCTTTTCCATTCCAAATCCATTGCTTTCAGTTGCTGTTTTTTCTCCCCGCTCCTTGCATTTTTGCCTCCTGTCCCTTCTCCTCTCTGTGTCCTCCTTGCCTCCCACCATGGCACAGGCCGACCTCCGGTATTCCCCTTCCATGCCGATCTCCGGTTTGGATGACACCATTGGATTTCATTACGCAGGAAGCGGTGGTGGGTGGGAGGGGAACCCCACAGCTCCAAGGCTGGGATTTTGAAAGGCGTTAAGCTTTTAATTCCTCCTGAAAATCATGGGGAAGGGGCGTCTGGCTTCGTTTGCCAAGCTCTGCCAACACCCTGCACTTCCCTCCCTTGCCTTGGTGGGTCCTCGTTGCCTACCCTGTGGTGCTGTGCCCTGCGAGGGGGGTAGTAGGCAGGATGACACCAGCTGTAGGGCTGCAAAGATTGGGTGTCCACGGCCAACGTCTTGTAACTTGGCTCATGCTACTTGGGCGAGCACAGAGCAGCAGGAGAGCAAGCGGCTCGGGGTGGAAATGCGGCCGCAGCCCAGTGAGGTCTGTAACGGGCTCCCTCTTTTCTGCGTGCTAGATTCCAGCTCAGAGGAGGACGAAGAGGAGGACGAAGAGGAAGAGGAGGAGGTGGAGGGCTATGGCACGGACGGCACTGACAGGCCTTCGTCGCCTGCCCTTGATGAGAGTGGCCTGGGCCTGCTAGCGAGGTTTGCTGCCAGCGCGATGCCCAGCCCCATCGTTCCCCCTCCGCTCTCCATCGTCCAGCTGGAGGCCAAGCAGAAGGCGAAGAAGAAGGAGGAGCGGCAGAGCCTGATGGGTGAGTTGCATGGCCAGTGTTGGCCGCACCCGGCAAGGTGGAAGGTTCAGGAAGGTCCCAGATGTGCTGCAAGAAAACAGATTGCTGCCCAGACACGTCCTTCCCATTCTTTCCCGTTTAGCCGCTTGGTCCTGATGGTAAAGGAGGGGATTGCAAGCAAGAAAGCAGGAACCAGTCCTGCTGCAGGCAGGGCATGCTTAGCAGCTGCAGCCATGGCTTCCCTAGGGGCAATTGCCAGTAGCTTCCTCAAAGTTTCCCCTTTTCTCCTAGCTGGTAAACGATTCCTGTGGCCTGCATGCAGTGCAGAGGCAAGTGATGGGATGCGGTGTCCCCTTGGACAGAGAGCTGCAGGCAGTGAAGGGCTGCTGCACTTTGGGGAAGGAGGCACGTGGCTAAGTGCAGCTGATCTCAGACACACAAGAGAAGCGGAGACACCCAAGCAGGAGGAAAACCCCCTTCCATCTACCGGCCCCTTAGGCTTCCCCACATTGTCCAGCAAGGGACACTCACACCAGGAGTTCCTCCCTTGGCTCGTGTGCTTGCCATGCCAGACTGCCTCCCTACTGCTTTCGGTCTCAGTTTTGCAGTGTAACAAGTAACAGGAATTTCACTTTTTTCCCTCCCCGTGCCTCGATGCACAAGTGCCCTGGGTGACACGGTTTCAAGTCAGACAGATCTATATGGCCTCCACTTATAAATTCCCTATTAATATTTATTAAGTGATAATAGAATTTATAGCATGCTTCAGAGTAGAAAATGAGGTCTTCCCAGGGAGCCAGGCTTGTTTTAGCACTGTTTCCTTGCTATATTAGGCTTTTGCCAACTTGTTCCAACAGCCTCTGTTAAGAATTTATCATTGCTCCGTCTTCTAGCACGCCCTCCTTGAAACTGGAAGCATCTAGAAATTACCTCTCATGGCAGAGCAAGAAAGGAGAAGTAGTGTTGTGATTTTCAATGGCGTTTTCATCTTGAGTGTTGCCAGCTGTGATTTTTACAGGCCTGCTCTTCTCCTGTTCATGCTGGGGCTATCTCAGGGGAAGATATTTGGGTGGAAAATGAGTGCAGGTTCCTGCAGACGGTGGTTCGGAGAGAAAGACTGGAGAAGATGCTTTCTCTCCATGTCTGTGCCTTGCACATTTTAATTCACCCATGTGAATGCTATTTGGTCCTTTCTCAAGGGTCTCCTGCAAGCAGTGGTTATCACAGCAGTGTTGGACTTGAGAAGGGTTCCTGCCAGCCTGTGCCTGTGGCTATTGCTCATTTTGACAAATAGGCCAGGCCTGTGGGCTCTTGCAGCTCTGCACTCCTTCTGTCACTGCCCCTGCATGAAGCAAGGTCTGATTTCAGACCTGGCTAGGCTGAGTGTGAAGTCCCATGCACGTGTTGCAGAGAGAGCAGGTCTGTCACAGATTGGAGGAGGGCACATGGGAGACCTTTGGCTGATGCTGTGTTTTGGAGAGGGAGAACCAGGTTCTGATGATGTTTCCCTCCTCTTCAGAGGTGCTCTGCCATTCTGTGAAGTCCAGTACCTTGGGAAGTGATCAGATTGAGAAAATCTGGGCTCAGTTCCTTGCTTTGACCCACACTTACTGCTTGACCTTGGACAAGTTTCTCTCCAGCTATGAAAACACAGTCCGCACACACCTTGAGCCAAACCTTTGCCTCCTACCCGTGCTGCTGCCCAGTAGCTGGGGAGTGGGAGCATTGGGAATGGCCTTCGTGCCTCAGTTTCCCTTTCTTTTCCTGGAAACATTGGATTCTGGGCAGGGGAAACACACTGAAGGTAGTGAGCACCTTGGCATTGTCACAGTATTTCAGGCTGATGGGCACTGCCATGCTGGCGAACACACGGGGATTTCCACCTGCCACAGACAAGTGATCATTTACCTCTCTTGACTCTAAAGCAATTACTTGAGCCAATAAAAAGCTCTTTGGTGTCTGTTGACCAATGGTAAACAAATTCTGCTTGAAGTCTGGGTTTACTTAGCTCATTAAGATCATTCTCCTGAGACACAGGTGAGGCTGGAGAGGACCTGCACACAAGAGGGGAGGAAGGCTCAGTGTGTGCAGTCTGTATTTTGCTTCAGCCGAGGAACTCCTTTTTGTGGAGGGGAGATATTAGCTCAGCTTTATCTTGTGAGCTTCCCTGCAGCGTTTTGGTGTGGCAGAAGGGAGAAAACGGAGGCAGGGAGCACTGTGAACCACACTGCCTGAATGGATGGGCTTTGGATTGGGGCAGGAGAGCCTTATCTTTGGGGAAAGCCTTACCTTTTGGGGGTGGAGGGTGGGAATGCAGATCTGAGGGATGTGGGGATGGGAGGGGGACACCAATAGTGCTGTGGAGCAGACACAGTAACTCCCACGAAACCCCAAAGCCTTCAGCTGGATGTGGCCCAGCTGAGGCCTTGGCTGACAGTTGAATTCTTTATGTTTAGGGACGGAGTTCGAGTACACCGACTCAGAGAGCGAGATCAAGATCAGGAAGAAGTCGCCCTCAGGGCTGCTGCGGGGGAAGAAGGGACCACTGGACTCGAGCATCCCCCCGAGCCAGACCCCAAGCGGCCTCGACTCTGGATCCGGGAGCACCGACAAGGCCAAGCTTGGGGCTGAGAAAGGCCGCAAGCTGAAGAAGTTCAAGTCCCCCAAGGACTTGAGCTTTGAGTTTGGACTGGAGGCCAGCGATGACGACCTGTGGAACCGGCGCCGGAGTGAGCGGATCTTCCTCCACGATGCCACCATGTCCTCAGCCATGCTGACCCCTGCGGCACCTACCAGCTCCACTCCGGTCTCCAAGTCCGGCCGCTGTGGGAAGGGGGCACCCATGAGCCCCAAAAAGGAGGGCAGCAAGGGGAAGGAGAGGAAGGATCTAAGCAAGGTGAGGACCGTATTGGCAGGGTTGGTATGGAGCAACGTGGCTCTTGGAAGTTCAGGGTGAAGGAGGGGCTATGAATTCAGCTAGGGAAGAGGAGAGCTGAGCCCATCTCAACCATTACCTCGATGCTCTTTGGGTGTCCCTTGTTCCCACCACCAGGCCCATGTGCCCCCAGAGGGGCTCTCAGGCTTGGGTCTGACTTAAAGGGATTAGAAACTTATTGTATTTGAGTAGGGCAGGTTGTTGTGGCACCTTCTGTGTCCCGCATTCACCCTGCCTGGATTGCCCAGAGTGGAAATCCTGCCTTTAAACCTCACTGAAAACTCTTTCCTGCTCTCCAAGCTCAGCCTCGTTGGTTTGGTGAGTTGTGGCTCTGTACACTAACCTTAAAGGCTGTTTATCTGTTTTATGTGGTCTTGCAAGGGGACCGTGCTGCGCTGGTAGTGGCCAGAGTCTCCCCTTAATTGTTGGTTCTTCAGCTTGACTGAAAGGTTTGCTCCCTTTAGCTCCTGACGGAGTTATGGGGAATGTTGGTGGTGGGGAGAGTTAGACAAGCTGGCACATGAGGTCAGCTGGGATCTTCCTGGAGCTCCTTGAGGGAGAGCTTGATGGACAGGAGTTGCTCTCTGGGGTAATGAAGAGCTCTTGCTGGACTGTGTGATCCCTGAATGCAGCGCTGGGAGAGGCAGGGTGTGAGGCAGTACCTGGCTTAATGTCATCCTGCCTGCCTACACCCTTCTTTGCTGCATGTTTCACCTCTCCCTGGTCCTTGATCTTTCTTAATCCTGTTTCTTTGATGGGAAGAGAAACTGATGGGAGATATTTTCCTTTTTTTTTTTTTTTTTTTTTTTTCCTCTTAGCAGCGGAAGAAGGGTAAAGAAGCACCCTGCTGCTCCTCCTCCTCATCCATGTCACCTCCTGGCATCCCTAGCTCCCCATCTGATGTCCGAGTCAGCCTCGCAAATGCCCTTGGCTCCACCAAGAAGAGCAAAGCCAAGGTGAAAACCAAGGAGGTGAAGAAAGAGGTGAGGGGCTTGTTCTAGGTTAGGACCAGCTGGGCTTGGCCAGTAGAGTCCTGCTCTTTTCAAGACTTGTTGCAATGTGAGGGGGGAAAAATACATGCACAAATAAAGCATGCTCTGTGCTTTAGAGGCAAAATGCTGGTCTGAGAAGTCGGAAGTCCAGGGAAGGCTAACAGTGGGCATATATGTCCACCCAGGCTGTTAGCCTGATTTATTCCCCAAATATATCAGACAGGATTTTCTCTAAGGCCATCAGAGAGGCAGAGGAAGCTTTCAAGGACAGCAGAGAGGCAGGAGATGATGATGGAGGAGTTGCTCTGTTCCCCACTGAGTGATTTTATCCATGCCAGGTCGCCACTGGTTTCTTCTCCTTTACTGTGGCCTGTCTTCTCTCGTAAAACATATGACTGCAAACATTTTGCATGTTTTCTGAGTATAGTGGTTATTGTCCATGCATAACAGCAAGAAACAGATTGCAGGATTTTTAGAAGCAGTGTTTGCAACCTGTTTTGTAAAGTCAAAGAGGGGGGCAAATGCAGAGCAGTGCAACAGCTCTTCTCAGCATCTCTTGTAATGTCTAGGAGGCAGATGCAGCTGGGATGTGTGAAAGGGCTGTTGGTCAGCTGTCAGTGATGCTGGAGAAGAAGCCCAGGAAACTAAAGGTCTTTCTGGATCCAAAAGGCAATTTGGTTATTGAGTTATTTGCTGCTGGGGGCAGGTGAGATGGGGTCAAGCTGTTGCTTCTTGGCGTCCCGCTGACATACTGCTTGCTCTCCTGCAGAACCGAGGGAAAGGAGGAGCAGTGAGCAAGCTCATGGAGAGCATGGCAGCAGAGGAGGACTTTGAACCCAACCAAGACAGCAGCTTCTCAGAGGATGAGAACATCCCACTGAGCATGCTGGTCGAGCGGCCACCCACACCAGGTGAGGGAAGGAGGGAGAAGGGGCTACCAGTGCACGTGGAGGAGCTTGGAGAGTTTCCCAGGGTTGCTCAGAGAAAGGATGTCCATTTTTCCTGTGTTGTTTGACGAGAGCATGAGTCTTTGAGGTGACGGTCCCACCTTTCCAGTCAATTTGGCTTGCCCAGTGTAAGCCTCATCAGAGTAACCAGCTGTGTTTGATGTCTAAAGTCCAGTCTCTGAGCTGCCCTGTTTCCATTAACCAGTTGATTATTATCACTGAAAAGGAGGCCTTTTGTCCTTCCAGGAGCTCTCAGAAGAGACACAGCCCTTTTTGCAAAGGAGTTGCTGGCCCCTTTGCAGGGGCAGGAGATGCTGGGACCATCAGATATCCCTCTCCCCTTACTATTGCTTTTTCATGTACAGAGCTCTCTAATCTCCATCTTGCTCCAACACCTCACAGCTCCCCGCTCCTGCATAATTGACAAGGATGAGCTGAAAGATGGCCTGCGTGTCCTCATCCCCATGGATGACAAGCTGCTCTACGCTGGTCACGTCAAGACGGTGCATTCACCTGACATGTAAGTTAAAGGGCTCCAGTATCTACCCAGGCTTTTCTGGTGAGCAGGATATAGCTGATTCAAGGGAAGACTTTGGGGCTATGGAAAGAGACAGACAGCGTTTAGCACGAAGGGAAACAGAGTTTGCTCTAGTGTGCCAATGCTGAGGAAAATCCAATTATCCCTCATAATACGTTCTGAACTAACCTGGCAGCAGGGCTTAGAGGGAGGTGTTGGCTGACTGAGGTGACAACCTCTGCATGCTCTAACTGAGCTTTGTGTTTCAGATACCGTGTAGTGGTGGAGGGCGAGAGGGGGAACCGTCCCCACATCTACTGCCTGGAGCAGCTCTTGCAGGAAGCGGTACGTGTGGCCAAGAAGGACCTGTCCCTGATGCCTGGGCCCTGTTTCGGGGTGGAGGAGGCTGAAGGGAAGTCCCCCTTCAGCCAGCGGGGGATTCCCAGTCTGTGACTGGTCTGGGCAGAGCTCTCCTTGATTCTTGTCAGTCAGGATTCTTCTCAGTCCGCCCCACAGACTGAGCTCCCTGATGGAGCTCCAGCCCTATGTGCCAGTGGGAACAGTCCTTCCCACCTCCCTTTGAGGAGGCAGGATGCTGTTTTCCAACCAGAAGACTGTCCTTTGCCTTCTCCAGAACTGCACTGCTACGTGCTGAGTGTGGTGGGATGGTCTGTGCTGGTGCCGAGAACATCAGTAATCGCCTCTCTCTTTCCCCGAGCAGATCATTGATGTGAAGCCGCCCTCTGTGCGATTCCTGCCCGAGGGCACGAGGATTGCAGCCTACTGGAGCCAGCAGTACCGCTGCCTCTACCCGGGGACGGTTGTCCGAGGTAAGCTCTCCATCTCCAGCTTCCCTGCACTGTGAAGCAAGGACGTCTCAACCTGTGTGCCCTGAGGGACCTCAGTTGTATCTGGGATGGCCATGAGGTCTGCTATGAGTGTCACAGGGATCCCATCCCATTTCTCTCTGGCTGCGCTCAACAATGTGGGGGTGCTGATATAGTAACATTCCATGGTCCAGGAGCTGTGCTCTTGCAATAAGAGGTCTGAGAGATTTAGGAGCTTAAAAATATCAGTAAATTCAGCACTCTTCAAAAGGTTGGGATTGACTCCAGCCTAGGATCCATGATTTCTGAGGTGATGGAGGTTTTTAAATCACCTGCACACTCACAGCTGCCTCTGGCACACCGACTCCCAATGCTGCCCTGTCTAGCCCTGTTAAGAAGCCAGTGAAGAGCCCTGGACTCTTCTGCTGTGACTAGTCTCACCTTTGGGCACTCAGTCACACTGTACATGTTTATGAGGGAATTGTTATTTGCAGTGTATAGACAAGAGGTGTTGATGCAGGGAGAGAGGGAGGAAGCACAGTTTATTTCTCTTGCAGAGAAAATGAAAAAAGGAGCTTGTGATTCTGTGAGAGTAGTTACAAAGCACAGGCAAAAAAAAAAAAAAGTGAATCTCTGCAAGTATAGGTGGAAGTAGGGAGAGGAGATGGAAAGTCAAACTGAAGCAGCTGTTAAACTCTTGACAGGAAAAAAATGCACTTGGTGGATGACATTAGTATTATCAGGAATTCTTCATTGTGTAGTAAGCCTTCTGCTCTCTGCCTGCACAGATGTGTAGAAATAGTGGGTACAGGATACTTTGGAGCTCGTGCGGGATTGGATCCCATCTATTTCTTGAATTCTGGGGGTGCCAGCAGCAGAAGCAGGTCTGTTCTGCCCGTTCCACTGCCCCTGTCAGGTTATATCTGCTCCAGGCCCTTCAGCCTGGCCGTGATGGAGCAGATTTCACACTGCGGCTGACCGGCATAATCTGATTTGGATCTGCTACCAATAAATGAATCTGCCGTTCGCATAAGCCTGTCTTCCTTCCATGTCTACCCTTCCCTGATGTGTGGTTTGTGATCTCATATTTATTCCTAGCCCTTTTCTTTTGTCCGCCAAACTCATAGGAGCCCTGGATCTGGAGGAAGATGGCGATCTCATCACAGTAGAGTTTGATGATGGGGACACTGGACGCATCCCACTGTCTCACATTCGTCTTCTACCACCTGACTACAAGATCCAGTGTGAGTCCTGTTGCTCTGGTTTTTGCATGATGTTTCCTGCCATCAAACTTAAGAGAATTTGGGGCCATCAGTCTCTTAGATTTTGGGGCTAATTCACAGACTTTGATATACAAAGGTTGCACCATTAGTTATGAGTGTGGAAAGTAACTCCTTAAGAAAAAGGCCTGATCCCTATTGTAGTACTGACAGGTGTATGTTCCCTGTATCTCCTCTCTGTTGTTTGTGTTGTTTGTTTGCCTTTGATCATCTCCTTAACCTGTTGCAGGTGCTGAGCCCTCCCCAGCCCTCTTGGTGCCCAGCACCAAGCGGCGTAGCCGCAAATCCAGTAAGGATACTGGAGAAGGAAAAGAGGGAGCTACACTAGGGTCAGAGGAGACTGTGTCAAAAGGCAAAGGGCGTGGGAGAAAGCCAAGTGTCAAGGCGAAAGCTGGTAAGTAGTCACTGTTGCTGGACCTGAAACTGGGAGAGCCCTTGTGCTGTTCCCCATTGCTCTTCCTGGCTTAGAACAGTTGCTTGGGTCAAGGTTTGGAGGGAAATGGATGCACTGCTTGGTCCCAGCAGAGCACCCAAGCGTGATACCTCTCTGCAGCAGCTACAGTTTGCAGGAGGCTGGCTTAGAGAGCTTCCTTCTGTCATTCATAGCATCTCAGAGGCTATCAGCAGGGTCAAGGATGCAGGATACGTGCAGTTTGGTTCCTCTGTGGTCAAAGCAGCACCCTAGGGCATTACCAGTCAGCCATGGGTGTTGGCATCACACCAGGCTGGCCCAAGCTCCTTATTAAGCCCTGTTCAGTGAGTAGTCAGGACCTGCTCCTCTTCAGGGAGATCTAAAGAAGTCGTGAACAAGCCATCCTTGACCAGAGCGCAACCAGTGTTAGTGTCAGGCTGTGTGTGAGGTAACGGTGCTCACTTGGGTAGACACCATCATGCCTGTGTGCTTCTTCCCCTCTGCAGAAGAGGCCACCTTGCCAGAAGAGAAAGATCAGGTTGATTCTCCGCCTGGTGCCTCTTCAGCGCCGGAGAAGCCAGCCTGCCTGGGCAAGCCAAGTGTGAAAGGGTCCCGAAAGTCCCAGTCTCTGCCAGCTGGAGGCTCTCCTGCCCCCACAGAGGAAAAGCGGTCGAAGGCCAGCAAAATGAAGATCTCCACCAAGCTGCACAGCCCTCCACAGCCCGCTTACCAGCCTGCTGTATTTGGCAGCATCCTGAGCACAGAGCCCTACAGTGACCTCCCAGGGACACTGGCAGCCTTTGGATCTGGTGATTCTTCAGCAGCAAAAGCCAAGTCCAAGAAGGGACGGGCCACAGAAGAGACACAGGAGTTTGGCACCATGGCCAAGGCTCAGAGGAAGCATGACAGCGAAATTCTCATCAAGCTAGACCACGAGGGCGTGATGTCTCCAAAAACCAAGAAGATGAAAGAGGCAATGAGGATGCTGGAGGACTCAAACCTGGCGAGTCGCAGGGACAGCAAGAGTCTCTTGGGGCTGGGCTATTCCCCTGCTGTGGGTGCTGAGGGCAAGCAGAAGTCTTCCCGAGGCAAGGGAGCTGAGGGAGACCCTTGTCCTGCCAACTTTTCAGGGAAGTTTGAGGGCTCAGGTGAAAGCCTGACTGCCTCCAAGGACCAGGAGGACAAGACAGCAGCTCCAGCAGCCGTGGAGGAGTCGGAGAGCAATAGCAGTGACAGCAGCTCGGAGTCGGAGGGAGAAGAGGAGGCTGAGAAGAACCAGGGAGAGGCCCAGGATAGCAGCTCAGCCAGCTCTAGAGCATCCACTCCTCTCTCTTCTTCCAACTCCTCCTCTTCTTCCTCTTCTAGCAGCAGCTCTTCTTCCTCCTCCTCTTCCTCCTCTTCTTCTGCTTCCTCGACTTCCTCTTCCTCAAGCTCCAGCTCCTCTTCCTCCTCCACCACCGATGAAGACTCCTCCTGTAGCTCTGATGATGAGGTAGCAGAGGCCCAGCCGAGCTCCTCCGTGCAGCAAAGCCTCCCTCCCAAGCAAACCAAGCAGGCTGGGAAATCCCGGGCATCCTCCCATGCCCAGAGCCAGAAGCAGCCGCCGCAGCAGCCGCCGCAGCAGCCACCGCCGCAGCAGAGCGGCAACAAGAGCAGGCCGAAGAAGCGGGAGGGCATCCACCTGCCCACCACCAAGGAGCTGGCCAAGCGCCAGCGGCTGCCCTCCGTGGAGAACCGGCCCAAGATTGCGGCTTTCCTCCCCGCCCGGCAGCTGTGGAAGTGGTTCGGGAAGCCCACGCAGGTAATTACAGCTTCTCCCACCCTTCTGGGGGACTTCAGCACTGGGGTTTGCCTAGTGGTGCCTCTCACCCCCAGCTTCTGGGGCTGCCCCAAGAAGCCTTTGCCTTCTGGAGTGGCCAAACTCTGCTGGCTTGGTGTGTTCCCAGCCTGGCTGTGGGGATATCCACAGTTTGAAGGGTGGTTGTTGGTGCCTGGCTGTGGGGATGTCTCCAGTTTGAAGGGTGGTTGGTGGTGGCGTGCCCTTCTGCCACGTATTCCCATGGGAATGTCCTGCTGTTGTCCCTGCTGAAGGCCGACACCTGGCCCCATCTCCCAGTTCTCCGATAGCTGGTGTGTAGCACCAAGACCGTGGTGACATGTCCCAGTGAGGGGGTCGTTGCCAGGCCACATCTGACTTTGGTGACAGCAAAGAGCAGGATGAAAACAGGGTGAGCAGTGGTGACTGGGGAGACGTGAGCAATCCCTGGCATCTCACCTGCGTGTTCCTCTCTTGACAGAGACGAGGGATGAAAGGGAAGGCCAGGAAGCTCTTCTACAAGGCCATCGTCCGGGGCAAGGAGATCATCCGCATTGGAGACTGCGCGGTCTTCCTCTCAGCGGGCCGCCCCAACCTGCCCTACATTGGCCGCATCCAGAGCATGTGGGAGTCGTGGGGGAACAACATGGTGGTCCGGGTCAAGTGGTTTTATCACCCAGAAGAAACCAACCCTGGGAAGAAACTCAACGAAGGCAAGGTAGGCTAGTCTGCTTTGCAGAGAGGCCTGCAAAGCTGCTCGTCCCCTTTTTTTGTTCAAAAGACAAGGCAAAATACCCATAGCCCCTTCATTACTGATGCCTAAGGCAGGGTGGCCCCCGCCTCGTTTCATGATGGGGCCTGTCTGAACGTACATGCGGTGGGCAGAAGGTTGTTGGAAAAACAACTACTTCACCTCCTTTTGCATTTTTGTCCCCCTTTTTCTCTTGGGCACAGCGCTGGGATCAGAAATCCGGCAGGAGTCTGTCCACAGCGTTGCAGGCATCCAACCAGAGGAAGGACTTTATGGAGGTTGGTGGGGCTGGGAAGGGCTGCATGGGCTGTGTGATGGGACGGGTTGCAGTGGATGCTTCCCCTGCATGTTGAAGATGATGCTTTAAACACTGAGTGATCGACTGACTGTTCCCTCTCCCCACTCCTGTTGTGCAGCGAGCCCTCTACCAGTCCTCTCACGTGGATGAAAACGACGTCCAGACCATCTCACACAAGTGTCTTGTTGTTGGGCTGGATCAGTACGAGCAGATGCTGAAGACAAAGAAGTATCAAGACAGTGAGGACCTCTACTACCTTGCAGGAACCTACGAGCCCACTACGGGCATGATCTTCAACACCGACGGGGTCCCTGTTATCTGCTGACCGCCCAGGGGACATGTGCCACCCTCTGGGAAAGGACAGGACAAACCTGAGGACGTGCCTGTTCAGACGACATGATTGTTTCTTTCAATGCTCATGACTTCTGTGTCACACTACAGACAGGAGTGCGCGAGAGACAGCGAGGAGGAGGGAGAGGCCTGGAAAAAGGGTTTGGGGGAGCAGTTACAGGACTTCGGGAAGATGCCTTTGGGTGGTGGCGATGCCTGAAGCCTAAGGCTCTTCTGGAAGTGACGTTAATTAAGGTGACAATTGACCAACTTCTCCCTTCCTCCTTTTTGGTCCTGGAAAGCACATGGGTCTCATGATCATTTCACCAGCGGGCCCCCACCCCCCACCCCCAGCAGGAGGGATCCCTTTTGTGTCATTTGCCCCCATTGTTTATCCCGAAGATGCCTGTGCATGGAAGGACACCCGCTGGCCTTCTGCGTACGCTCTTCTCCGTCCTTATATTCCTTTTCCTGCTCAGTTTCGCATGACCCTTTAGGAAGGACAGGGTGGAAGAGAAAGGAGAGGAGTCTCTCTCAGCGTCTCGTCTTGATCCTCTCAGCGCCTTTTCACAGTGCCCTTTCCCTGGAAGCACCTGGCCCAGTACGTATGGAGCACGAAGGAGCAGAGCATAGAGCTGGCAGGAGAGGTTCTCCGGGCTGGGAGGAGCGGGGTGGAAACGGAGCCAGCGGCGCCTCGGAGGCTCCATTCCCGCTGCCTCGAACAAAAGGTCTGAATCCTCCTGCTCCTTCCCTTGGGGGCTGGGGGGGGACACCCCCCCCGCCCCGCCAAGCACACGCTGAGGGGCTGGCACTTGGTGCCCAAGGAACTTATTTCGGAGCATGCAGCAACGCGGGGAAGGAAACACCTGGGAAGAGCTGCTTCCTGAGGCTTGGAGCAGAGGAGCCCACAGGCCATCGGGGCTACCTCGTGGCAGAAGAGATTCCGCCTCCCCAGCCATCCTTCCCCGGAGCTTTGCCCGAGCGGAGCTGTGGATCTGGAGCAGGGTGTGAGGAGGGAGCACACAGAGCCCACGCTGTGCCCGTGAGCCACATTCCTGCAGCCGGAGCCCTGCTGTGGGCTCGGGATGCGGAATGGGAGCTCCTCAGCCTGCTCCGTACCCTGGCTCCAGGCAGCCGAGCCCATGGCCTCCCTCCGCGGAGCGGAGTCTCCAGCTGGATCCCACCGGGCCGAGGCCGGACCCACTGCTTCTCCATCGGTGGAGCAGCAGCCACAGAGTGTCACAGGGACCGGCCAGAGGGACCTCCCCCCCCCTCCCTGATGCACCATCCTTGCACTTAACCACAAAACGGACAAAAACACCCCAAAAGACGCACTGACCTTGGCAAGCAGCACCTGGCACGCTGGAGACGCTCCTGAGGACCGCGGAGCCGGATGCTCCCCGTGCCAGGACCGCTGGGAGCTCGGGACGTCGCCGCAAAAACAACCCCCTCACTTTAGAAGAACCACATGGTGCTGAACTTGAACCATCTCTACCCCAGGCCACGGGCGCCTCCCGACGTGGCGGCTCTAAACTGTACAGTTTTAATGTACCAAAAGACTCTTTAGCCCTCCTGTATTATAAGTCTTTAAATGGATTCAACTTTTTAATTATAAATATAAATATAAATATATATATATAAATATAAACTTTTTAAAACTGTGAAAAAAAAATTATGAAATTATAAAAAAGAAAAAAAAAAGGAAAAAAGACAACGACAGCAATGAACACAGTCTGACGTTTAGAATATTATTTTTTATTTCCTGTTGGATTGTGATTGTAAATGATCTGGGAACAGGCACACCCCCCCCCACGCTCAAAGTGTACTGTACTTCTAGAAGCAAATTGTGTGCGGATATTTTAAAAGAGCGAGAGAGAGAGCGCGCGAGAGAGATTTTATGCTAATGTTAAATAGAAAGCACTTAAAACCCACTGCCTTCTATGGAACACAAGGATATTTCAGACAATCGAGAGGAAAGGAGAGCCAGGTTTTTTTGTCTTTTTTTTTCCGTTTTGTTTTGTTTTATGTTTTGTTTAAAACAATTTTTTTTTGGCATTCTGTTTGTTGGAGAACTTCGTGTGATCTTTTTTGCATAAAAAAAAGAAATAATTGAAAAAAAAAAGAACCTGGACACAGCATTGTTCTTTGTCTCCCTCGTTGTGACTCTATGGTTTGGGCTTTCTTGCTTTTTCCCCCAACCTTGCTGGCACTGGCCTCTTTTTTTTTGGCTCGGCCTCGCGGGGGCCGTGATCGTCCTGCTGCTCTGGGTGTCTGTCCGTCCCCACCTGCCCGGGGCTCCCAGGGGACCGGCCCAGGGATGGCACCGGAGCTGGAGGCTGTAGCTGGGGCAGGGGCTCCGTGGAGAGGAGGAAGGTGCCAGGAGCAGAGGGGATCCCGGGATCTTGACAACCCGGATCCCTGTGGCCGCTCTCAGGGCTTGGGGCCCTGCCCGCCCATGGGGACAGGTTTGGGGAGGAAGAAACGGGTCTTTGGGTCTTCCCTGCTCCTCGGCGCCTCTGAAGCTCCGGGCGGTCCCCAGGGAGCAGCCCTCGGCACTGGTGCCTCTCCCACATGGTCTGAGCCCTGTGGTGTGACACCTGTGTGCCACCCATGGCACCTCTTGTGTGACACCTGTGGCACCTCCTGTGTGACACCCATGATGGCTCCTGTGCGACACCCATGACACCCGTGACACCTCCTGTGTGCCAACTGTGATGCCTCCTCTGACACCTGTGTGCCACCCGTGACACCTCCTGTGACACCCATGACACCTATATGGCACACATGACACCTCCTGTGTGCCACCCGTGACACCCATGATACCTGTGGCACACATGACACCTCCTGTGTGCCAACAGTGACACCTCCTGTGACAGCCATGACACCTGTGTGCCACACATGACACCACCCGTGACACCCATGACATCTGTGTGCCACACATGACACCACCTGTGTACCACCCGTGACACCCATGACATCTGTGTGCCACACATGACATCTTCCGTGTGCCACCTCCCTGCCAGCTGCAGGGGCTCCTGGGGAGCTGCTGAGGACAGGGAGGACCCGCAGCCAGGTGCGTCACGCTGCGGTGGCCCTCGTGGCCCCAGAGCTCGTCCCGCAGCATCGGGCTGCACAGAGCTCCTCGCTCCAGCAGCAGGACCTGCCGCGGAGCTGCCGCCGGGGAAGGAGCGCGGGAGAAGGGGCGGGAGGTGTGATGAGTGCGCCCGAGCTCAGCAGGCAGCCACGTTTACAGTCTCTGTTTGGGGCTGTCACAAAGTCCCCATCATGGGGACATGCTGGGGGCTCCCTTTGGGTCTCCATGTGGGGTAGGAGATAACAGAGGAGGGTCCCACCTGCCCCCGCCACGGGCCTGGGCCTCAAACGGGTGCCATGGAGCCACAGCCCTGCAGGACTGCAGCCTGGTGCCTCTGAGAGGAAAGGAAAAAAGGGGGACAAAGGAAAGAGACATCATTTATTCATCAACACCCTCTGCCCGCTCCTTTTTTTTTTTCTCCCTCTTGTCATGGCTCCTTTGGGTGGCGAGGAGCTGCAGAGGAGGCAGGATAAGCACCTTCCCAAGAGGCTGAGGAAGGCCATGACTTCATCCTCCACGCTAACTCCTCCTGCCTGGGTCTAGCAGCCATGGGGCGCTCTGAGCGGTGCAGGAGGAAAGGAGGGCCCAGCCAGGGCACCGCGCCAGGAGGGCCCGAGGGGGTAGGGGAAGGGACCACGGCCTGGCTGGGAAAAAAACCTCCAGGTGGTGGCTCGAGCTTGGAGCGGGCCGGGAGGCCACGACCAGAGCTGCCCTTTGGGATGGGCTGGTCGGGCTGTGCGGGCAACAGCTCCCTGCATCTCACACCCAGGGGAGCAAAAAACAGACAAATCCAAAAGGAAAAGTAATTTTTTTTCCAGCCAGCAGAAGCGAACGGGGCTTTTGC
>VZSV01000059.1:3213062-3238554 GCA_013398735.1 Nothocercus julius | reverse complement strand
CCCTCCCCTCCCCTCCGCTCCGCTCCTCCTCCTCCTGCCGCCGGCGCCGCCTCCCGCTCCCCGCAGCCCCCTTCACCCTCCTGCTCCTTCACCAGCCGTAGGGACCAGCCATAGGGACCAAGAGAGGCTCAGCGTGGGCAGTGCATGAGGCCTGGCGCTAATTGCCCCGAGCTCCCCTTCTCATCTCCTACCTTAGCTTTGCTCCGGTCGTAGGGAGCCAGGAGGGTTCCGGTCCGCACAGGCGGCTCCGGCACAAAGGGAGCCAACGGGGCCAGCACGAGCTGCCCCCAAGAGTGACAGACAGGAGCAAAATGAGGGACCAAGGGGACCCTGCGAGAGGCCCGAAGCGGTTGTTGAGCTTCCCGGGTACTCCCGGCCTTCCCTGGAGCGAGGGGTGGATGGATGTGGGGGCGAAAGGCAGCAGGGAGGGGATGAGTTACTGCTCCCTGCAAGCGCCAGGAGCCGGGCTGTGAATTACAATCTCCCCGCAGTCAATCGCCGCTGCCTCCTGCGCCGCAGGAAATTACAGCGGCCAAACAGGCGGCAGCTCCTCGGGAGCCTCAGCGCCGGGAGCGGAGCTGAGCAAAGGGGCTCCGACAAGCGCAGCCAAGGGGAAAGAGAAAAGGAGACAGGTGGAAATTTCCATCTTTTCTCCTTGGCTGAAATGGCCCCAATTTGGCTGAGAGCAAGCAAACCACCTCACTTATATATGTGACTGTACAGGGCAAGTGAGCCGGAGGCCCTGGTTTACCTGCTCCCCTGGTGGCTGAGCACGTGCAAGGCTCAGTGCACTAGTGCAAGGATTTTTCCCCTTCCTGAAACCAGGGAGTGACCAGGGTGATGGACAGCGCAGGGTCCCCATGCCAGGACAGGGCAGGGCAGGTTCCCACAAGGGGGGAGATCTGAGGCAGCCCGGGGGGGCCCACGGGGGCATTGAGGATCATTCAGGGATTCCCCTAATCCGGCCTCTCCCTCCAAGCTGCTCTGGGCTCTTAAATATTTTACCTGGGCCTGAATAATTCAGGGCTGATGCTGCTTGCGGAGGCTCCCAGCCCTTCTGCTTGACCCACTTTAAAAGGCAGGAAAAGCCGTGGGATGGGCCGCTCCATGTGCCCCTGCAGCTCCGCGGGCACCTGATGGGTTGGGAGCTGATCCCAGAGGCCCCCGCATGGAGAACGGTCCGGGTCTCCAGCCATCATGCTCCACAGCTGCTTCCCACTCATCCACCACTGTCAGGGAGCAGAGGAAGAGCTTGTCCCTGCTGTCCCCAAAGCAGGGGCACCTGAGCAAGATGTCCCCTCCAGCCCCGCCTTTGCAGAAGCCCCCACGGCGGCTCCGGCGTGTGCGCCTCCCGTGCGGAAAACTGCGGATTAACCACGTTCCTCCCCGGCCCTTGCAAAAGGGGCTCGGAGCAAGGAAAGGGTCGCTCCGAATCCCGGATTTAAGCCGTCCCCATGGCAGAGAGGCTGAATTTGAGGCAAGTTTCTCACCTTTGGGCTCCCAGCCGCTTACCATGGGCGAGGACAAACATTTCCCTGCTGGATGCTGTGATCCGGAATCACTCTGGGCATCCCTCCCACCCCAGGCTGGAGGCAGCCTGGGAGAGCTGCAGAAACCCGCAGAGGACACGCAGAGCCTTTACCCTCCCTTTCCATCCTTTCCTAATTAATCCAAGCTGCTAATTCAGTTCCTTGATTGCAACTTTGCATAATTGCTGCAGATGCGCACGGCCCCGAGCAGCAGCCGCAGAGGAAGGAAGGGCCCGAGCTGGGGCTCCCACCCACCCTGGGGGCTATTGAAAGCCCAGGTTGCCAAAAAGAGCTTTTCTCCAAGGGCAGGGAGCCCTGACACCCGCGCGGGGTGTCCCCCCTGCAGCAGGGGGGCAAAGGACCTTGCAGCCGGGAGCAAAGCCACAGCTCCGGCCCTGGCTCGGGGAAATCCTCTGTTCCCTTTAGGAGCTGGGAGGGAGGCAGCCTTGCTGGGGTCCCGACTGCTGACACGAGTCGGTCGGCCCCAGGCCCAGGGGATAAGAGGGACGCAGAGTTGGGAGGCCTTTTGCACGCTGGGCCCTAATTCTAATCCTCATTTTAGGTAAATGAGGGCACTGACTTATGTAGTGACAGCCCACGGGGCTGTATTTCTTGTTTCCTACCAGTTTTGTCACACTGCAGCCCACTCCCATCCTTTCACACGTTCAGATTTCCAAGAAGCCATCAGTGGGTTTCAGAGTGAACACTCCCCCAAAGGCAAGCAGGGTAATTGCAGTCCCCAAAGCCTGTGGGAAACCCGGACAACTGCTGCCACCTCCAAAAGCAAGGAGGAGGCGCCGGGAAGCGGGGTCAAGGCCCAGGTTGCGGCACTAACCGCCTTACGGGGGGATTTGCATAAGCTCAGAGGGAAGAACAGGGGGAAAAGCGGCGACAATGGGAAAGGAAACGCATTAAAGTGCTTAGGGAGGGGAAAAAAAAAATCTGATAAAGGAATAAACCAGTTAAGGGAACTTACTACTCAGAGCCCGCTTATTCAAATCCCGACTTACAGAAAATCCTCTTAGAGCGATCACCTGATTGCACATTAAATTCCTAATTGAATAAGAGAATTACAGAGTTATTCCATACAGGCACGAGGATGGGAGTGCGCACGGATACACGGGCAGGGGACGCATGGAGCGGGTCCCGGCTCTGCAGGGACGAACCGGGAATGGCAGCGCTGCCAAGGGGCACCCCCGGCCTCGCTGCTACAAATAAAGGAGAAAAACAAATAAATAGATAGATAAATAAATCAAAAGCATCACCCGGCTCTTGAAAGGAGCCTGAGAGCAGCAGGAGTGACACAGGGCCGGGCTGACTGCCATGGGGAGCACGGGAGGGGGGAAAGCAAAGAGACCGGAGAGCTAAAAATAACCCCGGCAGCCGCTTTCTTCCCGGAGATCATTTTCCTACACGGCCGTTTCATTTCATAAACGGCCTTATTTATTTATTTACCCTCCTCTTTACTCCACCTTTTTATTTATTTATTTATTTTTCGGCTTGCGCTGTTTAAGCCAGCGCCACCGCCGCGCTCAGCCCCAGGCTGCAGGGCTCTTTTAAAAGCAAGTTAAAATGGGAAAATAAAGTGAAATAAATAAATAAAAGGATGCTCGCTGGCTGCCGCAGAGGCTGGGGCGGCCAGGGCCCGCGGTGGGTAAGTGAATATCCCATGGGGCATCCGCTACCGCGCGCTCCGGCATCGGGGGACAGCGGGAAGGGGAAAGGAGGCTTTTTTCCCCTCCCCTCTATTTTTCTTACCTTCTCCTCCTTCTTCACTAAAGAGGGATAATTTTTGAATTTCCCCCCAGCAGGGTCCTGAGCCCCCTGGTGCTCAGGGGTCCTGCAGGGGCAGCGAGCGGCAGGGGCCCCCAGGGCCTCCTGAGGAGGCCGCCCTGCTTTAGGGGCTGACTCGCATTTGCAAATAATTTCTAAAAATTGTCAACTCTAAGGGTAAAAAGAACTAGTTGCAGCCCCCGCTCTCTTGAAATGGAAACAAGCTGCGGCCCGGGCAGACATGAAAGGCTCTTCCCTAGGCAAAATGTTGAAGAGGAGAGGGATGAAGTCACGCGTCTCCACATGCGGTTATAGGGGTGTTTTGGGCACAGAGAGGAGCCCCAGGGGATACAGGTCCTCTCCCCTTGCGCTGCTTCCCACTGCGCATCCCAGCCCATCCGCAAAGCCCTGCCTGGACCTCCCGCCACCCTGGAACACAGTGTTAATGGCAAAAAAGGGAGGGCGTCCTCAGACCCACCTTATGGCTGCAATAACCTCTGGGGGCTCTGAGATCTCAGACTCCTTTCCTATAACCTCACTGTGCATCTTCACATTAAGATGAACTCCCTGCTAAGAGCAAGCCCAGCCCAGGACATGGTGCCAGAAGAGCAGGCAGGGACCTCAGCTCTTTGGCTCGTGAGACCTGGGACCAGCAAGTTTGTGCAGGGAGCAAAAGTACACAGGGATTTGAGAAGCCACCACGGACCAAAATCCGTAAGCAAATGAAGGTTATCCAAACTCAGGCAAGGAGCAAGGGAAAAAAGCACCAGTGCGAGCCCCTCCAGAATAGCTCTAAGGAAGAGGGGAAAAAAAATAATAATTAAAGGCTAATTTTACAGAACATGTGCCAGAAGCAACTCACCCGGTCCTTCAGGATTAAGATTTATCACCACTGGCATTTCAGTTTGGGCTGCTGAGAGTACAGAGCACAGGTAGCATTGCCCTTGTCCGGCAACATCTCCAGGCAGCAAACAAAAGGAGGAAGACGCAGGATAGTTATCACAACACAGGTTTAATTTCTGATGCCATTACAAAATTACAAACAGCAAAGGGGCTAGCGGTGAGCGCCAGACACTCGGCGAGGGGGAATGTCGGAATCTTCCACCTAACACAGGGACTGAAAGCCGACGTCCCCCAAAATCCCTGCGGATCTAGGGACAAGGGGCTGCTCTCCAAGATCGACCAGCCACGTGCAAAGGTGACACAGGGAGAGTCATCAACGGAGACACCAGGAGCAAGCACAACCACACAACTGTTTGCAAGCCAGAATAGAGACTTCTTACCCATTGCTTTCATGGCAGTGTAAATGGGATTTGCCAATTTAAAGAGGGTTAAAATGAGAGCATGTTACAGTTGGGAAGAAGGGGAGTTCATTGAATTCCTTTAGTTGCACAAGTGGAATCTAGAGGGATTTACAGGCACTCAAAGAGCTGCTTCGCTGTGAGCGTTTCCTGGGGAGGTCTGGGCTCCAGAAGAGCAAGGAGCTGCTCTGCGCACACGGACATCGCGCTTGTGGCGCTCTCCGGTGTTAGCAGGCTCAACGAAGGGGACAGTTTGGGGCTTTGGGGGAGAAAACTGCCCGAATCTCTGCAGTGCCCGATCCCTGTTGGTGCTTGGCAGAGCAACAGGCGGTTTTTGGGGAGCAGCACGGCTGTGCACACACGAGTGCGACACCGAACAGCTCCGGCCGCCTCCGAGGAGGGAAACCAGGGCGCCGTGGTGCCGATACCGCTGCGGGAGCTAAGAAAGCCCAGCACAAGCTCCAGAGCAAGGAATGTTTCACTAAGGAGCTGTCTGGAGAGCTGGGAGTTGGTTCTTCCCTTTCCCTGCTGGCGGGGATCAGTCACGAGTTTCCTTTGGGAGACGCCTGTCACCACACTTAGATCCTTCTCCAATATTTACCTGCACCGAGGCAGATTTCACAAGCTTCCCCCCCTCCCCAGAAACACTGAATCTCACCCACCCCGGTCTCGCGTGAGCACCGGGTTTCAGGGACCCAGGGCCTCGCTGAGCGGGGCCTGAGCAAACAGCTTTCACCGACCTCTTCACACACTGGATTTCCTTCTCCTCTGCCAAGGTTTAACTGCGAGATTTGCATCTATAACTGCATTTTCTTACATCACTGTTTCCAGGAGCGCAGAGCACACTGAAGCTTTCTCCTTCTGAAAGCACGAGCAGGTTCAACTCACCGATGCCGGGACACAGTACCTACCCCAGCTACCTATTTACACCCCAAGAGAAGCTGCTCCTTCCCTGCGACTCGCGCTGGGAACAGATCCCACTAGAACCTAGGACCTGAGTTCACATATCCAAGTTTACAAAGTTTTCCCCCGCTTCCCCAGCTTTGGTTTTTCTGTTGTCCATGTCTGTCCCGCAGCCCTGGCTCTACTGAACGCAAAAGCCATTGGGAAGCGCAGGAAGCATCCAGGGAGGGAAGGAGAAAGAGAGAGAGACACTTACAGGGAAGAAGAGTGTCCTGAGGAAGGTCAGTCTAACACAAGAGGGGCTGTACAGCCGTCCCTGTATAGCCTTGGTTGGGAATTCAGGGCTGTCAGACACTGCTCGACCCACAGGGACAGCAGTTGTTGCTCCAGACTGCAGTGAGGATGCAGCTGCAAATATCTCTGGTATGTTTAAGGCAAAGGAGGGAGGAAAAAAAAAAAAAAAAAAAACAAAAAAGAAAAGAAAAAAGAAAAAAAAGGCCTTTGGGTCACTGGGGTAAACCCCATCCTGAAAGGCTTCCAACTTTGGTAGCAAAATGCAGCAGGGCAGTTACTGAGGGCCTAACACGGGCCTAAGGCCACAAGGGGGAAGGTTATTAGTCTTATTTTATCTGATAAACTTTATATCTGCAAGCAGCAAACTCAGACAACACAATTTGTTGTCACCACTTCAAACACTCTATCAATGAGGACCAGAAGACCACTTGGTCCAGCCCATTAGGTACGTGCTGGTTACTAATCCCCAAACCTTGCTACTTGTGCTCTCTCCGAAGATTTTCACCTATTCCAACAGAACCTAGACACTATTACTCATTTCTGGCTTCCAGCATCCCCAAACCAAACAGGGTGCCGCAATGATTCACCAGTCAGGACGTGGAACAGTAGGCAAGGATTGAAGCATACGGAAGACGCTGGGATCTCCAAGCCACGTGTGCAACATGAGCAGGTCCAAGGGTTAAGAAGGGGTTATAGAATCAGCATGAGAAATGCTCTCAGTTCAAGCAGAAGTCAGTAAATACTCTAAAGGGCAGTTTCTTTCTTGCTAGGTATCACAGCCTTTGTTACAACTGAAGACTTGTAAAACTTACACGTTTAGCAGACCTGCATTGCTTACTAGTGTTTACTGCTAACCTTATTTGCTGAGTTCATGCCAAGCCTCCAAGTATGTTGTTACCAGGAATGTTACCAGCTTTAGGCTGGAACGAGCAGACATCTGACAGCTCCCGGGTGGCTCAGTTTGCCAGCCAAGCTCAGTGGGTTTATATTTACTTCAAGGCTTACATTTTACTCTGCAGTTTCAAGCTCCACAGCAAAGCTGATAGTAGGAAAAAAGATTCTAGTCCTTGGAATTTGGTTGTCAGCCAGAGCTTAAAGTTGAGAGACTAAATGAGATTTGAGGTCAGTGGTTTGCTCTGAAAGCACTGGGTTCTGGAGAGGATGCCACAAGTCACTCCAGCCACGTATCCAGGATAGTCCAGGGCCTTCAGTGAATAAAGTCTGATCCCTTCCACACCACTTCCATGTGCCTGAGAATCTTCCTTGCACACTGACTAGCAGCACACTGACTACACACAACTCTTTGGTACAGACCAGCAGTCCCTTCTCTTTTGGGGGAGGGTGAAGCCCAGCTGCCCACAGCGGGCCCTGGGGACACGGTGCCACCACCTTCTATTGCTTGGCAGAAGACATGTAACAATTACCATGTCCTAAAAGCAGCGACTTTTATGACAGGAAGTTTGCACATGGTCTGAGAATGCAGTTAAGCCCAGGTTCTGTCCTCCTTTCAAGATCTGTAATCTCCCTTTCTGCTTTTATTTTTATCTCTTTGTAAAAAGCCAGTAGAGGGAAAAGGAAACAACCCGCATTGCTGCACAAAAGGCAAAACCAGGATCATTTTGGCAAAGGAAAGCAACACCCAAGTGCTTTCCTAATCACTTGCTCACTACCTGTTACCCAAAGCTTAAGAGAAGGCACATTACAACCCTAAGAAGAGACTGCAACACTGCTCAGCCTTCGACAGGCCTAACCAGGTCAGGACAGTTAAGGATTCATTCCAAGGATGCCAAAACGAACCAGTCCTTGAAGAGCATCACAAGAGGTACTCCGACAAAAGATGAAATCAAAACAAAACAGAAACACATGAGTACGGTTATCCAACAGAAGAGAACTCAGAAGAAAGTTAAACTTCCAAAATAATTTATATTTACATTAGTGTTGGGAAAAGAAAATCCTGAACCTTCACTACTGGAGCGATACACTCAGCCCCAGGCTGAAGAGAAGCAAAAATAATGAAAAGCAAGTTATGCCTTCCAGTCAAAAACCTCACGGCTGTTTAAAGAGCAGGGCTGACATACTCTGATGTAGCCTGACAGAAAGGCTACTGTCCTTGCTTTGAACAAACTTTATGTATGTAAAAAAAGATTATTGCTACTCTGACATAGACATAAAGTGATCTATGAAAGAAAAAGTGCTGGCCACTTCTTTAAAAATATTCACAAGTGTAAAAGCTACTACCATCTATAGACACCTAAGGACTAAATGTAGAAACAAGCACATCTCTAGCAATTCCTCCTTCATTCTCACCTTCTTCCTGATTTTCCTTCCTTGCTCAGGCACTTCTTATATTCTATATCCTTGTGCAGGGAAGGACTTCCAGTTTTCCAACTCAGCAAACAGAACACTCCCACAAATACAACATTCAGAAGGAATTTTAATTAACAAAATGGTCCAGGAAAGGGGAGGAAAAACCCAAAAAACAGGCCATTGCATTTGAAAGGCTGCATGTCAGTCACTAGGTATGCCTGCAAGCCCATGCACAGGAAACCATTTGGACCTTTGTCAGTGCAGAACTAGTCTCAGCTTCCAGAACCACTTTGCGACTCCTTCCTTATATAAGCTAAATATTATATACATATATAAAAAAAAAAATACAAACTTGAGTCTGTTATAAAGTGGCTTCTCTTTCTCTTTCCCTCTCCTATGCTTGCTTGGCACATGAATGCATGCAAAGCTAGTAGGCTCGGAGGGCTGCACAAACAGCAGGTTTTGGCAACAAAAAACCCACAGCCAAAATAGATAAGCGAGATTAAAAGCCACTGAATTGAAAATCATATATTTTTTCCAATGGTATAGAATTAGGACTACAGCTACGACTTTTAAAAGTTAAGAGTCTGTCATCCTCTCTCCCAGCTCATGTCAAAGTTCATAGCAGCATAACACGAGATTCCTCAAGAAACATCAAGCCAGTGTTCTCTGCTTCAGGAGTGAGTTCACAGGCCAAAGTTTAGTCCGTCCGAAGAATCATGGGGGGATGTTCGCTGTCTTCATCCAATCTGAGTGAGTTGGTTTCATCTTCCAGGCAAGCTCCACCCACGGCACCCAGGTCATCTGTATAGGCTGCCGAGAAAAGCAGAAAGTTGTGGAGGGATCAGCAGCACAAACTGAAGCTTGGATGCAAGAAAGTGCCCAATTCAAGCTGAGGAACCCGACAAAACTTCAAACAACATCACTAGCACATTTGCCTTGGTCACCAACCACGGCTCTCCAAGCCAAAAGCAATTTCTGACCAAACATTAGAATCCGCGTGTGCAGAATGAGTGTTTTTCTGCTCCCACTCAGAAGCTGCAACAGCTGCAACTGCAGCATGGATGCAGCTCCTCTTCAGCTGAAGCTGTGATGCAAGTGGTAGCTCTGCATGCACAAGCTACATTCTCTTGGGGAACTCCAGCAACAGCCCAATCCTTATCTGCTCAAACTCAGGAATTCAGCAAACCATGGTTAGAGGTCCCCATTTCCACAGAGGAACTGGGCGAACACCCTGTAAAATAAGGGCTGTAGCTCAGACACTTCCCACGAGGTTTGGGTGCACAACTCTTGTATGAAGCAATTGTTAGGCACCTCAAAAATGTCTGGCAAATACTGCAGGTATTGCAGTAATGAGCCACAATCCAAGACGAAATTCTACCCAGGAAGCAGCAAAAAACACCATCCAGCTAGAGGAGGCGACTATCACAGAGGCTCTTTCCCTACTGCTCACCAATGCTCCACATCACATCGATAGCTTGGAAAAGCTCAGCGTTGAGACAGAAGAGCTCAAGCAGCCTTCTAGAAGGAAGCAATGCACAGAGCAGCTATCCACCCCACTTGCAGCCTTCTCCTTACCATGCCTTGTGGGTGAGGAAGGCACATATGTACCTTTAGTCACAGCAGCGCTGTACGTCTGTGCTACCAATGGCCGGTCGTGGGAGGCAGACTCTAAAATTTCGTTCGCCGGCTCCATGCTGCCATCCAGTCTACAAGCAGAGAGAAGTTTCCTGGAGAGGTGATCCACCTGAGCACAGCGCAGCTTAAGCCAAGAGCTACTCAAGAACATCTCGTTACACATGCAAAATTCATACACGTTCACATGCTACGTGGGAAACCTTGTGCCTTCAGGAAGGGCAGGCATCGCTTCCCATCCCCTGTTGGATGCATCACACCATTCCAGAGGACTCTCAGGAAGGCATTTTTCTGACTATAGTTCATAACTAACACTGAAGACACACCAACCATGCATTTACTTCTGGCATGGCATCAGGATCTAAATCCTAACAGCTGATGCTAGGGAAAAAACAATTCAGACTGCATGTTTAAAATGAAGAAACCAAAAACATGCAAGTAAGAAGAAAAAAACATTCCAATCAGCACTATTACAGATTGTCTCTTGAGTTCTGTCCACAACAGAAGTGGTTGTTTCACATTACTTGGAAATCCTCCTAATGGTCTAATACCTTCAGGTTTTAGGTATTTCAGAGATTAAAAACTTGATAAAAGCTTCTTTCTAAATAGACATCACTTAATCCACAAGTGAAAGAACAGGTCAAGCCTTGAAGAGTTCAGATAAAAGTTCTCAGAGACCCATTCTTAAACAATATTGCACAGTTGACAGAACTTGCAAACCTGAATCATCAGCATGACTAGCATGAGTTATTGGCTTTAATTCTATGATTGATCATAAATGTAATCCAATTATTACCTTGTCTGTCCCCTCCAGACCTTAAAAAAAGGCCAAGGCCTTATTATATTTCCCTGAACCATTCTGCAGTACTGTTACAAAATACATTGTTTGGCTGGTCTTATATGAGCAAGGGAATTTAATAAAGATACCTGTAGAGAGAGAATACAGGTAATTCCATAGGTTAGACTCTCCCCTGTAAAATCAAAATAATCCCTCTCATCTCTGTCGCCCTTCATTTATTGATGAAGTGGATAATGTGTCAGAGGTTACAAATTCTTGTCAAGGTAACTCAACTTAAAACTGTCAGGTAAGAGGAAACAGGAGCATATGGCTAACAGTGACCTTCACTGCAATCAGACAATGCAAAGTTTCTGCTGGTAGAGTGATGCTTAGTGTAGATACTAGGAAGAAAGATGCAGGGAATTCTGAAGTTACTCATTCACGTTACAGGTCTGAAAAATAACAGTTTAAAGAAATGAGCTGTTCTAAGTTAGACTTTGGCAGCAAGGAAATAAAGTTAAGAACAAACTGGACGACAGTCCTCAGCTCACATGAACTTACTTGTGCTGCTTCATTAGTGTGCACTCTCCTCCCTCTTGGGGGTCTAGGTTATACATGTAGAGATACCCATCAGCAGCTCCCACCAATAAACGAGGGATCTTCTGAATTCTAGAAGGGGAGAGAGACAGAGAACAACAGAAGTGAGGAACATAGGTTTTATATCAGCAAAGAGCCTGCTCCCTCTGCCCTGTGTGGTTTTAAGGCATTATTTTCCACAGTCTTACTTCTAGATAAGAAATACACAAGGAAGGAACTCTGTGCAAAGGTTTAAAGCACAACCACTCGGTGGGGCTAATGGGATGCCATCAGAATCAGTCAACTCAGCTTGTTGCTTTGGTAGCTGTGTCAAATGGGCTCTGCCTTTGGTGAAGACAGAATAAAGAATAAATGTAGACATCATAATTTAAATGAATGCCAGCAGAATTAACAGATTCTGCAATTTAGCAACATAAAATACAATATTAGTCCACATAACTCAGAAGTGCCATGAAAGCCTATGGGTGTGTTCTCAAAAAACTTTCTTTCAAAGCTAAAATATTTTTGTCTTTAAACAATACTTAGAAATAGCCTATTGCACATTCAAAAATTATGCTCCTCCTGAGACTGTGAGATTAGTGCTCTTACACACTCTTTAAGCTGAAAGAGGTCTTGAAATAGTTTCAGATGAACCAATGCTCTGCATGATACCCACTTTGGTGGAGATGAGGTAGGTCCTACAATACCAGCACTTCCCCAGCTCAACACTGGCAGCCCCGAAGGTGGCAAAGGCCATTCCAATTTCTTTACTCACGTAGCAAGGGCACAGATGTTTTTGTGTCCACAGAATGGCAGGCGGACCGTAGCAAAGGCTCTACCCTGGTTGAACATTTCTGTGACTTGAGAGGGCAGATAACTTGTTGAGGCCATGAGCACTTTTCCAAAGTAGCCTGTCCAGGTTGTAGGCTCTTCCTGAGGTCTAGAGTGCAGAAAAAGGCAAGGGGGAGAGGCAAGGAGATAAAAGACTGACTCTGGCCTCATGTTGTAGAGACAGAGGTGTAAGCCCTTTGAAACCTTCATTTCTGAATATGTTACAAACTTATTTGCTCTTCAGAAATAACTGTTAAGTCTGATCTATTCCATTTATGCTAAGGGCACATGTGTGTCTTGCAATACCCTCAGCCTGTTGAGGTAGAATGTTTAAACTGATGCTTCTGTTCATAAGGCTGCATTTTATAAGGCTTACTACATATCAGCAGGATCCATTACAGAGTACTGCACCTCATTAGTAAGTTTTCTATTCAGCTGTTTGTCACAAAGTCATCATCTACAAAACCTTCCAGAGAAATTATAAATAAGAATGCCTCTTCAAATACACTAACACAAACCTAACAATCTGTTGCCTTTTAAATCTCTATGGGCAGCTGGAAGCTACTGCTGAGGCAATTCTTCCCATATCAATGCGTGAAGAAACAAAACCAACCGAAAACGTTCAAATGCCTCTCATTCATCTGCCAAGGACATCCTATTTCCCTTTGGTAGAAATACCTTTTTTATTCACTAGAACAGTGTGCAACTCAGCAGCAGATTCATAATTGACTTGCTATGCCCTTAATTTTGAAGTGTTCAAAAGAAGTCTTTACATACTTTGGAGAACACATCCTGTCAAGTAAAATCAATTTAAAAAGCCTTTCTTGAATAATCTAAAGCACCTTTGAAACCTACTTTTCTTTCACAGTCTCAAGTTTGAAGATATGCACTGTTTCTGTGTTGCTGGATGCAGACAGAAACATGCCATCCATGCTGAAAGCCAATGAACAGATGCTCACACACCTAAGGGAGGATAAAAGGAAAGAGAATTAAACAGAAAACATCCCCAAAAGATTGAGGCATTAGTAGTGACATTCAGACAGTGCATCAAGTGGTTTAAGAAGAAAGGTACTGTTAAGTACCTCACAGTGCTTAACTGGGAGCATTAATTCTCCACATTGCTAGGCACAAGCCTCCCTGCACATTCACTGCTAAGGAGTTTATGATGTTCACATAAGCTGCAATGTGAAAGTTGGAAAGACCCTCATATGAGAGGCTGCAGGTCACTCACAATTAAGCCAACTCAGTATAATTAAGCAGCTTTCTCAGTCACCACTGCTTTGGAAATAAGTGGACATTTTCTACAGTAAGCCTTCCTATTCACTGACACTGTCTTAAGGCACTTCAAGAGCAGAGTCCCCATTAATGACTTTCAACTCTGACATATACTAGATATGGGATCGATCACTGAGTCTGAACCCAGGTTTGTCTCTGCAGAGAGCCCAGAAGAATTGCACAGTTGCTACTGCCATAAGCGACAGTATCAAGTGACACTGAGTTCTAGCAATCCCAAGAAGAAATCTTGCTAGCAAGCAAGTGGGGGGGGGGGGGGGGGGGAGAAAAAAAAAAAAAAAAAAAAAAAAAAAAAAAAAAAAAAAAAAAAGATCAGCTGTACTAATTCTTCTTCACACCCCTCCTTTCCCCCCGCCCCAGGATGAGAATGCAACTGCAGAACAGATGAAGATCTACTGCAAGGAAGAAGCCTTAAATAGTTATTTGAACTTTACCTCTTCACTCCTCTTCGGAATTCAAAGAGCTTCTGCCCCTCCGGAATGGAAAATACTCTGATCACTGTCCCCTACACAGAGAGGGATAAAGTCACCCCAAAAAACTCTCAAAGTGTTTTTCAATTCAAGTAACTGCATTGTGCATTAGCTCCGGTGAACAGTGGAATCACCAACAATAATCAATTTTGTTATAAACTTACACAGTTGATTTACACCACATAAAGTATTCATGGAACTTATTCCTAGAACGTAATTGAAGAACAGAGAAATGAGATGTGAGGGCTACTAATGTAAGAACAAGCTAGGCATCAAGCATAGCCCTTCTTATATTCAGGCATAAAAACAATCACACTACCCACTAGTACAACCACCTGGACACATTTCTGCCTTTATCAGGTGAAAGTTTGTTACACATCTAGATTCTAGAAGAATTATCCAAACACAAGAAGCCTCATTTTCTTGTTTATACAGTTCAAAGGACCAATAATTCATCATCATGTGCTAAAGGCAGGAAAGATGCTTCTAACTGTCTTGTTTTCATTAGGAAGACAGCATCAAGACACCCAGTATCTAACGAATACTCTGCACTAATGGCAGGAATGCTTAGAGGATTGACCTGATTACAGCCAGATTAAAATGTAGTTATTTAAATAACCTTATTACCCAACATTTCACAGTATGAAAAAAAAAAAAATCACATCAAATATCATTAACAGTTCTTAAATTTGTCGTTTTAACTATAAGCCTTCCTTTCTGACGCTCGCATGACAGCCATGCATTTGCTCAACTTAAAATGCTTTGAAACAAATATCATTTTGATCCCTGTAGCTAAGTTCACAAAAAGCCATGTTACCTTTTCTGATGCAGTGGCAAGTTTAGTACCAGTCGCGTCAAACGCCAAAGCAGCCAAGGGACTGTCATGAGCTGGGATCATATTAGCAGCTCTCTGTAGGAGGGAATCAATAGAATAGAACATTAGTATAGCACTGATGAAGAACTACATGCTCACAGCTTAATCCTCTATATACAAGAATATTTAAAGAAAATATAGGCCTTATTTAGTGGGCAACAGCTTCAGTATTTGCCTCAGTAACTGGTAAAATAACAGTATAAAAATTATCACTGAAGTGTGAATAGCAATAGAAAAAGTACAAAAAAAGGCTATTTAAATTCAAAAGAAATCAAGTATAGGTTATTGTATTTCTACTCTACGTATATGCCTAGCTCCACTCATCCAGTATTAATGTCTTATTTCTCTGCCAACTTTTTGTAAAGTCCAGCTATAAGAGATGCAAATTGTAGTAGCAGAAGCTAACTTAAATGTCTAGGAATTCTTCACTGAGAAGATTAATGCATCTTTAAAATTGGAAGCAGTATTCAGAGTCCCATACCAGATTGATGGTATCGAAGACCTGTACTTCTCCAATAGTTGCACTCCCTGGGTAAGCCAGGTAGCAGTTGTCATTGTTTATTGATAACGCGCACAATCCTAGAGGAATAAGAAAAAAAAAGTTTAAGGAGAGGAAAAAAAAAAGCAAGCACCAAAACTTATGTAGCAGAGCTTTTGATTCTAGATGTTTGAATAATGCAAATATTAATTCAAATCATCCTCACAAGGTATTGACAGAAACAGGAAAAAGGACAAGTGATCTCAGGGTCAGCCCGCAACACATCCAACAGTTGGCTATGAAGACTACTGAAGTTCAGTAGCAAGTAAAAAGGACCAAAAAAAGTAAAAGCTACAATAATTGATTAAGGGGTAGAATTTCCCAAGCTCACCATGACTCCAGAAGCGCTAATCTGACATTTGCTTTTAATGGTAACAAATTTAGGCAACATCTAGCTTTTAAGGACTTTATCTTTCTGTACTAACAATTTATTACATCCACTCTAGGAAACAAGGATACTGGGAAGATGCAGCTCAAGGGATGGGCAGAATCTGCCATTTGTTCCAACTAATGCCACCCAGACTGAACGGGCACTACAACACTTGTGTACTCGTCACTGTCATTCGAAAATAGAATTAACAATGCTTTAGATCCCTCTAGGAAACAAGACACAGAGTTATGTTAAGGTCTAACAAAATACTTACCTGCAGGATTCGGAGGCGTCTCCCTGATGGTATGTAATACCTTCATGTCTCGTATGTTGTGTATATAAAGAGACTCTTCCAAACATACTATCAGCCTCTAGACAAGGGAAAAAGGATGAAATGCTGTTATAAAAGCAGAGTTTACATGAAGTTCAGTCAAAAAAGAAATCCTATCCAATTGATAAGAATAAATAAGACTCTGATAGAAGACACATAAGATATATCTCTGAACAAGGTTTTAACAGTGCAATACTACACTCTAACCAGTACACTGATCAGTACTGACTAGTGCACTTGATTCCTCAACAGTCTAGTGCATTGATTTAAATGAAAATTATATTAAATCAGCAAAAACGAAACCTTCATTTAAAGTTATTTCATCGTCATTCTACATCTGCCTTCATGTGGAGACTTTTCACAAGAAATATTAATACCTGACCTTTTATTTGCCATATCAAATGTCTATACATCTTTCCAAGCTATAACTGGAAAAGGAAACGCTTCAAATAACGACTCTGTCAAAGGCAGGAGAAAACTGGCAGAGAAAGCGCCAGAGTAAAGACCCACAATGAATTCCCCTTGCTTTCATCCATTCAAAATTACTACTCACCTGTCTATTGAGTTTCACAGCCAAGATGGTGTTGGAGTAACTGTAGTTGCAAATCTCAGTCCCCTTCTTAAAGTGACAAACTTTCAGCTTACGTGGAGCTTTAAGGCTAACTATGGCCACCAGACTACTGGAGAACAGTCTCTCCACAATGCACACATCTTCTGTGTCAGCTGAAGCATCACAGTAAGGAGAAAAAAAAAGAGGGAGATTTCAGGGAAGATGAGGCATATCAACAGGAAAAAACAAAGAAAACATCATCCAGAAAACTAACATTCTGGTGCAACAGGTCACTAAGTGAAGGTGGGATGTAGGATTTTTTTTTTTAAAGCAAAAAAGCTACACAGGGAATGCTGATTTACAAGGACCTTTTTCAGACCTCACGCAAGTTTATGCTTCAGAATACAGCATCTATTTTTTTCCTACTGATCTGAAAGAGCTGCAAAATGATGCAAGATTCTGGAGTTTGATGACTTGGTGTTTTACAACCTTCTGATTATCTCTTCATACACCCTGCCAAAACCCTGCACTTATCTAGATTTCTGTGATGCAGTACACAAGCGGATTTTGATGACAAACAACACAGTATTTCTGCACATGGATGCATGAAGAAAGATTACTTCATTCAAAGATGTTGGTCAATGCATCTGCTCTAAAGCTGCTTCAGCCACTTATCAGTAGGTATACATGTACACCAATATATACACACACACACACACATACTAAACACACACCTTTTAACTAATAATTCCTAAAGAGGCATTGAACATGAACCACTAAAACACAGCATGGATGCGCAGCCATAAAAAGAAAAATATTTTTTCAAGTGTTTTACCACAACAACACTGAAGGCAGAGGAGGAACACAGAGGCACTATTCAGAGCTTGTCCAAAACTGCAGGAAGTAGAGTCCAGGCTCTCCAACAACTAAATGCTTTCAGAGCCCCTGATTATAGCCTGGTATGAGACTAAGGTGGTAGAAGTTCAAAGACCATCATCAACTACTATCAATTACTATTAGCATTAATTAATATTTTTTCCAGAGAGGCTTTGAAAATGCAGTTCTCATTTTTGCAACTAGGATAGCATAATTGTTTTCAAGTTGTTCTCCATTTTTCTTGGTGCCATAAACACCACATGGAGACACAGGTCCCTATTTTAGAGTAGAAACAGTAGCAAAATTTAGATGGAAAGAGTGTTGCACTGCACTGATGCAAGTTAGCCAGCAGAGAAGGCATGCAGGGAAGAGCATTGTTAAGAATTAAGCAGTCGCAGAAGCCTGAAGAAAAACTTTTAGAGAAGATTCTTAAAGAACTAAAGAAATTTCTTTCATCTTGCAAGAACAATTACATTACAATGCAGACATTATATTTAGAGAAAAGTTTTCTGAGGGGCTTTTAGTCAAATTCACCTTAAAAATAAGGATGCATCTCTGTTCCTTTATCTTCCCGTAAAAGAAATAAGTGATATAATCTTTTCAGAGCTGCCAAGTCATGTATGCTTTCTATGAGCAGTCATTCAAGTAAAGGGCCTGACTACAAGGCGCATCTTATGTCCAGCTGAACTGAATTAACCACATATTTAGAAGTTCTAATTAAGCCCTACACTTCTGTGGTTAATCCCTTTTTTTCTCCCTATTTGTATACGATTCCTTACACTGTAGGAGTGAGAATTACTAAAAACTTCTGATTGAAAACACAGTCTGAAGAAAACAGCAAAATGATTTAAGAATCAGCAAGGGGGCAACAAGCAAATACATAACAAGATTACAGCTTTATAAAGACAAGCACACAGCATCACAGACAAGGGCTGGTTAGAACCAGATAGATAATGATCAGCTGTGCTTTTATTCAATTTTAATCCAAGAACAAAGCAGGCTATAAGCATTCATTATGCCTTGGAGCACCCTCCACCATAATACTTATTTCTACAGGGGGATCAACTGAACAGAGAGTTAGGTGATTTTTACAGAGTCATGGTGATGAGAGGAGACAGAGAGAGGCCTTCCTTTCTCTTCAGTCATGGTGTCAAACAAAAAGACAGCTACAGCATGTTCCTCAGTTCACTTTAGACGGCTACGTGAGAACATGCAGATCAATCTTACTGAGGAAAACAAATTAAAAAAATAAAAAAAATTCTGAAAAAGCATTCATCCAAAACAACAGGTAGTTTTTAGAACCACTTATCAACTAAATTAGGTTAGGGAAAAAGAGGAGAAAGCCTCAAAAATCCTTTATGGCCAGAGGTACCCAGCAGGCAGGAAGTCCTCTACCCTTGTATCAAAACTACGGCATAAAACTACAGGCCTTGTTTCCAGCCACAAGACTCAAAAATTGTTAAACAAGTTTAACAATTTAACACAGAAAAAAAAAAGTCTCAGATCTGCTGTAGAAATTGCAGGTTCTACAAGCACAATTAAAGTCAGGATAGCTTATACAGCTCAAGATAGGCATTTTCTACTAAAAGTCATCTTGCATTCTGGGCTCTTCGTTTATAGTCCTAATGCTCACAGAAGTTTTCCGATATGAAAAAAGTTAATAAAGAAAACCTAGAACAATTCCAACACAAGACTGAAATCAGCAGATTAAACTTAATCCCAGCTACTTGAACAGTTTGTCACAAAAAAAAAAAAAAAAAAAAAAAAAAAAAAAAAAAATCGAGCATGGCACTTCAATCTGTACTTTTTATTTCAAGAACTACCTTAGAAGAAACAGCTCTGCAAAGTTTTGTCCCTCTCAGTATGTTTATTCAGCATATCATGTAACAGAAACCATTTTTGTTGAAGCCTTAAGAGTCAGATCAGGCCAGATACTGTAAGTGCCCAGGATACTACAGAAGTCAAGTGCCTTTATTAACCAGTACAACCAGACCATGACTCAAATGGACAGATGATGTAGTTGCAACACCTAAAGGAGGCTGACCGCTGTTGCCTAGTTTGAACTTCCTAATTACTTCTCTCCACTGGCTAGATACCTACGGTGACAGCCTGATTCTGTAAGAGGTGATCTGAGTCACACTATTTTTGAACTGAGGATGCCACAAGGTCACGTCACTTAGGGAATGGAGTCTGAAGACAACTCTTGTAGCATGATACAGTAGGACCCTGCTACGAACCCTGGCATTATAGTTACTGGTACTACCCATTCACATCGAGTTCATAGGAAAGTGAGGGATATCCATGCACGGCATTCATAGTTAGCATCTCAAAAAAGGAAGAGGATAAATTCCTGGAAAAATAGGGGATAACACTTCTCCCCTGAGCCTCCCTCTTTTCCATTTCATGTCCTATTTAACTCTAATCAGTAATGGTAGAGTTACAGAAATTTAGATTATTCCCCTTTTAGGCAGGAAAACCTTCAGGTATCATGATTAAAACCACTTTTCTACCAGCAAGGAGTAGAATAAAAATTAAATAAAGTTAATAACCAAGACTTCAGGTTTTCTAATAAATGCGTATTACTGGTTGCTTGCCCCAAAAGTCAGGATAAAGAGCCAGAACACTCTCCTAGCCCACTGATTTCTGTGGTATTCAGTTGCTAACCTGACTATGGGCCACAAAAAATCCAAAAAGCAAATAGTCCTTCTCACAGTTATTACCAGATGTCACAGCATACCACCTAAGTTTAAATATATAACACTGATACATTATTTTACCCTGTCAGCAAGCAACTGTATTGTATTTGTTTGATAACTCATCATAATCTTAAGGTTCCTCTTATGTGACTCTCAAACAATCTGTGAAAAAAAATGAAACATGTCTTATTCTTCCCAAATTAAGTCAACTGAAGGCATAAAAAAAGGTGGTGGTGGGGAATATATATACTCACTGCATTCATAGATTTGCTCTAATTTGTCCACAGAAGAAAGAGAGAAGAATTTGTAGCCTGACTTACTGCCAACAGCAAGGGACCTGCAAAAGAAACAAGCCAGTCAGGAACAGTAGTAAAATCTACTACAAATTACCCTTCGACAGATCCCTACCCTCTTCTAAAACTCTTGTTGGAGGTAGCCTAGAACAAACAGCAAAGGCCAAAAACAAACCAAAAGACACAAACAAAAACACAACAACAAAAAAAACAAGATAGACAAGTCATCCAAAGTATGAAAAGGCCAAATAGCTTCAGAATTGCCCCAAATGTGAAATATGAGAGTTTACGGATTACCTTAAGCCCACCACGCAATTCTTACTGACAGTTTCTCTCCCTTGCATTCCATTTACAAAGCAATTATATCATTACCTTATCATGAAAGATGATTTACAAGAAACTCCTTTTAACCTGTGGTTTTCTGAAGATTTCACATTGCAAGCTTCCCCAACCACCCCAGAATAATTTTCAATTTTAAAATAAAATGGACTTAAAAGACTGCCAGTTCTAGCTTTCCTCTAGATTCATCTCATGACATTCAGGCATGTCTCAAGAAAAGAGTCACATCTCAAACTCACAAACATTCAGGACAAATCTTTGATCAAGGTGTTCTCTCAAAAACACTAGTCACTGATGTTAAACAGGTTTTAACCTTAGTAGAACATTAGAAAACTAACAACAAACCATTCTTTCAACAAAGCATTACTCAATTTTAACACTTATTTCATAGACCATTTAATTGCTTTTGCTTTTCCAGTCAAAGACAGGTTTTGAGCTTTGAGCCAGGAAAACCTTTAGGCTTGTCTTGCAGATTTTCCTGGTACATGAAAGCAGCAGAAGATGGCACATTATTTATTGCCTTCCCTCCTTCGAAGATTATTTTAAATCACAGGAAAGAAAACAATGAACAGTTTTACAGAAGTATAAGAACTAAAAGCATAGTTTTATATTTGCTAGGAACACATAAATCCCTTGTAAAAATACAGCTTTTCGAAGCTAATTATGTGCTAAGCTATATACTAAGTCATGCAGTACAAAGCTCAAGCCAAATGCGGTCAGTCACCCTGCCACACTGCCCTCCTGAACTCAGTAACATGAGTCACTAGTTCAGATGCACTAACAATCAGTTCTGCATTTAGAATATAATGCAGATTCCTACATTTCTTATCCTTTCTATATTCACTCTCCTAGCTCCAGCAAGGAGCCTTCTGTAACTCTGAGGTTCTAAGATGAAGAACTGTTACTAATGTGTCTCTTTGAAATTAAAATTTCAAGCTGTAAGGCAAACTGCTGTGTTTCTTCCAGAAATAAAGATTATAGTGTAGTATATCTGGCACGGTTTGATTAACAAATGATACTTAAGAAGACTTAAATGTTCAAATTAAAAAATGCATCATCTAGGCAGGAAGAATAAGCCTCTCTAGAGTCAACAGCCCTGATACAGCATAGCAGGCTTAGAGATGGAGAAGCAACTGTGAAAAACAAATTCCACTGCCGCTCAAACATCCCAAAATATTTAATTTTCTTTGAGGCAAAATTGATAAGCTCAGCATACTGTATGTAATGAATTGCCAAGAGCTAACTTATTCTCGGCAAGTTTTTAGACAACTCAAAATCCAAATGCTGTGAAATATCAATCTAATTTAGAAAAGAAAAAGATGTGAGTTAGCTTTTCATAGATCATCTCCTGCTTCCCTCGAAAGCAAGCTGACTGCAGAATGACATTAAAACTGTCACTTCAAAGGTAAACAAGCACTCCTCCGAGTTAAAAATAAGCAGAGTCACAAGGCTCCTTGCAGTATAAACGCTCTACAAAAGACACAGGACGATTTCCTCATGGAGGATTCCACATTGCCTAGTAATACACTAACAAATAGCCAAGTCGATTCCTGCACTGTATTTATAGCTTTAAATGCACAGTATTGATGTTTCATTCTTTTAGCGACAGCATCCTCGGAATCAAAAAGGCATCCCCATTTTTCTACTGACTACTACACTTCATTTAACTGAGCTTTAAACAAGGAATTACTAAAGAAATCCCTTGTTTTGATAACAAAAATAATCAGGCAGAATCATAGCCAAAAGGAGAAAGATACAAACTACTCTCTCCATCCACTGCAACCAATTTTTTTCTTTCTGCATTAAGATGAGGAGGTAGTCAGAAAACATCTTCTGGATAAGCAAAGTTTCATAAGCTATATCGGCATCATGAAACTCGTTTCTGTATACAAGCATAACAGCAAAACTAACCAATTTTGTTCAAAAATTGCTTTTACACTTTAAGTGCTCTCAAATTACTTACTAGACAACTGTAAAAGTGCTTTGTATATGTTGAAAGAGAATCCACAAGGCTAAGTTATACTGCTATAATCATAATGATTTAAATTTGTCATCTTGCCTCTGGTATTACATTTAAGTCCTTAAAATACCTGATAATTTCAAGTGACCAACATCCACAGTGATATCTAATTATCTAGTTAAGATTACCTCACCTCCCAAAAACGTGCAACCGTATGGGAAAAAATAGGATCAATATTCCAATCTGCTATTGTTCAAACTGACAGTCAGCAACAAGATGAAACTGAAGTTTAACAGAAGCCCCTTTTATAGTGCAGGTGTTATGCTTTATTACCACCATTTTTCAGATGCTGATGAGACACTGAAATGGAAAATAAAATCAATGTCTAAAAACAATTACCATTTGTCTTTCTAACATTACGCTATATACATGTGGTTTTAGCCCTATTATGTGTAGCCTCTATTACAAGCTCTTTATGCTGTAGATTTTGAGCTATTTCATCATCAGTTGTCTACTCAACATAAAACTACCAATATATCCATGATTTATGAACCTGTGTTTACTTACTTTTCTTTTTCCTCCAAAGACAATACTGTAGGCTGATCCAAGACTAGATAAATCTGGAGAGCAATTTTAAGAGAAGCTGTCATAAATAAAGTTAACCACATCAAGCAAATGTTTCGAGATATTTCACACACTCATTTCAAGATGCTGACATTGACTGGTAAGTGCACTCACCTAGAGTAAGAAATCACCTGATTCAATCTCTGTGGCTATTTTAAAACAAGTTTTTTTCAGATGAGGTAAAAACTGGTACAGGTTTTCTTTTGCTTCTTTAGTATGAAGACCAAAAGGAAGAAAACCAGTTTTTCCTTTCCATATCATAAAGGACTTTAATTATTAATCAGAAAGATTCTAAGGGCAACCTTCTCAAAGATTAAAATCAATTGCAGCTGCAGTATAGACATGACATGAGAAGTCATTCCTATTTTAACTGGTTAATTAAACCTGCTTTCATGATGATACAGTCTCATTATACTAATGCTCCGTGCCATTTCAAAGTAACTTTCTAGAGAAAAAGCACTTAGTGAACAAAAGCTTATGATGAACAGGGAAGGAAAAAAGCAAAACAATGAAATGTCTCAAGAACAGGAAAAAAAAACATTTTAAAAGCATCTTTGCTGTATTTTCCCCTCTCCTAAACACACACAGAAACCAAAGTCAGAGCATCTTGCAGACATGTCTCAAATACAAGCATTCTTGACCTTCCTTTAGACAAGAGCCAAACAGTGAAACTCTACTATGTTTACCACCACCACCACTCCAAAAACCTACAGGAGATTTTCTACTATCTTACATACAAATACTCAAAAAACCCCCCTACGTGGACTGAGAATCATGTTCCATACATCAATGGGAGTAGAAACTGAAGAGGATGCTGTCAAAAGATGTATCAATGTTTTCGTTAGAAATCCAAACTCAAGGTTTTATGTTGTACTTTAGTCAGGAGTCTGTTTTGAAAACTGCAGCAATTGTTTTGCTACCAAGTACTGCCACTTTTATTAAAGATCAACAAGAACAAAAACAAAAAACACAGAAAATAGAACCTCTCTAGAAACTAAACTTGTTTAATTTCACAAGTAGGCTGCTTCTTTTCTTAAACAGAACTTGTAGGCAGGCCATTTAAGTCAATCGTTAGGGTTTTTCCAGTGGCATTTCTCTATAAGTATTTGTGTACAATTTAAAGTTTATCTATAGATATAAAATAGATACAACTTTTAGTCTTTAAGTTCTTAGAATTATGCTTTGGTTAGCAAGTTAGATACTTACATTACAAGTGTAACCAACAGTCACAGTCATTTATGTTAAATTCATTTCACAGAATTTTTTCCATAAAAGTTAAATTCATCTCACAGAAATTCATATGAACTTTTAAACCCACAATGTCAGTGTGTAACAGAATACAGTTCTCCTAAACATAGCACAAACAAGTCTTAGCTTAAAATGGTATGTGTCACCAAAAAATATAGCTAAAGATTTTTAGCTGCTAAAGTGTACTTGCACCAGGATCACCTACAAGCTTCTATTGCACAGTTTTGCCAGGACACCTGAATTCTGATCGGTTACTTCACTTTTATTTACAGCCTCTTAGTCAGAAAATGCCAGTCACGCTGAGTTGTGCAATGATTGATTCACATGGGAGAAGGGCTACATCCAAAACAAGCAAATTCTCATCTTCTGAAAATGGCCTTCATGTTTTACTTAATAAGAATGCAGTATATCAAAGGGAACCCACAAACCAACCGCTCCTGCTGCATTATAGATGGGCTGTTTCTCAAAGAGAGTGCCAGTCTCAGCCAATAATCCAAAATTCTAATGCAAATTAAACCTTGGACAACTTGAAATAGAGGCATATCTTGGGATAGTATCTATGCCAGTACAAGCTAATGCCAGCATTCATGGATGAACATTAAGAACTGGTCAGTCCGGGGGAAAGAAAAAAAAAAAAAAAAAAAAAAAAAAAAAAAAAAAGATACTGCCTTCTCTCACAAGGAACTGCAACAACCGAGAAAACTTACAGTAACTTGTATGTTGAGAGCATTCTTCCAAATATCAATAGACCAACTTACCAAGACTATAAAAAGAGTAATTTATTACTAAACCTTTGTAAAGGTCAGAAAGTTAGGCAAGGCCTTTTTTTCAGCAAAGAGTTCCAACTGTCCCTTCTACAAGGCTATTGGGACTACTATCTAGATAAGGACAATACATTTAAATATATCTGGAGCTAGCACCTTGCTGAGGGCGAAGCTTTAAACATAGCAGCAAAGCAACCATGTTGCTTATCTTTGTTTTGTCTGCCGTGGATCTTTGCAAAAGCACACCTTAAACCCACTGTGTGAATTCTACTGATTAGGAGGATGCAGGTGGAGCTTGCTTTTCATATAGTGAGTGAAAACACATGCAGTTGTTCACCT
>VZSV01000059.1:3187788-3206570 GCA_013398735.1 Nothocercus julius | reverse complement strand
CGGCGCGGGCTGCTCCGCGTGGCCCCGCGCGCGGGGGCGAAAGCGGAGCCCACGAAGTCGTCGCGGAGGCTCCCGGAGCCGCCGCCGAGGAGCCGCCACGCCGGCCGGCTTCGCTCTTCATCCCCGCTCCTCCTCCTCCTCGTCCTGCCCGCGGTGAGCCCTGGGCCGGCGCTGGGCTCTGATGGCTGCGTCGAGATGTTCGTGTCCAGAGTGGTGGATTTCCAGCAGACCCGCTACGCCAGGTAAAGCCCCTTGCGCGGCGCGTCCCATCCCTCCGGGTTGCTCCGTGTTCAGTGCGCCGGGACAGTCCCCAGCCTGCGCTACCCTGGGAGGCCAAGGAGCGCTCACAAAGATGCTGAGACTCTCCGAGCCCAGGGCAGGTGCGGGCTGCTCCCTTCACCCTCACGCGCTTGCACGGTCTGTTTTGTGGGATAAAGCAACCTGCCTTTCTGCATCCGTAAGGGATTCAGCCGGGCTGCATCTCTGGGAGCTCTCACTCCCTGTAGAGAGCACGAGCTAATAGTGACCAGGGATGAGAGTGCTCTGTTATTTGGGTGCTGTTTGGATATACTGACCCCCAAAGCCTCCCCTCAGATGAAGATATTTGACTCGAGTAGCTCTATGAAGCAGGTGCTGGGTTTAAGGACAGGTCCTGGACTTGTCTCCCAGTCCATGCTGGGGAGGAACTTCAGCTGGGGGCCCAGGTCCTGACAGGGGTCAGCAAATGCAAACCCTCTCCATAGGGGAGAGGCATTTCCATATCCATCCTGACTCAAGTTCACCTCAGGGAAGATGTGAGATGTTTCAACCCATGTGCTCGACACACACGCAGACAGGACCCTGGTGTCATTAGAGACCTGCCCATAGGCAGGGGCTTAACAGAGGACAGACCCAGCTGCCAACATCTGCAGACCCATCAGTCCATGAGCACCATCTGGTGCTTCCCACATAGACTGGGACAGTTTCCACCGCAGGAGCAGGACACATCTTAACGGCACAGGCTGCTTGGGCAGCACTATCTGCTTACAAGGAAACCTGAGCAAGGCTCAGGCCAGGTCAAGGAGCCCGTTCAGCCCCATCAGGGCTCAGGTGCCAGTGGTGTTGGTGAGCTGGTGGGTAACCCAGGGCCCGGAGCTGCCCCACATACCTTGGTGAAGGGTGAGTGTGAAAGCAGAGCCCTTGGCATAGGCTATAACCAAGGGATGCTGCAGGGGAGGAACACGGGCGATGGCTGGTTAAGAGAGAGCTTCTAGCAGAGTTTTGCACCCAGTTTGGGGTTTTGCTAACAGATCTAGGGACCGTGGCAGTGAGCGCGCCTGGCGTTTTGCTGCTTTGCAAGATCCCTGTAGTGTTTGCCCAGAAGGATTCAGCCTCCGTCATGTCCCCACTGGTGACAGCGGTGGGAAGGTTTTTGTTGCTGCAGAGAGGCTCAGCTCACTCGTGCTCTGCCAGGTGGCACTCGCATCTCCCCTTCGGTTTTTGTCAGACTCAAAGCAGCCCCTGCAGCTGGGGTTAGAGGCAAAGATACAGGCCTGGAGTGCTTCTTCTGTTGCCCTGGGCAGGAGCATCCCTGGGACACTTTTACCTGGGCTGGCTTAAGAGCAGCATTGCTGGTGACCTCCTTCTGGTGCTCCTCAACACATCTGCTCCCTTGCTTCCAGGTATCCCAGGGGGAAAATCCTTGCTTGCACCTCCAGATGCTGTCTGGAAGCAGGATGCTCCTGCTCAAGAGCCAGTGTGATGTTGTAGGCAATTCTCCAGATGAGTCTCCCTCAGGTACCGGCAAAGTTAATAAGCATCACGTATAACTGCTGTGTAACACAAGCTTGTGAAAACACAGAAAACGCATTATTTATCTATTTTTTTAAGCCCCAGCTGTTGTGCACAGGACAGGGCCAGGGAGGGATGAGGACAGAATGAAGCTTTAATGTCCCAAAGCAGGAAGAAAACTGTCCATTCCTTTTTCAGCAGCAGCACAAAGGTGCTTTGGGAGCTGGCTGGCAGAGAAGACGTTACCTCCCATGTCAATGCTCCCCTGGCAAAACCCCTCCATGAGCCGCATCTTTCAATTTCTCCCCAAACCAGCAGAGCTTTGCATTGTGGGGCTCACAAGGGGTCAGGACCACAGCACACTTTCCACCTCTCCTGGATGAGATCAGCTGAAGTGATGAGAATCAGATCACTGGGGGCAACCTTGGATGACTCCGAGAAGCTTTTGGAAGGCTGGAGATAAAGCAGGAGGGGAAGGAATTTTCCTCCTTTCCTAAAATGGAGACCCTCTGCCCTGTTTTTCTCCCCTTTACAGCATAGTTCTGAACGATCTTCCCTGCTGTGAGACGGGGAAAACCAGACAGAAGAGAATAGCTGGGTGATGTGAAAAGTGAGGGGAAGACAAACAGCCACAGGGACACCCGGCATGGAAGGTGCCACCATGAGGTCCTCGGCCAGCTGATGCCTTGTCAGCACGTGACACTAACCCAGAGCTTCTCCGCTTCCCGAGAGATCCTCTTAGCTTATTGCTCAAAAATAGCCCTCAGCTAATCCCCCTTCTTCCCGGGGCTTCCCTCTCTGCGGAGGGCTCCTGTGCCTGAGACGAGCTGCGGGACATCGCGCCCACCCTCGCCCAGGCACACGGTGCCGCAGGCTCTTCGGATAGCTGCAGAAATAGCTAGGTTTTGCAGGAAGACAGTCGAAGCACCTTGCCGCATCCTTTTGGAGGAGGATGGTGCTTGTAGCCCTCCTCAGCTCTGTAAAACAAGAGAAAATAGCAGATAGTTTTTTCTTGCAGTAGAAAAAAAATAGAAAGAACTCCATTTTTAATGTAATTTTCTCTGACTTCAAGTCAGGACCGAGAAAGGAGGAGTTTAGCCATCAATAGGAACACCAAAAGGAATAAATAAAACGCAGCAGCCTGATGAAAGACCTGTTGGGCAAAAGCTGCAATGAAGGCACCAAGCTTTGAACAAAGAGATAAAAGGCATTAATGAATGCGGGAGCATTTTGTGGGCTGCCAGGAGAAAACTCAGGGGGTGAAGGGGCACGAGGATGTCCCTGGATACCTCCCAGCTTGACTTTGTAGCGTGGAGATGGGACGTCACTGCTGGGGTGGATAGCAAGGAACAGGAGGGGACACGTCACCCTAGCAAGTGGGAAATACTGATGCACCGTTATGCATGTGAGGGGTTCAGGATGGTGGGAGCAAGCAGTGGTGGACCTGGTGTCCCCTTCTTTGGGGCCTCTGCTCCTCCACCAGCAACTACTCCATAGGCAAAAGGAGTTAAAAAGCTCCTTCTGCTTCATCTGGCCACCTCTGTTAGTTCCTCCTCATTAACCCTTTGCCCCTGCCCTCACTCCCTCCCTTTCTTGCTGTAAAAGTGGTGCTCGTTTCCACACTCCCACATTAACAGAGTGGTGCCAATCGCGCATCTCCATCACGGGAGCTCATCAGCTAAGTTGCACCAGGCTGGTAACCGATACCACCTTCCACGTCACTGCTGCCTCCGGCACCGCTTTGGCTCCCTTGTTACTCAGGATTCAGGAGGGGTCCGGTGCCTCCTGCCGCATTGCTGGCATCCAGCTGCTGCTTATCCCAAATGCCCCTGAGGGCACATGAAGGGTTCCTGGACTTTAGTCATCAAGAAGAGCTGTAATTGAGGGAAAACGCAATTAGACAGGGAGCTGGTGTCTCTGGGCAGCTTCACCAGTACCGGCAGTGGAGAGGGGTCTGCCAGGAGCTGTGGGCTGTGCAGGGCACTGAATCATCGCAATTAACTGATACAGATTCAAGATCTGATTTATGCAAGTAAAGGGCTCTAAATCTTACTGGATTTGCCTGTCTTGCCCTGCACAGAATAGCAAGGAAAATATGAGCAGCCAGGGAAGCTGTCATGAATTTCTCAGCCAGGATGGGGGTTAGAAAAACCAAGGCCCTCGCAGGTGCATGGAGCCAGGTCTGGTCATCCTGCCTTTAGGATCTGGCTTGTCCTTGCCAGCCCAGCGCCTGCTCCACCTCCTCGCCGGTGTGAGCAGATGGAGATCCAAACATCATGTTTCCTCCAAGGCAGATCTTCTGATTCTGGGGAAGGATGGTGGGAAGACCTCCCAGCACACCTAGTTATGGAGCAAGCAGAGGCTCTGGCCTCTCCTGCCCTGAGATGCTGAGGGAGGAAAGGAGAACCAGCATGTGTCCAAGAGCCCGCAGGGACAGCAGGAACAGATGGGAGAGAAAGCACTGGAATACCCAAATCCCAAACCAGAAAAACAAAGCAGCAGCAGGCTGACAGCCCCATCCAAGCTCCTGCTCTCTAGTTACTGGATCAGGAAGATTCGCTCCCTGACTGCTCTGCAGAGAGAGCGTGATCAGCCCCCGCCAGCTCCCACATGCTCCGAGATGCTTTCCAAGAGCTCTCCTTCCCCCACAGCCTGAGTAGGATGAAACAGTGACAAGGGAAATGCTCTAAGCACTGAGGCTGTGGTTCAGAGCTGCTGGAAAGGCAGTTCTTTGTGAACCCTCTTCAAGGGGGTCCAGCTGCCCCATCCCTCTGAGGACCCTTGATGCCCCTGCAGGCAGCATAGCCCAGTGCTGCCCAGGCCCATCCTCTGGGAAAGCTCCCACAGATAAGAGGCCACACAGGGCCGCTAAAAATACCTAATAAAAATCTGAGACATCATTTGATCTCACTGGATGATCGGATATTGCCTAATCTGTGCTTCCAATTTGACTCAAACGTCCTTTCAGTACAACCTGGGTAGGTCTCATCTCATGCAGTTTAGATGCCCAGCATGCAGTCGTCCTTGCAGCCAGTTATTTGGCAGCAAGCAAGCACTCAGAACAGGACTTGCATAGCCCGCTGGAGAGGAGACGTTTCCTTAAGCTGCCCATACATCCTCCTTGGGAGACCCAGAAGGGACCAGGCATGGGCTCTCAAGCGGAGGCCGCCCACGGAAGCACAGAGCAGTGGCTACAGCAAGCCCTGAGCCTCGGGCTGCCTCCTCCTTGGCAGGGAAACATATGCACAATGGTCTTTTCCCTCTTGCCACTGGTGTTGGATATCAGCCTGATGTGATTTTTTGGCACAGCTCACTATGGTCCTCTGCGAGACAGCAGCCAATGCGATGCCTGGGAAATCCAAACCAGCAGGCAGCGCATGCAAGAAGCCAGGCACTGCCAGAGCCCATCTGCAAGAGCCTGGCACAACTGCAGCTCCTGGATCACCTCTCCCTCCGTCAACCCTTCCCACACTCTCAACCAGGTGACAAAGTCAGCAAACCACTTGCTGCTCCTGCAGAAAAGGGGGAAGAGCATGACTTGGCTGCAGGAGCAAGAAAGGGTTGTTTGAGAACCTAGAGAGCTATGAAAAGGAGATGGATTTGATCCATTTGGACCAGAACAGCTAAAAGCTGCAGAGGAAACATGACTGCACATATTTATGCTTGAGGTCTCCCTTTGGCATTTACCAGGCATAAGCAGAGCTTGAACCTCAGCATTTTCACACAACTCACATAGTCCAGAGGGGCTCGGTGTGACATAGTGCAGGTTCTCGTGACAAAAAGAAAATCCCGGGAACGTTATGTTTATCCTGCTGCGTGCCTTGGGAGTCAGCTAGCTGAGCAATCCTGAACTTCAGCAAAGTTTACACCAAAGTTGATGTCCCGGCTCAAGTTTACAGCACATGTTTGTTCCTGCTGATGAAAGGATTTTACGCACAGAGAGACATCAGCAAGGCAGAAGTAAATAGTAACCTCCATGCTTGGCTTCCTCCCCTGCTGCAGTCGACAATGGCTGCTATCATAGCATTAGCCCTGCTATGGGCTGTGAATAATACTAATTAAAATTATTTCATCTGCTTTCTGGGGCTGCAAAATAGCTGATTCTCCCTACATTTGTTGTCCATAGGCTTTTGCTGAATAACTGAGGAACTGTTTGTATTTCAGTAGCTTGCAGAGATCCTAAATGAGACCTTGCCTCCCAGGGGATGCTATGGGGAAGGGAGACTCCAGCCCCAAGAAATGGAGCAATCTGCTCATGTGGGTTAGCAGCAGTGGTAGAAGTCAGGTCTAAATAAGGGCTCTAAGCCTGCAAGCACCTAATCCCTAGAGCACATTTCTGGCTAGAGGGAACAAGGGATCTCCCTCAAGAATCTGAGCCAGACTCTGATTCCCGCTATGGACAGGACTGTAAAAGAGTCACCTAGGGCCATGGGCAGCCTGGGGGTGAAGGTTTAGGAAGGTCCAACACTTATGCCACAGGCCTTGATGGAGGGTACACAGCCAGCTGGCTCTCAGCCCCAGCAAGCAGCTGAGCTCCTTTCCTGTCTGGGGCTGCCACAACAGTTTTAAAGCAGGTTTAAGCTCAGAATTTGTCTCACTAACTTCTGTACTTGTAATGAATGCAGACAAGGCATCAAGAAGCATGAACAGCGAGTTTTCAAGCAAGCAAATAATGAATATAGAATTTTTGGCTTTGGAAACAGCCCTCCTAGCATTTGTGGAACACCTGGGACATCAGAGTCATTTTGTGACTAATCAGCTGCTGTTGGAGGTCTCACGAGTACCAAATGAAACAAGAAGTCCCAGCTCAGAAAATAATTTGGGAAACACTCACCAATCCCACCTGTTGTGAATAAACAATATCTGATCTGCTGTTGTTGCAGGGTCATGCGTTGCCTTGGAAGAGTTAGAGATACCATCTACATAAACAGCAGAAACCCTGCTGGGCAGCCAAATAAGTATCCCTACAAAGGGTGGGAATGGAGACGGATATAATCCTACTGCAAATTACCTGCTGAATTTCCTTCCCACCAAGTAAACTCCACCAGGATACCTGGGCTTCCACAGCAAGGCCTGACTTGGAGGCTTCCAAAGTTGTCTCTGTTTGGGTGTGAGATAATATGAGTCTGGTGCACCCTTGGTATAGTTATGTTGATTTATAAGGTGGAAAAAATCCATTTTCCCACATCCATGAGATGAGCAGCAGCAGATACCATTACTCCTCTTTGGTCATCTCACTTTGACCAAACACTTTGCCTTAGCCCCAAACTTGCCAGAATCCCCTTTCACACCACCCCACTCGCTCACGACTTGCTCTGGAGCAGCAGCTCTGCTGCGTAAAGGAGCCCATTTCAACTTTAGATGGAGCCTGGGAGGGCTCAGTAACCCTGGGATTTTGAGAAATCTGCTCCCTCCAACCCCAGGACTGGGGCATTTCCATTAAAAACATAGCTGGACACATGCAACCATCCTTTCTGCCACTGACAAGGATAAGTCAGGACAGGGATCTCCTCCAGCTGGGCACAGCACGGACAACAGAACACAGGGAGGAGCATCCCTAAGAAGGCAGGTGATGCTGCTCAGCGTTTCTGAGCCCATGGTGTGCAGACCGTATAACACCAGGGGACGGTGTGCGACCAGCCCAGCGCATCTGCACGTGCCAGAGCTCTGGAAATGAGCAAAACAGGCATGGGGCAATTAAGCTGCAGCCCCCTTTGGACTTGCTTTGTCAAAGAGGAACATCAGGGGCTTCTGTGCTGGTTACACAGAAATCTGGGGATCCTCTAGCTTACCCTGAAGGAAGCGGTGAGAAAGGCTGTTCCAGATGAAGAGACTTTGAGTTTCCTGCATCCCTTGCTCCCTGTCCAAGTTATCAGCTCTTTATATAATGTAGAAAAGACAACAGTGGTCTGTCCTGCTTCATCAGCCTTGTTGCAACATGGGCTGGAATGAAGGCAAAAGAGTAACAGAGCTGCCTTGCTGCGGCTGCCTGGGAGGCACAGAGACCTCACTTACACGCTTGCCGCATGCACAGCTCATCTTTCCAAACCTGGAGCGCCATATGTTCACGTAGGAACACACAGACACCAAGAGGTGGGCACGGAAATAGAGGCCTCAGCTCGCTCTGAACAGGGTCCCGCACATCCATGCGCCCGCCTGCGCGGGCGGCCTCGCAGATGGCAACGCTGGGCAGCAGTGGCTCAAGCCTGGCCTTTTGTGCTTTCCAAGCCAAAGCGTTCCTGGTGTGGTGGGCAGGATTGCTGGAGCACTCCATGTCTGGAGAAGGTGACGCTGTGGTACTGCAGAGTTTGGGGTGGAAGAAATCCACTTCAAACAGTTGCAGTGGGAGCTGCAAACAGTTTGGTGGGGGAAAACTGCCAGGTCTTTGCCATGTCATCAAGTTGCAGATGTGAAGTCCTTAGCTCAAGGAGGCCACGAGCACATCCTTGCTCACCATCTCACTCTGCCTGGGTAACGTGCCCCATGCAGGGGCTGCATTTGGTGCGCTGCTTCCCACCGATGACACCCAGGTCCCCAGGGCTGAGCTAACTGCAAGGCACAGGAGGGATTGAGAGGATGAATCCTATTAGCAGGGACCAGAACTGGAGCATTATCAGATTACAAGTCAAAAGTAAAGCATATGCCAAGCTCCCGTTCACAGGAGCATCCATAGCAGCTCAACACACGAGAGAACAACCGAAGCTCAGGCACCACCGTTGCTGGGCTGGGTGACATCACCAGGGCTAAGCCAGTCCCCGCACTAGGCTGTGGCACGGAGGGGCTCTGCAGGGGTGGCACAGAGGCAGGAAAGGTGCCGTGGTGCAGAGATGCTTCCAGCTTCATGAAGACATACCCTGCTTTTCTGGGAGGGGGCAGTAGGAGCCTCAAGTGCGTGGGTCTAGGAGCCATCCTGCCCTGCAGGGACACGTCCTCTGGGTCACTCTTACCTCAGAGCATTGCAACCCAGACGCTCTCAAGCCTTACATTACTGCACCAGGAGGCCACAAAGGCCACAGCAAGTGTTACCACCATGGCAGGTCAGCCCCACCTTGTGCTTTCTCCATTGCTCCTCTCTGTCAAGGGGCCACCACTCCTTCCACAGTCACACACACAGCATAAGGAGACAAATAAATCCTCTAAATTTGCAGCCAAATCCCAAAGCATTGCAAGGCAGTCAGCAGGAAATCCAGGACAGGACCTGCCTGGAGACATTCCCCTCACATAAAGCTCCCAGCACACCCACAAACCTGCACCACTGCTCCCCAAGACATTAGGGGAGATCTTACTTAAACCTGGCCCTTTTCTGTCTCATTCACAGCTGAAAGCTCTGAGGATTAACCAGCCTAGGGGGATTTGCATCACCTGGGAATGATTCCTGACGTGTCATCTCCTCCCAGGCTGCCTTCAGCTACAGTCCCAACTTTATTCAGCCCTAAAAAAATACCTTCCTCAGCCAAATCCTGCACAGGAGCTGGATGTTCATTTACTAGTTTGCATTTCCTTCCTATGTGGCTCCTTCTAGCCTTCAGCTCCCCAGGATTTTCGCATCTATCCTATGCACACAAGTGCGCGCGGTCCTGCTGTGCAGGTCCCCAGGTGCCAGGGAGAGCCTGGGCGCTTTGACGCCTGCACAGGGATTGTCTCAAGGAATATTTTACTTCCATCCTCTTTTCACCTTCTTTTTCCCCCCCTGGCAAAGCGAGAGCCAGGAGGCAGTTTGCAGATCTGCATGATTTTGAGGTTAGAACTTTGTTCTTGGATAAAAGTCCTAAAGAAAAGAAAAGAAAGAAAAGAAAAGAAAAGAAAAGAAAAGAAAAGAAAAGAAAAGAAAAGAAAAGAAAAGGTCCCAAAACAATCCCATGGAAAAGCAGAGTGGGAGAAAGAGAAGGAGAAAGGACCAAGCCTGGGAAGTCGGAGCGGCACTTTCCCGGGCTCCCTGGGACAAGGGGCTCTTTGTTTCCCGGACGGAGCCGAGGACGGGCCCTTTGCGATCTCCCTCCCTGGGAAAGGGGCCAGGGCAAGGCAGGCACCAGCAGGGCCACGAGAGCCCCGGGGCGGCAGTTAATAACCCCGTCCGTGTTTGGGGACTTCATGTGCTTTTCATTAACAAATAGGGGCACATTAAAGGCGCATCCCCCCGCCTGGCACGAGGGATGCTGTGCGGTACCCGGCCCTGGGAGAGTGAATGGACAGACTCGGGTTGCCCTAAGGCAGGAGGTTTGAAACCCGTAAGCGCCGTTCGGATGCTAATTTATAACTTATTTGATAAAAACGCATCAAAGCACCCAGGCCACTTGGGGCAGCACAGGCCAGGGAACCCCCACGTTGCCCCGCCAGCAGCAGCGCTAATGCGGGATGCTCCTGGGGCCTGTAAATCCGAAGGGATTCCCGGCTGCAGATTCAAGGAGAAAAGCAGCCCGAGGGAGAGGAGGATTCGATTCCCTTGATGCTTATTAGAAAGTGAAGCAGGAAAAAGAGAAAAGTCTTTCCAACATGTCAAAAAGAGATACTCTGGGCAACTGAAATAATGGGATTTTTTTTAATGTGGTTTCATCCTCCTGGAAAAGCTGGCCTTTGCATCGCGCCCGCCCTGCATGGTCCTGGCAGGCAGGCAGCAGTGGGGACAGGGGCATCCCGAAGCTGCAGCTGGGCATCTCCATTTGGGCACCACTAAGAAGGGGCCTGATGACTCTTGGATGGGCTCAGGAGTGGATGCACCTGGGAAGCGGTGGGAGGGAGCTGCACCCTCCCCTCTGCCCCTTCCCACAGCGTGGTGCCCAGGCGGGAAAAAGCAGCCACCCGATCCCTGCCCATGTTCCCGCATGGAAAAACCCCGCTGGTGGCCGGGTGCCTGGGTGCCCCTCGGCCCTGTGAGGCTGTGGGAACTGGCTTCCCTTAGCCTTATTATTACTACTGCTAATAGCAATAACAATTGTTAGTGCCAGAATGGCAGGGGAGACAGAGCGAGGCTTTGTTAAAATAAATAAATTAAAGGCAAAGGCCTCCTGTGCGTTTCCGCAGCAACTGCGACGTCACGCAGGGCGTCTGGGCTGCGCGGGGCCTTTTCTTTTTTTCTTTTTTTCCCGCTGATTATTATTAAAAGGGAAAAGAAAGCGAAGGGGAGCTGGGGACGGTTTCCTGGCAACGCTAGGAGAGCAATGTCCTCCAGCGGGAGGGATATTGTTCCCAGGAATGCGCCTGTCCCAGCCTCTGAACAGCCTCCAGGTCCCTGATGCCCCAGAAGGGAGCCTGGCCCTAGGGCTGAGTGGTGCCGTGCTGCAGCCGAATGGTTCCTTGTTTAGGAGGGTATAAAGTCCCTGGGGTCTGGAGGAGCCCCCGCGCTCCGGCCTCAAAGGGGTCCTGGGGATGCTGTGCGGTACCTGGCTTGAAGGATGCTGTGTAATACCTGGCACAAGGGATGCTGTGCGGTACCTGGCACACGGGATGCTGTGAGATACCCGGCACAAGGGATGCTGTGCGGTACCTGGCACAAGGGATGCTGTGCGGTACCTGGCACACGGGATGCTGTGAGATACCCGGCACAAGGGATGCTGTGTGGTACCTGGCACAAGGGATGCTGTGCAGTACCTGACATGTGGGATGTGTGCGGTACCTGGCACAAGGGATGCTGCAAAAGGCAGCAAATGTGAACAGCCTTTGGTGAGTGCAGCCCCAAATCTAAGTACTGCCAAGCTAAAAAATAAGCAACCACCTTAAAACCGTGCTGTATTTCCCAGGATGGGCAGCCTTCTGGAGCTGTGGCAGGTTTGCCACCCATCCTGCTCGCATTTTGCCAGGAATATCCCCTTCCTTGGTGAAGTGGAGCGAATGGGACCCTCCTGATCTCTCTCCTGGCTAAGCGGGTTTGCAGTGGAGGCGTCAGCCTGGCTGGGGACGGCGTCTCCTCCAGGCCGTCACTGCCGCCTGCTGGGGACGGCCTTGCATGTTCATAAGGCCCTTAGCCCCCTTCTGGTACCTGGGCTATGAAACGGTGCCACAGCGAGGTCTGAACCACCCATGGGAGCCCCCTTGTACCCTGTGTGCACCTGGGCTGCTGAGAGCACGGGAGCTGCCGGTGTCACCACCAGCTAGTGCTGGCCCCATGGCAAGTCCGAGCCATCCCGCTGCCAGGCTGCTCCACCTTCTTGGCCCGGCGGATTGAGACTTTTCTCTCCAGGGCACCAGATCCTGGTGCAGAAAGTGCTTCTGACCTTGACCAAAACGAACATGCCACAGCTTTTTCGTGCATCCCGCCTGCCGCGGTCGCATCTGCTGCTCCCGCTGCGCCGGGCAGTGCCGGCTCCTTCCCTCGCTCCCAGAAAGATGCCAGCAGCACCCGTGCAGTGTCCACACAGGAGCATTTTCTCCCTAATCCTCTTTCTCTTGAGGCAGGTTCATGAACCACCGCGTCCCGTCCAACCGGCGGTACCAGCCCACGGAGTACGAGCACGCGGCCAACTGCGCCACCCACGCAGTGAGTGCCGGTCCTGCCGTGGGGGGACGGGGGCCGTGCCGGGGTTTGGGACGCGGAGCAGGGCGAGAGGGCTGGCGCGGTGCTCCCGGGGAGGCGTTCCGGAGCTGTCCTGGGATGCTGAGCTCCTTCCCCGCGCTCCCAACTAGGGGAAGCCCTCGGTCACACTCTATCCCCAGCCTTTACTGGGGTGGCTTCAGCCCACGGTGAAACCCCCCAAAACAGAAAAGCAGTGAGCGGATCGTGCCGTTGGGTGGGTACATGCGAGCAACAGGAGAGCTTCTCCCTTCCAGTTCTGGATCCTGCCCAGCATCCTTGGCAGCTCCATCCTCTACGTCCTCTCTGACGACCGCTGGGAAACCATCTCGGCCTGGATCTATGGCTTTGGCTTGTCCAGCCTCTTCATCGTCTCCACCATCTTTCATACCATCTCCTGGAAGAAGAGGCACCTCAGGTAGCCTGGCCTGGCTCCTAAAAACTAAAAAAAAAAAAAACAGTGAAATATTCCAGACAAAAAATTTGAGGACCTTAATCCCTGGTGCTGGTGCTGCAGGGTAATGCTCAGTCCTTCCCCTGCCAAAGACGGGTCAAAGACCTCAAGGCCAATAGCAACAGCAAGGAGACCATGGAGTGCCTGGAACTGGCACGAGCTAGCCCAGAGCGCTGGCCCAGAGCACCCCAAATTTAGCAAGCTGGCCTAGGAAGGCAGCACGGGAAGGGGGTTTGGTGCCCTTGGCATCAGCTTCAGCAACCCCATGGCCAGAGGGCAGCCCCGTGTCCCCCACCCCACGTCACCAGGGCTGGGCAAGCCGGCCCCGCAGCTCCCTAACGCGGGTCCGTGTGTCCGTCCCGCAGGACGGTGGAGCACTGCTTGCACATGTTCGACAGGATGGTCATCTACTTCTTCATAGCGGCCTCCTACGCTCCCTGGTGAGTGCCCGGGGACAGGGACGGGGATGGGGCCGCGCTGCAGCCGCGGGTGCTTCCCCAGCGTGTTGGGCTTCTTTGCCCGGGGGTGAGGGCAGCGTCCCCCCCTGCACCGCCGGTTCCCCCGCACCACCTCAGCGCACACCCGGGTTCTGCAGGCTGAACCTGCGCGAGCTGGGGCCCTGGGCATCCCACATGCGCTGGATCATCTGGATCATGGCCTCGGGCGGCACCGTCTATGTCTTCTTCTTCCACGAGCGGTGAGTGCCTTCCCATGGTTACGTTGTGTTGTCCTGGGCAGCTCTTCTGGCCCCTCCTAGTGTCCTAATGTAGCAAAAAAGAGCAAGAAAGATGGAGATAGACAGGTAGGTAGATGGTCTGGGGTCTCCTGGCAGTGTCCTGAAGAGCAGGCACTGCAGGGCTTCCTTGCACCCTGGCCTTGCACATCTGCATCCTGCTCTTCAGCCTGGGGACTGTGAGGCCACAGCTCTGGTGCTGGGGTGCGGGAGGAGGGCGCTGCTGCTGTGAGGTGGTTCTTCCACGGGGTGGCACCAAAGAGAAAGAAAACGGCCCCAAATGTCTTCCCCGAGTGCGCCCAAGCACCCCGGAGAAGGGTCTGGGGGCCGTGGGGTTTGGTCCTTGTCTATGTGATGTGCTCCAAGCTGCTGGTCTCTCTTCACCGCAGGTACAAGCTGGTGGAGCTGGTGTGCTACGTTATCATGGGCTTCTTCCCTGCCTTGGTCATTCTGTCCATGGTAAGTCATCCCCAGCCTGGGACGCACCTGGGCCCTCTGCTTTGGTCCGTAACACCTGAAGAGCAAGTCTCCGTGGGGCTGACGTGTCTCTGGCTGCTCGCAGGCTGGGCTGGGTCAGCCCGGAGGCAGCTGCACCATGGGTGAAGCGATGCCCAGTGGCCTGGCTCAGTTTGGCACGTGTTTTGGGTGCCCATCCGACAGCCACGCGTGTCACCAGCCTGCTCTGGTGGACCTACTGCCTGGATGCCCTTGCGTTGAAAGGGTCCCAGCAAAGCTGTGCTGCTGAGCCACACGCTGCCTTGCTGCAGGAGAGGGTTCAGGAGATGCGAAGTCGAGGGGTCTGCGCACGTCTCTCTGTTGTCACTGCTCTTCGGTCTTGCCCGTGCTCCAGGGACGGGGCAGGAGCGAAGGAGCAGGTCGTGTGGCTCCCGCTGACCCCTCCGTGCTTGCTCTCAGCCCAACAGAGACGGCCTCCTGGAGCTGGTGGCTGGCGGCCTCTTCTACTGCCTGGGCATGGTCTTCTTCAAAAGCGACGGCCGCATCCCCTTCGCCCACGCCATCTGGCACCTCTTCGTGGCCATCGGAGCTGGTATCCATTACTACGCCATTTGGAGGTATCTCTACCGGCCTGACGCACTGGAGGCCAAAACGTCCCGATAGAGGACTTAAAGACCATGTCTGTGCCAGTCGGCCCACTGGGGACTGAGGGGGAGCAAGGGCTTGGACCACGGGCTTGTCACGGAGCCCCCCCAACCTGCTCTGCCCACAAGCAGCCGCCTCTGGTGCCCTTCCTGCCCAGAGAGAAGAGCCTGAGGGCTGATTTTAAACAGATTTCTTTCTTTTCTTTTCTTTTCTTTTCTTTTCTTTTCTTTTCTTTTCTTTTCTTTTCTTTTCTTTTCTTTTCTTTTCTTTTCTTTTCTTTTCTTTTCTTTTCTTTTCTTTTCTTTTCTTTTCTTTTCTTTTCTTTTCTTTTCTTTTCTTTTCTTTTCTTTTCTTTTCTTTTCTTTTCTTTTCTTTTCTTTTCTTTTCTTTTCTTTTCTTTTCTTTTCTTTTCTTTTCATCCTTGAGAACTGTCTATTTTTGTAGGCAAAGCTTTTGTAACATGACGACCAACCAAGGGGCTGCAGGGCCACTTGCCAGGGCCTCAGGGAGCTTCGTCCCCAGAGCTTTGTCCATCCAGCTGTCCCCAAATATCTCATGGGAGCTGGTGGCTCTGCACACCCCTGACTAGGACCATCCTGGGTCCGGCTACTGGGGCCCTCAGCTTGGACCACACAAGGTGAGAACCTTGACCCAGTGCCTCAGAGCCACAGAACGAGGTGCGTAGGTATGTGAGGGGGGTGACAAGGGGTCTGGGGTCTGATGCTGTGGTGGCCGTCCCAGAGGGACCTCCATCCAGGCAGGGGTGGATGTGGGCGGCGTGCGAAGCCGGGCAGGACCTGATCTCCAGCACGCTGGCAGGTCCCGCTGCTCTTACTGGAGCTGCGGATGGAAACCAGGCTTGGCCTTGGCTGGGACGTCAGCACCGCGGTGTCTGCGGCTGGTTCGCAGCCAGCAGAGCAAGTAGAGCCAGGTCTGGGGAAGAGGAGCACGTGGGGCCGGAAAGACCAGCCAGGGAGAAGCCAAGGGTGTCTCCTGGTTAGAACATGAGAGATCTGGTTCAGGGCTCTACCGCCACCTCATTTCCCAGCTCCTGCTTGCACATCTCACCAGACGCTGCCTGGGAGTCCTGCATTTCCCCCCCATGATTTCCAGCGCTTGCCCAGGGTTTGCTCCTAAAATCTCATATATCAGTTTGGATTTATGAGTTCCTTCGGCTCGAAAGTCCGGAGTCAACCACGCCTTACACGTGACTGAAACTGGACCCCCTTCCAGGTCTCCCGAGACCCACGGCACTGCAGACCCTTTGTGTAAGGCAGTATTTAGTGCCCAACGTGACACGTCCCCCATGGACCGGCACTCAGAGCCCGGCCAACGCGTTCTCCATGAAGCAGCGGCCCATGAGCAAAGTCCCTGATCACAGCATCTGCCACACGCCTCTGCCCAGCGGGCAGGAGAAGGCACCCAGCTGCCTGGATTCACTCCATCTATTTATTTATCTTTTTATTTTTTGCAAACCTCTTTTTTTTTTTTTTATGCGAAGCTTTTTTTCCTCAAGCAAACCTCTCTGAATCAGGATTATGGGGCTGCCTGCCTTATCCTTAGCTTCTCATTTTGCTCCAGGCTCTGGTTGACCACTAGATTAAATCTTCCTGTCCTGGGAGGACTCCTGGCATTCCCAGGACTGCCACAGGGAAAGGACTCATCCACAAGATGCTTGCAGATGAGCAGTGAAGGGAAAAAGACCTGGCAGTCCTTTATTTTTTTAACCAGGACAAGACACCTAATCAGGAAGGAAGGAAGGAAGGAAGGAATCAGGCAGGAAGGAAGCAGTTGTGGTGGGTAGATATAGAGGGGGAGCCTCAGACAGGAGGAAGGACAAGTGGATTCAAGGCAGCTACCGGTCTCCAAAAACTGCTGCCGCAGGAGCCGGTCCCCTTGGCAGGAGGGTTTTTCTGCTGACTGGGAAGAAGGAAACAGCCACCAGGGAGAGATCCAGGAGCGCAAGCGGCTCCCGTGCTTCGGAGGAGCAGGATGGCTCTGCGAATGGCTCGCTGCCACCGCGGGGTTTTCCAGGGCAGGATCGGAGGACACAGGCTGCTTTCATCTGCATTTGGCCTGGATGGGGCCGCAGGCTGGTTTTGCTCAATCTGCTGCTCTCTCGCCTGATGCTCTGCCAAGCCAAGCTCTGTGCGCTGGGAAAATGAGGTGCCGTCCGCTGCAAGGCTGGAATGCTGCTCCTGCGCTGCCAGGTCCCCCTGCAGTCCCAAAGCTCCTGGATCACGAGCCCTGGTGCAGGCTCTTCTCTGGGATCGGGCTCTTTAGGTGATGCATTGTCGTGCTTCCCGGCAGGAGAGCTGGGAGCAAGCTGAAGCAGAGCCATGCATCCCTGGAGTCCTAAGCACTTGGCACCAGCCTTCATTTTAACTGTGCGAGAAGGGAGTCACGGCTCCCGCTGAGATGGAAACGTCTCCCACCCTCCTGAGCTGCAGGAAATCTCCTTTCCAGCCCCTTCCCACTGCTCAGGTTTCCAGGATGAGCCTGGAGCACCGCAGGGTCGGGGCTGGTGATGGGTCCGGAGCAGAGCAGGGTGCACCGTGCGAGGTGGATGTCACCTCTAGGACCCAGTTCCTGCTTCTTTGCCTTTGTTCCCAGTGCTACTGGTCGGAGAGGACGAGGAAGCTGAGAAGCGCCCGGCTGCCGTTGGAGAAGATCTGGGGCTGGACCCACACCCTGAACCGCCACTTTGGCTCCCGAGTTGCCCTCCGGCAAGTTAGGACCCTCTCTGTGCTTCAGCTTCCCTGTCTGTGAAACGGGGCCAAAGCTACTTTGAGAAGCAGCTGCAGGAACCGGATCTGCTGGGAGGTTGGGACCATCACTACCCTGCTCTGAAATCCGGCGATTTGCAGAGACCCTCGAGGTGCCGAGCGGAGGTCCCTGCTGCTCATCTGTTCTCCGTCTTCTCTTGCTTTATGAGTCTTCTCCTTGGGAAGCATCGGGGGGGAGGGCGGGGGGGGTGAAAGGGGAACATTGCCTGACTGTCATCCCATTTTATACTAATTTTAAATGAACTGTAACCTTCAGGATGGCTGTGAGTGAGGATTCGAGCAATGCTCTGAGCATCCTGTACCTTCCACCTCCCATTCTTGTTTGATCAGTGCTTTATACTTAACACAGTATTGGGGAGAAATGTTTCCTGTGGAGTAAGAAAGAAATAAAACCTCAAGATACCTCTCTGCTGCCTGCTGGTTGAGGCAAAATGAGTTTTCCTGAAGGAGCTGCAAAGAAACCCAAACCCATTTGCTACCTGGCGTTGTTCAAAGGACAAAAGATCAGGGAACGATTGCCAGGCAGAGCCGGTCCTGGTGGCTCAGCAGGGAAGGAGAAGCCGGCACGGCCAGAGGAGCCGGCAGCTGTGGGGATAATTTGGGCTGGGTGGAGGGGAGCGATGGAGGGACCAGGGCCTCGCTGAGGTCTGGGATGGTCTCCAAGCCACGGGTTTTCTTTGGAGAAAACCAGAACTTGCAGAGTTTGCTGCCTCCAGCCGTCCTGTTTGAGCAGCCCAGCTGAAGGGTCTCAAGCTCTTCGCCAGAGCAGTTTTGGCTCCTACCCTGGCTCATCGTTTCTGTCCTTGTAGTGCCCGAGCCTGTGTTTGATAGAGACACAGGCCTGAAAGGCACCATGCACAGACAGACCCCCGTCCATTGTCTCCCTGACCTCTCCTACAGCTGCCGGCTCCTCCTGGGCAAACAGGATTTGGCCCCATGCAAGGAGCCTGCCAGGCAGTGGCTGCATCCTCTGGGACATGTCCGGGGCTGTGCACGTCCGCCAGCTGCCCTCTCGCTTGCACCTCTCCCTCGACTGTCTCGCTCTGTCATCACGATCCTCCTGGCACTGGGTGGCATCTCCAGACACCTAGGGAAGTTCCCTGTCTGCAAGGAGAGCTGCTGAATTCATCCCGAAACCTGATCTGTCACTTCCACGTCTCCCGTGGCTTCTCCCGGTCACGTCTGGTAGCGGGGTGGGATGTCACCCTGCTGCAGTGGGACACATCCCGCCTGGGCTTTGCTGTCACCTTCCGGTTCCCGAAGGGTTGTGGGGCACCAAGTGCGTCGCAGGGTGGTTTGTCACCCACGAGGGTGACGGCGACAGGGGGGATTCTCATCCCCAAACGCGTCCCGAGCACCAAAGCTCTCCTTGTGCTAAAAACCGCGGGGCCCCGCGCGGCGACGGAGCAGCGAGCGCGGGGGCAGCCGCGG
>VZSV01000059.1:3132038-3172601 GCA_013398735.1 Nothocercus julius | reverse complement strand
CCGACCCCTCCTGCCTCCTCACGCCCCCCACCACCCCCCTCAACCTCGAGCCCGGCAGCCCCGAGCCCCCGCCGGGCACCAGCCTCCCGGAGCTGCGCAGGAACGGCCCGGACGGCACCAAGGGCGCCAGCCCCGAAGGCACCGGTACCGGCGCGGTTGCTCCGCAAGGTCAGCGCCGATGGGGGGTTTGGCGGGACGCTTCCCGTGCAGCCGGGTACGGAGGAGCTGGGGCGATGCCGGGGGGTAACAGGCTCCCTCCGCACTGCCAGGCTGCTCTCCCACCCCCTACGACTACCCCACGCCGGCGTCCTCGAGCCGCAGCTCGGCCACCGACGACTTCTGCTACGTCTTCGTGGTGGAGCTGGAGAGGGGCCCCCTCGGGCTGGGCATGGGGCTGATCGACGGCTTGGTGAGTTCGCACCGATGGGCGCCTGGGCCCTGGCGCAAACGGCCAACGCCAGCGCGGGCACGGCGGCGGGCGGCTCCCCCGTGAGCGGAGGGGGGTTGCAGCAGAAACGCTGCACGCCGGGCCCAGCACATCTGTCCTGCAGCTGCAGAGCAGACGGGCCCAAAGCTGGCGCAGGGGAGCGTGACTCAGCCGAGGTCTCTCCTCCACCCTTGGGCGCCGCGCGGCCGCTCGTCCTCCCCGGGCCGGAGGCTCCTAGGGCGCCAGGAGTGCGGGGCAGCCCCGCTGCTCTCATGAGGGACACACTGGGGTCTGGTTTAGCACGATGGGTCACTTTCTAAAGTGGCCCTGGGCGGCAGCGCGCTGGGCTGTAAGAAACGGGGCATCGCTCAGCCCCGCGGACGGCCCCGAGCAAAGAGCTCCCCGTAGAGCCAGGCAGGGCGCGGGCTCGTTAACGGGCTCTACCTGCACCGCCCCGGGAAGAGGCCCCGCGCTCCTTGCCCTGCCCGCCCGGAGCGCCAGGCTGCTCTTTCCCACCCGGCCCTGCCAGCGCTGCTGCCCCAGCGCGTCGCGGTGCCGAGCGTGGATCCGTCACCCAGGGGCCCGGCCGGGCGCTCACCCCCCGCCCCTGTCCCCAGCACACGCCGCTCTGCTCGCCCGGCATCTACATCCGCACGCTGGTGCCGGACAGCCCCGCGGCCGCCCACGGCAGGCTCTCCCTCGGCGACCGCATCCTGGCCGTCAACGGCACCAGCCTCATCGGCGCCGACTACCAGAGGTGAGCGCCACCCCGCGAGCGCCGGGGCCCCATGTTTTGGCTGTTTCGCGACACGGAGGTGCTTGGGGGCTGGTGGTGGCTGTTGCTACTTGCAGCAAGTAAAACGTCGGAGCCGGCGCGAGGGCAGGCGTTGGAGAGCGGAGCTACCTAGGCACGAACCTGGCGGGTGCTGAGACGGGGCGTTTGCCAGAGGATGCAGGGGGATACTGTGAGCATGGGGCAGGCGCGGGGAGAGCCGCCGTTCACCGCTCCCTGTGGCTGCTCCCTGCAGTGCCGTGGACCTCATCCGCTCCGGAGGGAAGAAGCTGCGGTTCCTGGTTGCCAAGTCAGATGTGGAAATAGCCAAAAAAATCAGTTCCAGCTCCTCTCCCTCCTCGTAGTGCTGGTGGTACGAGGGTTGTTCTGCAGCCGTTTCTGGGGGCAGCCCTGGGAAGGGCTCAGCCCTTGGAGCGCGGGAGGGAGAACCGGGACTCCAGCACTGCCCTGCCTTCTGCCAGGGGTGGAAGGAGACGCGAGGATGGTGCAAACTTCCCCCATGGCACCGGCTGGGAGCATCATTCCCTAATCCATTGCCCTGCCTCACCTTACGCCCCGTATCTTCCCTCTGAGGAGTCTTCCTGCTCTTACCTTGCTGGGCAGAGGGCAGGAAGGGGATGTGCCCCTGTGGAGGCTGCGAGCGGCACCTCCGCTCCTCCCGCTCACAGCCCCGCACCAGCTTTCCCATTCTGCTGCAGGTCTGGGGGGGCGACTCCCATCTCTCCCACGCTCTACTGCTGGCAGATGACACGTTTGAGACGCCCTTGGAATTCAAAGGCTTCCACGAGGGCCGTGCACTGCACGGCATGGGATGCCGAGCAGGCTGCCGCGTTCCGTCCGCTGCTGCTGCCCCGAGTGAGGAGCCGTAGTGCCTTACTGCTGCTGGGCCGCGATGGAGCCTCCCGGCCCCGCTCCTGCACGGAAAACGGGGCTGCCTCCCCCAGCGAATCCCTGCGAGGCCTCGGGAACAGCCCTCGGGAGAAGAGCTCTCCTCTCCTCTCCCCTTCCTGTGCGGCAGGTTTGCTGCCCAGCTCCGGCACCTCGCTCCAGGCAGCAGAGCCCAACTCCTCTACGCAGGGCCAGCCCAGCAGGGCACTTGCAAGCAGGGACAGCGGCCCCGGTCCCACTCGGGTGTTGCTGCCCCTCTGGTTAATGCACCTGCCTCCTGGGACTGGAGGGTCTGCGCCTGCTGCCACCGGTGACATGTGGTCCCAAACCAGATGTGTGACAACACCTGGACAGACGCCTTGGCACCGTATCCCGGTCCTCTCCCTGCAGCTCCCGAAGGCCACCCTGTTTCCTGCCTAGCTCAGAGCATCTCAGCAGTGTTTGCTGCTGACAGGTGACAACACACAGCCAAGGTTCCTCTCGAAGAGCAGGACTCGTCCCCTGCCTGCTGCCAGAAGAAATGGTGTGAGCAGAGCAGAGGTGGCAGCTCCACCGTGCGGCTGCCCAGGCCCCTGCACACACAGCCCCCTGCGCTCCATAAGCTCTGTGCTTTTAGCAACATTAACGGGATAAACCTGACCTGATTTCCACATATAGACAGATACTGAGCCCTCGTTCAGCTGAACCCTATTAAAACAGACTACCACAAAGCCCTACATATGTCCTGCACTTAACTGGCCAGCACAGTCCAGGCTCTGGCAGCAGATTAGATACCAACATGGCACTTCACAGCAGCAATTCTCCATGGACTGCGATGCTAAAAAGGGGGCACTTAACAGGTTGGCCTTAATTAAACCTTAGATATTTCATGGCAAGAGTTTGGTTCCCATGCTTTTAGTCCTGCACTTCACAGGTAGCGGAAGGACAGAGGTATCAAAATAACGTGTGCAGTGGGAACACACAGATGACTGAACTTGGACGCACCCTGGACTGCCTTTGGTAGGGCAAAATGGACAAAGCATCTTCACTGAACTGCTAGTGCCTTGCTCTCCTGCTGGGCCATGTTCACATCAGAAAGCCTGGGACACCACCACACCAGGGGCTGGGATAAACGCATCCCCCTCACTGGGATAAACGAGTTCCTGGGCAGCTGCATGTTCTCCTTATCTCCCTCTGCCCAGGAGGGAGGGCTCGGAGGAGGCTGCGTTTGCATCTTGGCTAGGGCCAGCGGTGCCAAAGCAGCCACAGTCCAGGCTCCCTCTGCATCTTGCTGGGACTGACCCCCAAAATGGGAGACAGCCCTCGAGCTCTGTGTTGCTCACAGTGCAGTAAGGTATTTAAACAAATTGTAAATAAACCCTGCTATTTCCTAGTGTGCATGAGGGCTTGCCTCTCCAGGGAGGAGCACTGTAACGTACTTATTTCCCCAATCTGTTAATACTGTACAGCTGGAATGTGTATAAACTTCTAGTGCAGATACAGAACGCAGCATGACACCTGTCTGACATGGGGCTAATGTGTGCTAAGAAATACTCTTCGTGTCAACAATAAACTGGATCAATAAATCTCTCTCACCTCCAGTCTGGTGGATGTATCTTGGTTCCTGACATGTTCACTGTGTTGATGACACAAAAAGCCAGTGTAGGCTCACAGCAGACTTAATGGAGCCACTTCTGCTGTCTCTGCCTCACATGGACCTTTGCTTGGCCCATCTGCTACAAGCAGAGAAGGAAGAAAAGCTGCTCACGCATAACCAGGGTGTTGCAAGGGAAAAAAGGGGAGGGAGGAACAAATCAGAGGACAGGGAGGTAAAGACAGAACATCTCCTGAGGACAAGGTTTGTTGGCAGGGTATTGATGCAGGCACTTACCCTCCTGCCACATTCACATATATCCACTGGGATTTTCCACCTACAGTGGCCAAGGAGAGCTAAGACGTAGACAAGCAACAACACTAGGAAAGAGAAGCACAACAGGCTTGGGCCAGAATAGCTTTCTCAGCTCTTCTTTTTCCCGTTTTCATGTACAATCATTTTTCTCACTTCCAGTTCAGAGCAGGGCCTCAGCCGTGGGTGCCAGCAGCAGATTAATTACAACAGAGGCAGAAGCCTCACTGAAACCCATCAACTCTCACTCTGGCATGAAGCCAGTGCCCCCTTCTAAGAGCCGGCTGACGATCCTCAGGGCAAAGGGGAGGGATGCATTTGCATCTCTCTGAAGCGGTGTAGTGGCCACGTCCACAGGTGGTGTGAACACAAACTGAGCCACGCTTGGCATTTTCAGCAGGTTCATGAGCTCAGTTGCCCTGATGAGGATCTCCTCACGGTCCTCTTCACAGTACACAGAGGTGACAGAAGGATTCTGCACAAACATCCTCATCTTGGACAGGAACAAGGACACTCTGCAGGAGAGAAGGACACTGCTCTTCAGCAAGCAGGACCTTTAAAATGAGCAAGGTCACTACTCAAGCCTGTGTTCCACAAAAGAGTTTGCTGCAGGCAAATACCACATGCAGACTACCCCCTCCTCCTCACACACAGAGTACGTCGCCATGCAAACCCCATTGCCCCAAACTGTGCTCCTTTACAGCTTGCTTCCTCACTCCTGCTTCAGTTCCACCAATTGCTAAGTCATTTAAGATCATTTAGAGTGGCAGACACTTGCGTTTGAACTCATCAGATCTCTGTGTTTCAGCCCTGTGCGCTTCTCTGCCCCACCTCCTCACCTGGGAATTAAGTCCTGGCTGCGAGCTGCCAGCTTGGTCAATGTGGTCATGAGGACAGTGATGACACGGGGTTCGTAGCTGGGGACGCTGGCCAGGGGCCGGATCTGGGTGATTTCAAACAACGTGGCTTCCAGAGCCTCGAAGAACCGGTTGATCTGCTCCACAGTGCAGCGCTTGTCGTAGGACACGGACAGGTACTCTCCAATAGCCCACACCTAAAACAAAGACAGGTGCACTCAGGACAAGCCGAAACAAAGGAGACCAAATCCTTTTTAGAGAATGGCAAGTTGGATTAGGTAACACTAAGATAAAGGAAAGGGAAGATGACAAGAGAATGCACCATAGCTGGAACATCCAGTGGCACAAGTGGGCAGGCCCCACTTACCACATGGGTGAAGAGGGGCTCCTTGTTCCGGATGTTGCTGACAGATCCTGAGAAATCTAGAAGCTCCTTGGACAGCTCCACGATGAGTGCAGGGTGCAACTTGCACAGGGTCATCAGCTGCGAGCTCAGCACCCTAGGGGAGAGCGATGGGGAACACTTAGGCCATGGCCGAACCAAGGAGGTAAGAGCATCATCTGGCCATAGGCACATACGTTTGTCACTACCCTAAGGTACATTCCCAAATCAGTGTCCAGAGCAGGACAACTTACTGTTTGGCTGATCTCACCTGTACACATCATCTTTAAATGCTGGAGTCTCGTAGAGCTGGTCACTCCTCTGCAGCACCAACAGCACCAGCTGGTTTATCAGGGGTTTATCTGCAAACTGAGACACAGCTTTTGTATTAGTGAGGCCCAGCAGGCAAAATCCAAACTACCCAACCAGACAGGACTAAGCTGACACAGAAATAGCTTAATCTAGCAGGGGGAAAGGGTGTTCGAAGCAGCCAAGAGGCACTCATTCTGCTCCTGCCTGGCTGTTTTATGGAGAGAAAGCACGAACACCAATGCTGCACCACGGAGCTTTTTGCTTCTCTGGATAAAGCAGCTGTCTCAGCCTATGTTCATGTCAGTATTAGTCCTCTCCACCCTCCCCTCATTCATCCCTCTGTCAAGGTTGCAGAATCTTAACACTTTTGCCTTTATGGATGTTATCTGTGTAACGAGATCCACCCCGCAGCATATCCAGGAGCCAAACTACCTCAAGAGTGCCTACCTCTGTCACCACGCTGAAGAAGAGCTCCAGTAGGACAGGGACGGTCTCTGCACACTGCACGACCCTTGGGCTGCTGGCCAGGGGTCCCAACAACTGCCGAAGAGGAATCAGACTGGGGACAACAGATAAGCTGTTTCAACCATTGAAACAGGCTGGATCGTAGCTACTCACCCAGCTCTCCCTTCCATACTCCCCCACAAGACTTGTGAGCACTTGGCAAAGAAAACACCTGAAAGTCCAGCCCTCTGCACCGCAGCTGATGCCAGCTAAGAGCAGCTACACCCTTCTGCCAAACCCCAGCGCTGCCTCCCAGATCTGGATGGCTCGAACAAACCCACCTGCGGCTGCCCCTACCTTTCCGGGGGGTCTTCAGGGGTTGACTCAATGCGCAGGAGGTACTGGAACATGCTCTTGTAGAGGGGGTGGCGAAAGGCCTCCAAACAGGTAGCTGGTTTCACAGTTGGGTCACAAGCTGCCTTCTCAGAGGCAGAGGGGGACCTGGCAGAAGACACACAATGTAGGCTGTGGTGGGGAAACAGGCTGGACCTCCACTGAGATCCGGGATGATAATTACCCTGCCACTGAAACAGGGACAGCAAGTCAGCCCAGGACAGGCCTCCTGGAAGGCAGACAACCAGGACAGCAGGAATGCTGAGTAAAAGCCCCCAGCCCAACCACAGCCCCCAGGCTCAGGTGGTAGTTCCAGAATTGCACCTGTATCCCTCCTAATTAGAAAATGGTGCTCTGTGTCCTCCAGAGCCCACCAACCTCCTGCTTCTCTAAGGACTCCCAAAAGTGGTGTTAATGTCAGGGAAAACAGGGCAGAGCATGGGTACAACCGTGACAGGCAGTCCCAGTCCTATGCAACCTCCCTAGAGACTCCCCCAGTTCCTCCTGACCTTAAGAGGGAACTTACGTTTGCCTCCATGACCACAGATTGGCTAGGCTATGGCCAATGTAAAGACCCTGATTAGCAAGCAAGAGCAGGGAAATGCAGCCTTACCTCAGCTGGATGTCCAAAGCTGCTGTCAAACAGGGCAGATCGAGTAGCAAATGGAAGATCTCAATGGCTGTGCCTGCATCCAGCAGAAATGGAAGAAGGTCCACAAACTCAGAGATAAGGGATGGGCTGTTCCAAGCCAGAAACTGCAGGGAACAAACACCAATTGCTGCACTAACCCTGTCGCTCTGCCCTGTGGCCCAGCTGATTCTCCCACGACGACCAAAGGGAATGGGGAAGAGAAAGTCACTTGTGAAAACCAAGAGGAGAAATGGCTGAGGGTTCCGTGAAGAGCTGGGGAGGCAGATGGTAGCTCATCCCAGGTACCTGGCAGCTGGCTCAGTGGCTGGCAAGCTGCATCTTACTGAAGCCTTCCAGAAACAAAGTGCTGGCTCTTAGCTGTGCTCAACGACCCAGCATGGAGGGCCTTCCTTGGCCATCCTCTAACAGGAGGGCACCACAAGCTCCTTTGTGAGCATTTATATGAGGGTTGATCTCAAGATCTGTCTTGAGAACTTGCAAGTAAATTAAGTTCTTGTAGCCTCTAAAAATTGGTACCCAAGCTCAGTGCACTCCATAGGAAGGAAATACACTTGTCAGGAACAATCTGGGATCTGGTCTGTGCCAAAAGCCAGACCTTCCCCTCCACAACAGCCTGATCTAGCTGCTAAATCTAGCTGCTTTCTAGCAGTGCCACAGAAGAACAGGGAGGGCTCTGAACTACACCATCTGACACATGGAGGGCTCCGGGCGGCACCAAAAGACACACACAACAGGCTCCCCACTGTGCTGCTCCATCAAGGGGTACCTTGAAGAGATTTGGGAAGCTCTGTCTGAATACGCTGGAGGTGTCAGTGAAGAGCTGGCTGTTGTCTTTGCAGAACAGGATGAACTCAAAGGCCAGTGGTTGGTTGTGGAAGAGCTGAGCTGGGATTTCAGTGAATAAGTGCTTGTAGATTGCATCAGAGTCCACAGCTGCCGTCTCACCTGAGAGCACAGAGCACACCCTGAGCACAGCACTCTCAATGGCTACGTAAAACTCAAATCAGAGGTATGTTATCCCAGAGAGCGCAGGGCAGTGCAGCTCCAACATCTCCAGGAGCAGCATCACCCGCTCTAGAGCATAACCAAGGCTGAACTACCAGCTCTGGCAGTCAGGAACCAGGACAAAAGGCTGTGCTGAGAACATGCACAACCAGAGCATGGAGAAGGGGTGAGCACTGCTGACTTACTGTGGTTCAGGAAGTACTGGGCAATGGGCAGCAGTGCCCTGGCGTAGCTGACGTCCCCACTGATTCTGTCATGCAGCATCTTCATGGAGGAGAGCGTGCGGTACACGAAGGAAGTGTCCTGCTTGCAGATGATGTCCAGGATCGTCACTGCCTCGATGAGACACTGCAGGGGAGCAAAGAGCCAGGTCAGAGTAGGAAAAGATCCATCTCCCAGAGCTCTGGTCTCTTCTCTGTGTACTTACAGCTTTCTGCAGTTCCTCGTCATCTTTCTTCAGGGCCCCTGGAGAGAAAGAAATCAAAGTTAAACTCTGCGTTCAAACAGGCACATTAATCTGTCACTTTCAGCACAGGCCCAGATTTCAGGATAGCTGAGAGGAAACAATGGTTCCAATTTCAGGCTCTGGATTAACGAAAGCCAAAAAACAGAGAACATGAAGACATTCCCTGGAAATAAAGGACAGGAGGCAGAACATGGACTTTGCCTCCAAATCCCTCCCAACACCCCAGCTCAAAGCTGGTCAACAACTTGAACCAGCAGCTGAAGCTGATCCCATGCCTAGACCTAACTCTCCACTCTAGGTAGGGAGATCCCAGTCCCCAGAGGCAGGAAACAGAAGCATCTTCAAGAACAGGCCCAAGGCGGTGCTGAGGACGGTTCATGGCAGGACTCACGGCGGTTGCTCTGCTCCATGAGCCGCTGGCAGTACTCAAAGGCCTTTTCCCGCAGACGTTCCTTCGGGGGCAGCAGGTGACTAGATGTGGATGTAACAGAGACCAAGGACATGACAGAGCCATCCATTTCTGATCTGTCATCTACAAAGGAAAGATCACCAGGTATCAGGCAAGTAAAGGACAGTGTAATGCACACAGGTGCCCAGCAACAGAGAGGGAGCTCTCTGTAACCAGGTGAACCAGAGAGGTAAAGGAGCCTGGGGAAGAAGGGACATGGGTAACACTCTGGTAGCACTAGGGAGATGCTGTCACCCAACACCCAAAACTGTTTTCCCAGAGACCCATGGGAGGTTTTCCCCAAATCCTGGGAATCACTCTACAAGTAACTCCTTGGGGTCAGTCAGGAGGTTCTGTGATACTACTTCCCAACTATGCTCTTCCTGCAAGAGCCCTGAATTGCAACCTACAGCTATCACTTGCCCCCACCCTGCCACTTGCAGAGTTTCTGGTGAAGCCACCAAATCAGCTCAGGACACCCACTGCTCTGGGGGTGCAATCCACACTGGCCGCAGACTTTCAGTTGGCACCTGAATCAGGGGTATTCAGCCCGTCACCCCCATAGCAGAGCAGCCACTTTCTCAGCATGGAGAAGGCCTGCATGTTGAGCCACTGGTCTTCTGTGTAGTGCTGACCCAGCGAGAGCACTGTGAAGAAGTCCGTGGCAATGGCACCGTCCACTTCCGTCACAGGGCCAGGCTGGGAGGAAAGATGCACTAGGTCAGATTCCCAGGGAGAGGCTAAGCAAGAGTTCACCTACCACACGGAGACAAGCAGCTCTTATTCGTATGCATCTTGGGGCCTACAGAGGGGCAGTTCTCCAGAGAGAGAAACTGCTGAATTTTAGATTCATTTTCTCTAGTGGAGACACCCCAAACACTTTCCCTCCATCCCAAAAAGGCCTCATTTGCAATATCTTTAGTTCAAGGTACATGATCACCAAAAGACACTCCTTCACACCGCTCCATGCGCCTAAGTTCTGGCCCCAGAGCACGTCCTAACTTTTGGGGCTATAATTTCCCCTTACTCTGAGTCCCTGTGTCTTGACCACTTCCCCAGACAAAGAAACAAAGACCAACAGTTGAACTGGGAACTAGTAAATGCCTATGTGGGAAGACCACAGCAAGGCAGCACTCACCTGTCTCACTCTGGGGTTAGAGAAGAAGCCTCCAGAGGACTGAGGGACTCCTTGCTGGGTGCTCGCATACCTCAACCAGTCGACCATCTTTTTACTGACCACATTGATCTGCTCTGTATGGGGAAAGTCACAGGGTCATTGCTAGAGCAGACGCAGAAGGTGCCTCTGCTGCACCCCGCAGCTGCCTTTCAATTGCTGAGCTCTTCCTCCAGTCTGGACCTCTCCGACCCAGCACTCGGCAAAGAAATGGGCACCCCCAGGTAGATGCCCTTCCCTCCTCATGCTATTTCAGAGTCTAGGATCATTCACCCATCTCAAAACTCTGTGCTCTTCTCTCCCTCTTAGCCACTGAGTTCACCGTTGTCAGAAGAAATCAGGAAGTGAGTACTAAAGCCAAGAACTTCTGGTACTAGATCAGTCCAGAGATACTTGTTTTGTCGTGCCTCTCATTGCAGCTGCAATTAAGGGGGAATACTCTCAAATATATTCATGCAGTAGCTGGTTTCAGCTACTTAAAAGGCTTGAACTGACACAACTCCTGATCAGATACACAGGCACAACTCTTCATTTCTCACCACCTGGCCTAATGCCCTTCAACACAGCTACAGATTCATACTTTTATTGTAGCTGGAGCGATCTACTAAGGTCAAGCTATCCAGCTTGATACGAATCCACACAGGATAGCGTCTCTGTCTCTCCCAGGAGGGATGACAGCACCAGAAGGCCCAGTACAATTTTATAACAGTGGTATATACTTCACCCAAGAAGTTCACTTTCCCTGTGACATCAATTGTAAGGGATCTCATAAGCAAGAGATCACTTATAATGGCAGTTTCCAAGCCACACTCCCAGCCCAAGCCTTCAGAACACTATTTAATCATAGGCTCAGGCCCTCCTATACTGACCTTCAGTTAGAGCTTCTGGCGAAAGACTGATGACATTGGACAGGACAGGAAGAAGGTGCCGGGAACTCTGACCCTCTGGCAACCTCCCTTCGAGAAATTTCACAACATGCTGCCCCACAGCAGACACTTCAGACTTTTTATTGCCCTTAAAAACAAAGCAGAGGTAAAGCTAGGGAGGCAAATTCCTACCAGGGCTTGGACCGATACCCTACAAACTCCTCCATCAGGTAGCAATGCCAGTATCTAATGTTAAGAGGCTTATAATACAGGCTATTTTACTATGCTTTACAGAGCTCTTCTGTAATGTGAATTTATAGCTCTCAGCAGGGAGGAATACTTCAATGAAACAACAAGTTTGTGGACAACCATCACCTAAAGTGGAAATTAACAGCTGCAGTGGATGTCTTCAAATTAAATGCTACTTTCATCCATCAGTTTTAGGGCAGTGAGTACCAGCACTAACTACTCCCCATGTGGTCAATTTACTAGCTCAATTGTTAAATCAGAAATTTATGATCATAAAGCAGTCTCTCTGTACAGTCTGTATCCTCAGAAGAAGGAAAATAAAGCAGCTTCCCCTTTTGGAAGCTGTTACAGTTGCAGTTTTGAGGGACTGTCAAATCATTCTGGGCAAGATGACAGTTACAGGCTACGGATGGCCCAGCCTTTCGAGATGTTTGCTTTCCCCATGAACGCCAACAAAAAAAACGGAACCTTCTTTGCGTGCTCAGGGGTTTTGACACAGAGAGTGGTTGCTCTCTGTATCTGATCAGATTTGTACCTCATCGCTAGAAACAATTAGAGAGTTTCAGGTGAGCTTCCAGTGAGGAAACTTCATGTTGGAAACTCATGCACTTTCTCTCCTTTTATCTCTAACAGGCATGATAATAGCATATAAAAGAAGGGGAAAGAACTGTTTCTGGCTTATTTCCCAGAAGGCAGCCCACAAAGTAGCACTAAAAACAGGAACATCATAATGGTTTCTTCTCTGTGACTAATCTAGAACTTTGAAACAACATCCATATTTATAGTCCCATATTGTCATAAGTTTTATGTGTGATATTTTGCATCTATGAAAGCCAGTACCATAAAAAAAAAAAAAGTAGCAGTAATAAATTCAATTTCAAAACTTTTCCTTACAGGTGCAAGCAGCCTTGACTCAAAGTCTTACAGAGCGGCTAGCATGAAAATGTTCATTTCCACTTCCATTTACAAGCCTAGTGCTCCTATACACAGCACATTTTTAAGCAATCTGATATCAAACACTGTATGCAAGAAAGCTGCCATATGAATTTACACAAAGCAGAATTATTAGGTTCCTTACACGAATGCGGAAAGAATTTTGGTGTCTCCTAGGCAGAGACCTGCAGTTGATTTTCACCCTCCTTGAGCTTGGCAGACAGGGAAAAAACAGAAAGCAAATCCATTTTGATGAGGGAAGATTCCCTATACAATGGGTTACTTACCTGAGCCAAAAGGACGGAGGATACCAGACTCAAGAGCTTTGGATCCTGAACCTCATCACAGGAGAGGACAAGCTCATCGCATGGCGACATCTCTCTCAGGATGGCAGCACATAAAACCTGCACCTGCTCCGGGCACGTGGGCAGACACAGCACCGTCTGCAGCAGCTCCATGAACTTGCCATCCAGCCTGAAAGGACCACGGCAAAACATCACAGCCAGGCAAGGAAAACCGCAGACACTTATTTCCTGCATATCCTTTCTCTCGGGATGATCTCTTTTGACAGTGCCTCTAACCTTATTCTCTAAGCTTCCAATTTCTCTTTTTCCCTTAGTGCAACTTAAGGGCAGTCGCTGGCAAACACTAGTTAGGTTCGCTGCAAAAGCGGACCGTTTTTCTCCTTGCAAGGGAACGAGAGGCAGGTGGAATTTTCACCTGTACCTCCAGGTTAGTGTTTCCAAAGGGAGCACGGAGCGTTTTTTTGGGGTGGGTGCCAGGAAGGCGAGGTCTGGTTGCGTGGCAGGGCAGGGCAGGGGGGCTCTCACCTGCGCGGGTACTTGGTGGCGGCCACGACGAGGTGCAGGCGCTGCAGACAGTCCACGGCCTCGGGGCCCAGGTTGCGGCTCCGCAGCAGCGCGGCCACGTGCGACACGAAGCGGCCCAGCTCCTCCGGCGAGATCTCCCTGTCGGCGGCGCGGGTCAGTGCGGGGACCCCCCGGTGCCGCGGGGACCCCCCGGCCCTGAGCGCCCTCGCCGGTACCTCAGACACTCCCCTCGGTTCCCTCGCCCAGTATCTCAGACCCCTCCCGGTTTCCCTTTCCCCAGTACCTCAGACACCTCCTCCGGTACCTCCCGGCTCCCCCCGCTCCCTCAGCTCCAACTCAGGCCGCTCCCCGTGCCCCGTTTCCCCCCCCTCTCCCCGGTACCTCGCCTGCTTGAGGAGGCTCTCGGCGGCCGCCGTCGCCATCACCCCGGCCGGCTCGCCGCCTCGGTGCGCCGGCAAAGCGGCCCCCCAGAAGCGGGCGGTACGCGCCGGGCTGGCTCCGGTAGGACGCGGCTGCCGCCGAACGAAAGTTCCGCCCGCAGCGCCAGCCCAGGGGAAGGGGGGCAGCTGCAATCCTCGGGGGACATTTCCCCCCTCCCCTCTCACCCTCCCGAGGCCCGGGGGCATCTGAAAAAAGATGCTCTGGGAAAGGACAAGGACGTTAAAAATGAAAGCTGCTCAGCAGCTTTCCACATTTCCACATAGTGTTCCCAACATCCACAAAAATGAGAATTTCCCCATTAAAAACCCACCTCTCCTCCTTACTGCTACTAACACAGCAGCCTTTTCTGCAGCACCCGGGAACGAAGGAACATTTTCTCAGCTATTTAAAGGAAGCAATTATTATAAATTACAGGAAAACACAGTGAGATGCTTTAAGCTGCAAGATGACGTGATGTTGGGCATCACCGTAACACCAAAGCCCAAGCCCTCAGCAAGGCGAGGTGACAGCGGCAACACGTAGATCCTCGAAAGGAGCAAGAGATGTCAGGGTATCTTCTCTTTCATATATAATTTTATTTCTGGTTATAGAAACAAATGCTAAGAGGGGAAGCAACACTCCCCAACCACATACATCGCATTCAGGTAACAGAACAGTTAAAATAAATGGAAAAAAAAAAAAGTAGAAATTTAAAACTTTGTTATAGCTTTAAAATATTAATGTTCTTGATACATTAGAAATCACATTCAGACCTAGAATTACTAAACAAGCCAAAAACCTGTATCCCGCTCGGTGCGGAGGGGCAGGTCCTGCTCCGTGGGTGCTGGCACCTCCAGGAGCTGCCCATGGGCACGTGTCCTCAGTGCCCCAGTGTCTCACAGGGGTCCAAAATCACCTCCCGGCACTGCCCCGCTGGGATACTGGGATACGCACCTGCTGTGTAAAAAGCACTGGTCACAAACACGGGTCACAAAAAAAAAGAATTTTTTTGTTATCAGCTGTAAAAAAAAAAAAAAAAAAAAAAAAAAAAAATCTGCCTGGAGGTGTCTCAAACAGGCAAAACCAGGAGCCAAAAAGCAGGCATGGCTTGAGGTCTCCCCTTCCCCTCACTCTCCCCATAGGATTCCTTAAACTAAGTGCCAAATCCATGTGAGAGGAAAAAGGGATGTGCAGCTCTGTTGCCTTCCTCAAAGGATTTCTGTATCCACACACCCCGCGGTAGGAAGAGCTGTTTTTTTTTAAGTAAATATTCCAGATCTGAGCAGGACTTCTGGCGTTATCATCCACTGTCGGCATCCGTGTCCGAGTTACCTCCAAGCAGCCGTTACCAGTCCCTTGGATATCGGTTAACTGCGGCGTGGTCGGCATAGACACTGTGCCCGGTCCCAGCAGGACACACTGTCTCAGAGGAGTTGTTAAAAAAAATAAAAATAAAAAATAAAAAAAACATTCATTTTCTCAAACCATTCTGTTTTTCCACAGTTTGCAGCTTTCCATACTGATACATTTAATAAAACTTACGCACTCGCTGTTGCTTTTCTAAGAAGACCTTACAACCAACGGTATTCCGGCTCCCGAAGACGATCCCTGGGGGAAGGAGCTGTAAGGTGTTCAGGTTTACAGCAGTCCACATGCCATAGGGCCGGCCTGCGTGCTCGGCAGCCTGTCCACGTCCCACGAGCAGCACGTCAACCAGAACGGCAGCGCATTCTGCACCGGGCTTTAGCAGCAAGGTAATGAAACAGAAGGAAACGTCACCTTTCCTGCTCAATTAGAATCTCTTTTTTTGGCTAACAGACATTTCTCCTCACTATTGCCCTTGCCTCTAAGCAAGGGTTTGCTTTGGACTGCTTTGAACGCAACTGAGCGGGGCAGACGCGAGACTGAACGGTTCAGACCATGAATAAGGTGCCAGGACGGGGCCAGGACGCGGCCTCTGTGTAACTCGGTGCAGACACGAAGCAGCAGGTGAATCCCATGGGAAGCCCGGTTTTCCCAAGGGATGTTTTTTTATGGCTACTCCCCTTATCACCACCCTTGTCCTCCCTTGTGGATCAAACCCAACCGCCAGATATTCAGCAGAAACCCGGGACAAGCATTCACTGCAGCCCCTACAGAGAACCGCAACTCGACGTTTTATTTTATCTTTTCAGGAGAGCTCTTAGGATTACAACGGCAAATATAATCTGCTTTTATGAATAATTCCCCACAGGCCCAAGTGGGTCGAAATGCCCTGCAAACGCAGTAATCCACGTGGAGTTAAACCAGGCCTGACATCTGACCGACTAAGGTAAAACTTACTCTCTGAACAGGAACATTAGAAAACATGCTTATATATTTGTTTTTAAAGGGCTATTTACACCTCTGGCCCCATAAAGAGAGACTGAAGAATCGTAAGAGGAACACAATCCCACCGCAGAGGAAAAGACACCATTTCACAGCGCCGCAGCACTTGCTTACCCACCCTATAGAGAGACAGGGAGCATCTCCTTAGCCTTCCAGCATCCTCATGGACCCGCAGTTAATTTGTATTAGAAATCACGTCCCGCTTCATAGCGCAGAACCTGCCCAGGGCTTCCAGCCTCTGCATCTAGAGACAGTCTGAGACTAACGAGGATCCTGGCCCTCATTAGAGCCGTTTTGGGGATTTCCCTGCCAACACGAGGCACAAGGAGGATGCAAGCGCCAAGGAGGCTCTTCTGCCGAGAGGAACCCGGGCAATAGCTGGAGCAGAGCTGCTTCTATGGGCAGGCTGCCCGTATTTCTTACAAAAATAGGTAAATAGATTTTTCTTTTTTTTTTTTTGGCTCAGCACCCGGTGTGGGAATTTAGCAACACACTGTATAAAAAAGTCTGTGTAAAGTACCATTTAAGAGAAAGAAATAGTCATGGACCATTTACATATCTATATTTACACACGCACACACATTAATAAATATAAAATTTATGTTTACACAGAGCTAATTTAATATTCTCTGAAAAAGAAAATATTTAGAAGGTTTCTTCCTTAGCTGCCACCCATGAATCGTCAATGGTTTTATCTACCCTGTGAGTGAAGGGGTAGACTTGGCACAGCTACCCCCCAGCTCTGGAACTAAAAGTGACATATGAGGAGAGGCCCAGCCATACATTCAAAAAGGTTTTAATTCAGGGTTGATAAATTGAAAAAGTATCAAAAGAATTTTCAGAAGATATCATAAATACAAAGGTTAAAAGTCAAGTCGATTAAAATTTTGGAATTTAAATATAGTGCTCCAAAAAAAGCTAGTATTTTTCAAAATGCCTTGCTCGGTCCGAAGTAAAATGTTTGTGGTCATATTACTGCTTCATAAAAGACTGAATCTAACAGAGATCCTCGCAGCTAGATGCTTTCCATTTTTGATTACTATATATGTATACACACCCGTGTGGACAAGCTCATACTCTGTCCTGCATATAATGCATTTAGCAAAGACGACGACTGCTCATCTAACTAGTTACAAACGGCCACCAGACAGCTGCGTACAGGAAGATGCTCCAACACCAAGTCACAGCTGTGTTTTCATCAGATATAGACCAAAATGCCAGAAAACAGCCCTGCTCAACCTCATCAGTTCCAGCACTCCAGCTGACCTTGTAGTGTAACTGTATTTTGCAGCACGACAACTGGCTCTGTTGCAAGCTACACTTCATGGCAGTAGTGTATGCTATAACAATAGCAGCTTTGAAATATTTTTTCACCCAGAACAAAAAATTACATAACAGAAAAACCTGTTCTTGCAACCTAACAACACAGACCTCCAAGCAATAGCATTAAGTTAGAACTGGGATTAAACAACTCTGGAATGGATAGAAACACCTACAGCGGGAAGGAATTGTGAAAGGCGAGCAGGAACAAAAGCCATCTGAGAGGCTGGCTGACACGGAAAGGCAGATCATTTGCTGATGGGTGACATCTGTGAGTGCGAAAGCTCAGTGTACTGTAATGACAAACCTATGAAGCTCATCATGTTCCTCTCAGAGGTTCACTCTTAATGCCCAAGTCCAGTTTACCAGCAGCAGTAAACCAAGCCAGAAAACACTGGATCAAGACAGGAGTTGAACAGAAGGCTCCGCATTGGATTGAAGCTATCACTTGCTAGAGTAAAGCACACGACATGGGTAACAGTGACCAGCAGCACTCCAGCACTGCTTTCTGTTCAAAAAGCCAGAAGGCCCCATTTCTTAGAGGAGAAGGACGACTTGGTGGCATACGTACAGGTGCAACCCAGAGTGTTTCCAGCTCACTTTGCAACTCCATTCCTCACACTATACTCAGAGCAGTTGAACACGAGTGATCAGCGTGTCCTTGAGCAAGGGAGACCAAGCACGTACTGGTCTTTACTCTCAAAAGTGTAGCCAGCAGGTCAAGGAAAGTGATTTGTCTTACTCCATTCAGCATCTGTGAGACCATATCCGGAATGTGTGTCTAGATTTGGGCAGAGACACAACTGAGAGCTAGAAGGAGATTTTATCTTGTACTGCAGTTTTATGTAATTTATGTTCATCACCGTGAAACTGTGATTTATGAGACATAGCTTAAACCTGAGAAACAGAGGGGAACAACCAGCCAGTAGGGATTTAATCCTTAAATGCAGCAATTTTGAAGAAATGTGTCCGATCCTCAACTGAAAGGTACAGAAGTTGAACTACTGATAGGTTAGTTCCTTGTCACCCCCAATCCACACACCTAGGCAGAAGGGGGAAACCCTTGTCCTTGCACTCTGCATTCTGACATTCAGCCACACACTAACACGTGTTAGGGCAATACCAAATAGTATTTGGTAGTTCACTGGGAAACCTCCTGAAAACCTCCTTGCTAGTACTGAGGAAAAGTCCAACACCAGTTTAATGCCTCCAGCAGGCAGCAAATAACATTGCAAGAAAGCTCAATTAGCTGAGCTGCTTTTTTTTTTAAATTCATTTTTTAAATTTTCACAGAGCAATTTTAGCAGAGCAAATATTTGACATGCCGTGACCTTTGCTATCCAAGATGATGGCACAAGATGATGCCCTTCAAGCCTGCATCAATTAATGTAAGCGAGGACACGGGACTCAACTTTTTAGGCAAAAAGAAAAAAAAAACAGTCTCAGATAATCAAATTTAGATTATCCCAAGCATTCCAAAGAACCATCAAGACAACCTTTTCTTTCTAGCTGAAAGCCTCATTCTACACACCATCACATCCTGTGATGTTCCTCTCCTTTCACTGCTCTCTGCAATGCTCAAAATTGAAAGCCTGGAGAATCAGGCCTGATACCTTCAACAGGAAGGGTTGTGCCACTAGAAAGAAACAATTGGAAACAAGACTTCAGAAAGTTTCAAATTGGAGACTTCCTTTAGGACTTTCAACTCAGCACAAAATTTAGTGGTTCTAATTTCCAGTTAGAAATGGAAACTGGAAAGCTTTATAATATACTTATATATTATAGATAAATATTTGCTTATTTTTAAAATGATTCCAAGAGTTTCTCTAGGGAATGACATTGTACTTCTTGCATGTAAAAACAGCTAACATGGAATCACTGCTCTGACTAGAAGACTGATGAAGAGGGAAATCAAGCTGGAGTACATTGAAATGAAGGAGCATTTGACTGCACCAAAGAAGAAAGAAATGGCTACTTGTTTTCCAAAATGACCCCTGAGTTACACTGGACTTAATCTGAGGAAACCAAGTCAAATAACTGAAATGCATGAGTCAGGCCAGCTGAAATGCTGCAGTGTGAAAAAGCCAGAGAAGAAATCAAAGATCTTGTTTGAATTCTGGACTCCTTTGACTGACAGCAATCAGTCAAATAGTTTATTTTGATTAAGAACTATTGCCATGCTCTTTTGGGCATATCGACTGCAGCCCTCAAGGAGAAAAGGAGAATTAAAATGATAGCCACTTCTAAATGAAGAGCCACTAAAATTTTGGGATCTTCTAGCACATCCTTCCACCCGCAAAAGGCCTATTTGAAATTGTTCACACATTGAATTTCAATAGCTGTCTGTTCCAACTAACATAGGCTTCACAGGCTTTTTTTTTTTTTTTTTCCTGCTGATCAATCTTCGAAAAAAATGCCAAAAAAAAAAAAAAAGCAGGAAAATAGACAAATTTTACTGGTGTATTTATATTTTCCTGTATTTAAAAAGTATTTAAAAGAGGATTCTGAATAAGTACCTATGCAAAACAATCTCCAGAGATCCTAAATTATTCCATGACACAAAAATAAGTGCACCAGTTCTAAGCTGTTCCTCTCCTTTCTGTAACTTGCCACTTTCTGAGCTCCTTTTCCCTCTGCTTCCTGAAGCTCGTTGCTGGGCAGTGTGTTAGAAGAATCAATCTGGAGGCAAGAAATGAGATGTTCCAGACAAGGACCACATTTCTCCATAGCTCTCTACAGGAATTTTAGCAAGACCCATTACTTTGCCTTATATCAGGCAATGCTGTAGCTAGATAAAAATGTTTTTCAAGTGGCATGGTGCTTCCTACCATAGAGGGAGGATGTGCCAGACTGGTAGAGCAAAAGTCTGATTGAATGAACTGACAACTCCAGGTACCCCAAGCAAAATGGGTGAACAGGTTAAAGATATTTGTTCATTGTTATCTCGCAGTTTAAGCACCAGGCTTATGCACCATATCTATAATGTTCTTGAAAACATCATGAGTCAGCTGGTGTTTTTCTATGGTGTTGTATTAGTTTACAGAAGTTCAGGGCCTGCCTAATTATTTGCTTTTCAAAAGAAAAAAGAAATGCATGGGTGGAAGGGATGCAAAAAAAAAACAAAAAAAACAAAAACAAAAAAAAAAACAAAAACAAACAAAAAAAACCCACAAACAAACAAAAAGTCCACTTGGCCAGCTTCATGTCCTGAACAGCCTTCTGCTGGTTCCCGATCCTGCGCTGACTCACCTAACATACAGGAAAACCACGTAATCTTCTCTTTCTGTAAAGCTCGATAACCTCAGGGTTGCTTCAGAGGTACGTCTGCATCTACAGCAGCATTCACCCCAAACCACTGGTTCCTCAGAAATGAAGGATGCTGTGCTCTCCCTCCTGTATGCTTCCCTGAAGCTCCTTTTAATAAATTCTGGTTTTGAAAAGGCTTCAGAAGAGACAGAATTAATCCGTGTGCTTTCTCACTCTGTGACATCTAGTCTTCCTAGCAGAAAAGGGAACCTGCAGGTTGCCCTCTTGCAATTATGTTGTGGTCGGTAGCAATCCTCATTCACAAAATCATTCTGAAGTACGAAAACCCCATCTAATAACCAAAGGCACACACCTAAATTACAAGGACTAGGTGTAGACTGTCCTGGCTACTTTGTGTGCCTCTAACTATGCAATTTAACTGCAAATCATGAACCCATGAAATGCTTCCCTTCTTTCAGAAATATTTCTCACAAAACAATTGACTTGAAATTAAAACAACCCTGGGTTTTATGCAAGTGGTGGGACTTGCCTATTGAACAGGATGTGGCAGAGCGAAAGGAAGCAGAGAAAGGAACAAGTGATACCAACTGTTACCTCTTGGCTCTCTTTCCTTTTCCAATTCTAGCAGGCACTAAACTGTCGTGCTTTGCTTCCCAATTCTCATGGATATCCTGACAACGTAATTCACTGCAGATTGGGGAAGTGTTTGCAGCACGGTTACACAGCAGGCTTGCTTCTCTCTGTTCTGGAACAGCACTGTCAGAGGGGACAAGGCGCCAATAACCCCACAATAAGTCAGTACAGGCAGAGGGAGAACCCCCAGGACACATCCCACTCTGTGCTAAGTCTCTTCTGCCATTACCAAAACCATGAAGCTCTCCAAGCTAAAGGATACCTGCCGTGCAGCCAGAAGATGAGCTAGCCCAAGGGATCAAACGTGTCAAACCAAATGAGTTACCTGGAGGCTAAGGAGAGGCTGGTTTCTCTGCCAGTCACACGGCATGTGACGCACACCTGCTTGGCCACGCGGTCCAAGTGACTCGGATCTGCTTGACTTGTGAAATGCTCTACACACAGAGCCTGGAATATAGCTGAAGAAAAAGCCTTCTCCTACCGGCCAACCACACATATGTTATGTGAGTGAGGGGAGAGGGAGTCGGGGATTGAAAGAGCACCCTAAGCCAGTTCTCCAAACTGAATTTGGAGATGCCCAAATGACTTTGCCCTCAAAGAAAACAAAAGGCCTCTTCGTCCTCGCTTTCTGCACTTACAGCATTTGTATTAAATACCACCCATGCGCTTTGCTGCCTCGCACCCCAGCACTTCCCCTCCCTCCCCACAGTGTAACAGAGCCCAGCTGCCACCCCAGGGCAGAGGGACAGACACAACCCTGCCCTTCTGGCCACGGCCCATAGTTTTCAAGCTGGGGGGGGGGCCCATGTTTCTAGCAGGGATGAAAGCAGAATCCTTGAGTGCACAAGACCAACTGGTATTTTCTTAGGTTAACAGAGACGTCTTCATTCTCCAGTGCTACTCGAAACAAATCCTAGCTAGTGCTCTGGCACCAAGTGCTCTGGCACCAAAGAAAACAGGACAGACTCAGAACATTTCAGAGACGCCCAGCCCCACGTGTCCCTCAGTCATCAAGATACTTAGGCTGAAGTCCAGAACAAGTGATGAATAATTGTAAGAAAACATTGAAGGTACAAAACCCTTTGCTTTTAATTTCTTTTCAGGAACCCAATTAATACAGTTCCTCTGTTAACTTATTCTCCCTCAGAGGGAACGGAGAGAAATTGTGTTTGGAAATCCAGCGGTTTGAGCTGTGTAACTCTTCCTCCTGAATCCCCACATAAATAAACATTCATTCATATTCAGAATTTTTCTATTAAAAAAAAACACCATTCTGCCTTTTTCTTTAAGCTTGGTACCATGTTTCTTTAATGCTGCTGTTGAGATACTGCACCCATCTTTCAGCATTTGATTGCCTTAGGTGGCCCTTTTAAATGGTCCTACATTTCAAAGCTCTGAGAAGCTATTAAGGCATAAAAAAACTAGGAGTTTTCTTTCCAGGGAGCAGACTGTATCTGTGTTACACTCCTTTAGATGCTGAACTGCAAATCCCATCCCCTTGGAGCCAAAAGGGGAAAAGACAGTTTAAAAAAAATCCCAGCAGTCTTACAATCAGTTGTCTGTGTATTTTTTTGGAATCTTAAAAAAAAAAAAAAAAAAAAAAAAAAGGAGGAAAAATATCCCATAGGTAAAGACAGAACAGAGTTCCAGATATGGGTTCTTGGGAGTTTTTCGTTCTTTTTGGCACCTTGTGATTCTAACAGCTGTTGACCTCCCATTTAAAAAAATCTGGCTTTAAAAAGAGCTTTTTACTCTCTATGTTTCAAGCTGTTACAGTTGTGCCTTGTTTTCTCTGAAAGCTGCTTTAGGGGCTGCTGCCATCCCGTGCCCACCCCGCACCAGGCCAGCTCTTCCCACCGGTTCTTCATTCACTGGTTGCCTGTCCTTGTGGCATTGCAGATGTGATGACACCAGTTTGGGCTGGGACTGCTCCGCTGGGCTCTTCTATCCGGGGTCTTTTGACTTCGGGTTCACTGGCAGGGGCTGCTGCTGTCTCTTCGGTCCCCGTCTCGCATACCCGGCTGACTACAACAGGAGTGGATGAGCTGGCCTGTGCTGCAAGAAGCTGCAACGGATTTGTAAGAGCTGGGAAGTGAGAAAAAAAAAGAGAGAAAAGTGCATTAACGTACAAAGTAATGCAAATGCTTGCCATTCCAGAAAACAAGAAAACAAAACCACGGTCAAAGGTGATAACCGGCACATATTCAAGGGTTGTTTTCAAGTCCATTTGAGGCTTGCTAGCCTTGTCTCTCTCCTGATGTAATTTCAGCTTTGTACAAGTTTACCAAACTGGCAATACCCCTTTCATGGGAGGGCTTCCTTCTTTCCATCCATCGCCAAAGTGGCACTGCCAGCTACGCGTTCATCTCCACGTGAGGAGGATCAATCCTTTGCTAAAGTTACAGGACAATTTTTCTTCAGGAGGTCATTCGCTGACTACCTGAAAATCAAAACCTCTTGCAAGCTACAACATGTGTGTGCTGCACCTTAGAGGGACCCCATTAGCCCCTCTGGCGCTGCCAGCAAGAGAGCCAACAGCCAGAGCCTGCACTGTAAGAAACCTACTGAGAAAATAGATTACAGGCCAAGGGGCAACTATATTGACATCTCACTTCTAAAAGGAAGGTTTAACAACTTATGCTTTCTCTGGTCTAAGTGTTCCCATCAGAACTGGGATTGCAACTTAAGAATTTTTGGCTTGCTATCTTGTATTCCAGTCCAGACAAAAGCTCTCACCCTCCCATTAATAAAAGTGGTGAGAGAAGACGACGTTTTGAGTAGCAACCCTGCCTAAAAATGTCTATGATTTCTAGTCCCAGACAGAGAATGTGCTTACACGCTGACTTTGGCATCCAGCACTACTTGGAAAACAAAACACATGCAGTTTTTGGACTCTGCATCAATAGGAGAGGCGGCCAAAGGGGGCTCGGGAGACGGCACATCCTCTGCCCTGCAGACTGATTTGCAAGGGACGGAAGGACACAACACTGATGGTGTGTTCACTGTTAAGGGCATCAAAAAAGGAGCCCTAGGATAAATAAACAAAGAAAACAGAACAAAGACCTTCAAGGCCCAGCAACGTCCACCAAGGCATGGGATGGAGGCTCGACAGTATCAAGAGAATGAAGGGAAAAAAAACAGGGCACAGATGAGGGCAGTCACCAGTTACAATTCAGCAACAGGCAGCAAACGTAAATCAAACAGCTGAAGAGACATTAACTCCACACAGCCTCGAAATAACTAGTATGGGGATTTAAGAAAGGCATCACAAATGACTACGACACATTCTGTATATAAACAATCCTACATTTGTTCACCTACCTGATAAAAAAAGGTCTTATTCCTCTCAAACTCTAAGCCCTTATGATGGGAAAGTACAAGTCATTTTCTTAATGCTTTATGGGGTCAGATTTCATGATACTTAAAGAGCACCAAGGAAATTTTCTTACTAGGCATACTGAAAGCAAAGGCTGTTTGTCAGAAGGAGACAAAATAGGCTCACTGCAGGAATCACTAACACTTTCAACAAGCCTCAAAAGGTAGAGAGTGTAAGTAGTAATAGTCAAGGACACGGAAAGAGACTGGATGCTTCAAAAGCAGGGCTGCAGATGGAAAACTTCTCCATTAAGAAAAACTGAGCAAACAAAGGTGAACACGGTCAACACCTAATTTGTTTCGGTATCTACCACTGCCATTTACAGCCACAGAGGTTGCAGAGTGCATAACCTTGGAGTCAGACACACACACAGTGACTTGCATAGCTAAAAAGGACGAACACTCACCAACTTTATACCTTAACTGCAATGCATGCGGAGCAATCATAAACCTGCAAGCAGTGGAAACACATCATACCGTAAGCACTGCCGGTGATGCTGTTGGTGGGGACAGCATGCTTTCCGTTCTGGGTGACGGCTCGCACAGGGAGCTGATGCTGTCCGATGGTCACCGGAGCTGCCTGCTGAAGGATCGTGACCGTCTGTCCTGGAATGGCCTGTGCCATTTGACTGGCGACCGTCTGAATCACACGGCTGGCTGTAGGTATCGTGGCAAACGCAATTGTTGGTTTTTCATCCATGCCTACTGGGCGAGAAGACAGGACATTCACCATGGGGCTGGTTTGGGAGCATTCTCTTCTCATTACTATTTCAACAATAACACCTATGCCAGGCTTACAAACATGAAAATCCTCCAGCATCACAGAGTCCCCTGCCTTTGATGTGTCCCACAAAGTTTATATGAGGCTGCTTAGGCACAGGAGAAACACATTTGGGCTCCAAGATGCTGAGGGTGTTTCTAGAGACCTAATCCTGTGAGAGATGCCTGATTCCTTTAGGCACGATGAAGCTCTACACACACATGTTCCGTGGGCTGATTCATACAGCATGGTCAGCTCTGAGAAGGCAAAAGTCTATTCTCCCTGCTCATCAGGGGAACAACACTGCAAACAGGGGCACAACAACAAAGACCAGTCCCCTGAAATGCTTGTTTTGAAAGCACATCAGATCAGGGAGGATAACTGAAAACACTAAACACTAAATATTCTCTGTTGCACATGTATTAGGAACACATTTTCTTACAGCATAAGCCTGCATCAGCTTGCTTTTGTCATGAGTGGGAGGCCTTCCCACGACAGCAAGTTCTTGCCAGCTATGGAGACACAGGAAGAAATCAGGGGGCCGGAAAAAGCTGAGTCCAGGGGACAGTAAGGGACCAGTTCCACAGGTTGCAAGACAAGCAAGGGGTATGTCAGCAGCTACAAGACAGGCTCCTGCTAGACAGGCATGGGAGGAGATCGACTCTTCTCTTCCAGAAGCTCCATAGGTCTCAGAGCAATGAAGGCAGGCGGGAAGCACAGATTCATTAGGCCTGTGGAAAGAGACTACTTGCTTCCCCATCTTAAAATTAGAAGATTACAGGAATGCTGTTAGATGGGACAGTAAGCACCGAGCTGGCACGCTCATGGGAGGCAGGGAGAAAGGCAAGGAAAACCAAGAGATCAGGGGAAAAAAAAAAATGGAAAAAACAGGAAAAACACATGGAAGGTAGAGATTAAGAAGACGTATGAGAGAGAACAGAAGATGGACAAGTAGGGAAGGAAAGAATTAGAGCAAGAAATAGCAAGTGAAAGAGGGGAGCAGGTGATGAATAGGCAGCTGCTGTTGATGCTTCAGGAACACGGACAGTATCCAGACAGGAATTTCTGGAGAATGCAAGTGTAACTCAAGCAAGATAACCTGTGCTAAAAATGCCTGTGATTGTGCTATTCCTGTATAGAAACGTCTTTTTAATTTCTCCATCCTCTTAGAGAAGAACCATTGCCATTGCCCACACATCAGCAATAACTAGTCCTGCTGTACTGCTGGGCAACACATGCATCTGCCTGGTAGCATTCTGCCATTCTGAAACATCCAGCAGACAATGTGTTGTCTGGATGACATGAAGATAAAGTATCTTTTATAGTTCAACTCAATAAATCCCCCCAGGCTGGAATTTCCAGCTTAGGAAAAAAGGGGCCTTTGTTGTCACTGGCTTTTGAAGATTTCCCTAATGGGGCACAGCCTGCGCTTTCAGCAGCACACCCTTTCCCCTCAGGAAACCAGGCCCACGGAAGAGAAAGGCAGCCATTTATTGCCATGGTTATCCTGAAGCAGAGAGCTGCAGCTTTTCCCATGCCATCTCTGCTGGCCAGATAAGTGCACACTTTCACAGTGTACCCAACAGACCAAATCACGGGCAGAATATGAGCATGTGGGTTAATATTTGTGTCTGAAGCACTACATGTTATTTCAACCTTTAACAAGATTTGTGTGTCCTCCTTCATCTCCCATAGGGGAGAAAGCACATTTTTTCCTGACTATTCATGGAAAGATTAACTGGTTGAGCTCTTACTTGGTTTATTTTTTTATCCGGAACCACCTTTTATCAAGGACTAACCACTTGGTGAATGAAACTGCCGTTTGACCTTCCTATCCTCCCCTAAGGCCCGTTCAAACTATACTAGTCAAGCAGCGAGGGAGGTGAAAAGATACCTCGGTGGTCACCAGCTAAGTCCAACACTGCTCCTGCAGCTTCGTGAGCTCCTCCTGCTGTGCCCTGATTCGTGAGGATGTATCCGTTCGCAGAGTTTGCAGAGGAGGTCACAACTCGGACCATTGTAACAGTGGGAGCTTGTTGAACTACGTGAATTGCATGACACGAAGGCTGTTGAGAAGTCACTATCGATGCTGGCATGTAGGCGACCGGTTTTGCCACCAGAGTAGATGGCCGGGGAGGAACAGCCATAATCACTGGCTGGGCACTGACTGGAGATCCTAAAACACAAGAGACAAACATCAGTGGGAGAGGCAAGAAGGCCTCCACTCGTCTCCACTTAGAACTATGCGGTTCTCATCAGTAACACTCAGTGCTGCAGCACTGGCAAGAGGTGCCAAAAACGCTACCTTCAATCTCACATTTCCTAACTTACCAAAAAAATCCACAAGCAAACAAAAAAGCCCACAACCTTGCAGCCTAAGCACATTTTTTAAACAATACAATATGCACAAAAATATGAGGTTTTACCTAATGAGCTTTGCCTTCCATTTGCAATGGGAGGATCCTATGCACAAGTTTGGTTACAGGACAGCTGACAAGCAGACACAGTTACCAGGGTGGAACAAATTACCAGGCCCTGACCACAGCACCACAGAGCTCTGGGCACACAAGTTGATTTTATTAAGAAACCCAAGAAACAAGAGCGAACTTCTATGTTCTGCTGTGCCTAGTCTGCTGTTAGCTCCCTAAATCCACCTAGTTTAAGGCAAACTCATATTCTTCTAGATGTTCCTTTATCTCCTCCCCCCCTGCCCAAATACTAGCAAAGAAGAAACAGCCTGAGGTGTCATCTATATCCCAACAATAAAGTGGAAGAGGGGAGACTGATGTCCCCCTATAACAAATGAGCTGGCCAGCAATATACTCAGAATTGCACTTGTGGAATGAAACACTTCTCTGTGGAATGAGAGCTACTCACCAGGTGCACTTTGTGAATACCGATACTCTGGAACTGAAGCTAATTTTGACCCAAAGTCGTGATCGTGTGGAATGGGTGAGCCCTCCCGTGACAGGCACTCTGGAGTCTGTAGGCCACTAGAGTGAGGGGACAGCAGGCCAGGGTGAGTAGGGGAGGCTGGAGCGCTCCTGCAACACCAAAACGTACTGTTGGCAAGTGTAGATGCTTTTTGGCCACAAGACAGCAGCAGAGAACAAGTTATCCCCAGTACAGGATCCTCTGAGTAGGAGGACAACCATTTTTCTGCATTACCCACTACAGCCTTGTCAGGAGGAGTAGAAAGGTGCAGAATAACCTGGACACGCACTCTGGCACCAAATGTTCCTGTGTTATTCACTGCTGAAAGAAACTGGACCCTTCAGGGCACGCTTAAGGTTTCAGATTTCCACCATGGACAGAGAACGTGAAAGTGCCTCATGTTTGGATTTTAAAATTTCAGGCCACTCTCAAAGAATCTTTGTCAGTGTTGAGAGTGCTGGGGAGGGAGAGGAAGAAGATGCAAGTACATACAAACGTCTGGCCCCACATATGGGTACAAAGTTTCTCCCTCCTGCAACTTGGTTCCTACCAACAGATGGTGAATCCAACACTTCCCTAAGGACAAACAAGACTGAGAAAGGGGTCTGCTGAAGAGAACTCTCCTCATTTGTCCAATTTTCAAGGGGACGGAAAGGAAGGGAGGTGTGGGAGGAGGGATACGTAAAACGGCTACAGCCGGGGATTGACTGCAAGTCTCAACCCTGCAGTGACAGGACACGGAGGAAGTCACTGCCCACTGCTCCTCTTTCGTTGAGGTACCATAGATGGCAGGGGCTGCACAGAACGCCGCCACTGCTCTACCATGCACAGCCACAATGAACACCAGGCTCCCCATAAGATAATGTCTTAAATACCACAACATACATTTCCACTGTGATCTCAGCCCACATCTAAGCTCAGCTTCCCTGAAATGAAAGACTGGCATCCCAAAATATTTTTTCTAGTGATAACTGCTCTGAACTCCTTTGAAATTATGCCAAGACAGACACACTATTTGGTGTGTTATGGCTGTTTGGTTCCATGGTGTATCTTTCTTAAAGCTTAAGAAGTCAGTTTTCCGATTACGCCTCAGAGCTATGCAGCTACATCACCAGTCAAAACTATAAACGCAAGTCAAGTTCGTTCACTGCACTTCAGGAGAGGTTTTTGTTTGTTTTCTTTGTTATGAATTTGGCAGCGAGATGAGAAGAAGCTTAAGTTACCTGGAGGAGAGAGGCCCAAAAGGTGTTCGGAAGCAGGACACTCCTCTTTGCCTTCGTTTTCTAAATGCCTGCTCTACTAGTTTGGCTTCAGAGGCAGGGTCAATTCGCCAGAAGGAGCCCTTTCCAGGCTCCTCCTGGGAGCGTGGGACTTTAATGAAGTAACGGTTCAAGGAGAGGTTGTGCCGAATGGAATTCTGCAGGAAGCAGAGGAATCAAGTGATTATTTTGCCACGAGGAAGCATATAACAAACAGGATTCACCACAGAGCCAGGAAGAACAAAATGCCGCCCGCCAGAATCTGTGTTGAAGACGGAAGCAAGTGGCTCACCCAGCTCCAAAGTCACAGGGAAGCTGCAAGAGAAAACCTAGAGAAATAAGTTGGATATGGAGTTTCTGCTAACTGTGCATGAAGATGGGTTTGCTTGGTACCTGCACGGTCGCTTGGATGTAGCTCTAAAGCCAGGGAGCAGCTACACTGTTGGAAGACGGAGGAAAATTTTCTGCTGATGGAGGGGGACAGAACTGGAAACCATGTCAAAACTCACTCAAAAGACAAATTTTATTCTGGGCTAACTGCTTACCTGCCAAGCCATCACCGGAGTGCCTGAACATGCCCTGAAGGACACTGCACCTCATGGCAATCCTAATGCAAGCTCCCTATGTGCCTTCGGATAGCTATCTCCAAAAGGAATCCATTATTTATGTGGTACCAGCCTAGCACTGTACAGCTCTGGAGATGTGGATAGGACTAATTAGCCTTTTCATTGCAAAAACCCATGTCGTGCTGGCTGCTGGGCCAGGCAGAAGGCCCAGGTGTGCATAAACTCATTGTGTCTTCCACTTTCAACATAAAACAAGAGCTTTTGTAGCAGCTTCTGACAACAGAAGCTCTTTACAAAGCCTTGCAATGCCAAAGGTAAGGAGGAAAAAAAAAAGGCACCTTCTCCCTGCACTGAAAAGCAGCAGGCTTTGAAGCAGGATGCAGTGACTGGTTTGCACAGTGGCTCTGCGAGCAGGTTAAGGCAGGAAGTGAATTCCACAGATAATTGGAACTGCAGGGGAGAGGCAGGGAGGCAGCAGGTATTTATTCCAAGCGCACTCAAAGTGCGCCGAGCCATCCTGCTCCTGCCAGTTGCACACAATAAACTCAGTGGCTCCAAGAGGCTTTCCAGCTGCATGGGTGTATTGTATCCAGAGGACAACACCCATTCCAGAGGGACAGTGCTGGCGCGGGGGAGCAGGTGGAGCGGAGGTTTGAGCCTTTGAAAGCAGCCCTCGAGTGAGCCCTTAAGCCTCAGCCTGTGTTAACTGCCTCCCAGCTCTCCTACAAAAATGGTCAGGTCTCCTTTAGTGCCACAAGGCAGGCACAGATTGAGGTTCCCCAGGTCCCTGTTCTGAGACTCTCACATCGCAAGCTGTTACTTAGGCAACACAGTTGACATGCTGGGAGGAAAGAAAACACCTGTGATGACTTAAGGAGTTATGATTAAAACCCAGGCCATCAGTTTCAGGCTGGGCATCTTCTGTTTGGACAGATGTCTCCAAAGAGAGACACAAAGTATGACGGATTAAGCAAGATTCAAGTAACAGTCTCTGAGCAGGGGAGTGACTGCTGATAGCAAGGACGTGAAAGAACAAGAAACAAACAAAAACCAAAGAGAGATGACTGCACACTTGACAGAAGACAGGGCAGGAAGATAGCAGGGTTACAAAAACAACCAGAGGGCCCAACCGTAACACTCAACACAGCCCGAGAACAATCTTCCAAAAACTAATCACCCACAAGCAAACTAGTTAGCTTATGTTAAACAAATTCACCCTGGGAATAGTCAAAGCAGTTCTATTCCCAGTGCCCCAAATCTTTATTAAATATATTTTGTGGAAGATAAGCCCTGACAAAGTAGTTTAAAAGCTCGTCAGTCTCGGGAACTCACCTGCCAGCCTTTGTCAGCAGTCCTGTAATATGGATAATGCTTGGTAATGTGGGCATAGATCCCACTTAGTGTTAACTGTCTGTCCTGTGCTGAAGATATAGCCTGCACGATCAGCTGAGCGTAAGAGTACGGTGGTTTGGACTCATCCTAGAAGAAGACAGACACAAAAATGTAGTTACCAAATCAGAATTCCTACGCTGGAGCTCACCACCAAACCTGATGAAAGAAAGCACATTGGGCAGCATTTCACAAGCCCTCGGAGAGCATAAGGATGGCAGCTAAAAGCAATACCATCCTCTTCCCCTTCCCTCCTGCTCTGCACTGTCATCTCCCAAGTGAGCATAAGCACTTGCATGCAAACAGGACTAGAGCCAAGTAGAAGTGTCTGTCTCCATCCTCCACCCCCAAACACAAAAAGGCCAACTTGAATCTGCTTCCATTCCTGCCACACATGCTCACAGAGGCACGAGGGGCAGAATCACTACAAGCAACTGGAAGAGAGGCAGAGCTAGAGGCTGCGGGGTACATCCACTGCTGTCAGTGTTCCTAGAGCTAAAACTTTAAATTCTACCCGGGTGCAACTGAATTTTGTCAGAAGGCTTCAAGGAAATGTGCTGCCAGCTCTCCTCCCAGCAACACGTCCAATATGAAACTCAATCCTGTTCCTACCCTCTCCAGCAGGATTTGTTTCATTCTAGGAACTTTAACTCATGTGTCATGTCTCATAATCCCAGCTCTTCATATTACTCCATCAAGAACAGCCCTTCTTGTCTCAAGGGGGAATTCAACCTACAAAAAAACCATCTAGTACTGTTCTCCTCCACCCTATCCCAAATCAGGTGGTTTTGGATCTAGACCTTCAACTTTGATCTGAAGATCAGCTTGCCCCAATTAATTTTTATCATTACAATACAGTTTTTTTTTTTATCTAAATTAGGCTTGCTACTCTCCTCATCGAACGCTTGGTTGACAGGCCATTGTCTTAAAGTAAAGGTGAGGATCCTGTTTCTTCCCCTGCTTCTCCTTTCCCCAACTGCCTTTTGCAAAATACTATTAATGAAAAGGAGAAAACAAGACTCTGAATTTTAATGCTCTTTACAGCTTCTGATTTATCAAACAAGCAAGACAAATTCCTCTAGCATAACCCTTTTAGCCAAACACTTAAATATAGTTCAGCAGCTAAGCAAGCAGATCCATCACCTGCTACCAAAGACATCTGTGTGAAGGCATTGGTGTGAAACCCTGGGTGACATGAAATACAGTACCCCTATAGCCAGGATTTTCTTAGACCCATTTAACTATATCCAGCACTTCCAATAAACTGCAAGGTCTTAATAAGCCTCCCAGTGAATACTGCTGGGTAAGAAATGTTTCTCTGAACCTTTGGGCTGTCCCCGCCAGATGCATCTGCCTGCTGTTCTGATGCTGCTTTTGCGGCGTATTCTGCTGCCAGCTGCAGATCCGAGGTAATGTTGTGAACAAAACGATATCCTGAGGATCCAGCACCACGTGGACTGGCTGGGCAAGAGTTGGGAACACTGCAGAGGCAAAAAGGAATGACAGGTATTCATTACTTCATTTATTAACAAGGTACACTTAATTCTTACACCCAAGTCACAATAAAGCTTCCAGGTCACTGAGAAGCAGGTGAGGAGTTTTGCCCCTGTAGCTTATTCAAACCACAGAAAGCCTGAAAAGAGTAGGAGAGAGGAAAATAAACCACCACAACAAACAACAACAAAAACAGTAACAAAAGCAGAATTCCCCAAAATTCTGACCCCAGTCACCTTCTGCAATCACAACACAACCCTAAAGAATTAAACACCTTCTCTATACATAGGGCTTCACTGAGGAGAAAAAAAAAAAAAAAAAAATAGCCCAACACACATAATCATATTAGCGATGAATTCTATACTTAACTAAATAAAAAAAAAAAAATCTTGCGGATGTAAAGCTGATAAAGCACCATCCTCCTTATGATACTGACAATGTTTATTCAATTTTTCTAAAAAAAACAAAGGCTATGTGCAGCGTCACAGGTAAAACATCCGTCTGTATCATCTGCCACGAGGGTTTCTAACAGGGGACCTGGGCTTCGGAAGCCCCAGCATCACCCCAAGATCAACATCCCCCTGCTTGAACCAGGTATGTCCTCGACGGCCCCGTGCAACGAACCAAGGGCAGCCCCAATCACTGTGAGGCGATACAGGAGCCAGCTGCCCTCCCCAGTGCTGGGGAGGCTTCTAGAGGTGTAGGACGGCCACACGATGGCATCACAGGAACGACTACGGAGCAGGAGAGCCACGCTAAAGCTGGTCAAAAGCTACAAACAAATAAAGGGTTGCTGCAGTTTGCAGCACCACTTGGGCGCGCACAAACAAGTGCTGCAAGATGAGAATTAATCAGCAAAACTTGTCTGGGGATCACGCAGCCCTGGTCTGCGGGTAGGAAGGAGAAGGGACAGCCTGGCAAGCAAGTCCCACGTTTTGGTGTTTCCTCCCTTTTGCACTGCTCTGTGCTGAGGGCTGCAAAGCCAGGGGGACACGACGCAGAGTCAACTCACAGGGTTGCATCCGTCCTCTCCGTAAGAGGAGGAAACAAGGAACAAGAAAGCAAAGCACACTCAAGATTTACATAGCTACACCGGCAGCACAGCAGTAGGAGGAGGTGCAAATTGAAGCCTGCAGCTGGGAATGAGAATTCAGTAAAACTAGCATAAAGGATCCTCAACAGCAGCGCTAAACTTGATGCAATAAGAAAGGCAAGAAACTGACACTCATCACAGTGCGATGATAATAATGATAATGATAATAATTAAAAACAAAACAAAAGAATATCCACACACAAAAAGCACAGCCTATTCCTCCAAAGCTCGAGCTCTGCTGCTCCTCTGCGAAGGGCTAGGAGTGCTGAGCTCAGCACAAGTGGGACTGGATTCTTTGAAAAGTGAATTATGGGCTGGGGGAGCCCGGGACACGGGGAGAGGGCCATGAAATCCCAGCCACCAAACACCCTTCCAAAGTCGTCGAGCTCTCATATGTGGACGAGCAGGTGCCGGGAGCCACGCGAAACCTCGCACGGCCCCAGGTACCCTGGTAGCACCCTCTGAAAATCCTATACCCACCAATACCCCTATACAAGAATGGAGACGTGGTTCAGAAGGAAGAGAGAAGCTGAAGCTTTCAGGAGGCTGAAGTACACCATGTTGGTGGGTCCTTGCGTAAAAGCCTCTCCTGTTAGATGTAAAGACTGGGTGAGAAATTTCTTTCAAAATGTGGAGACTTGTACATACAGGGAAACAAATCAAAACAAGCGGCTCCAGGCTTGCAGCCCTCTGTGGAAGCGGGTAATGCCCAAGAGCAGAAGGAACTCTTGCTGCCTTAGTATTCATGTGGGGAGGTAGCAGGAATTTAATTATGTGTCTGTCATTTCTCAACAGCACACACTTAAGCGAGCACTCCATAAACACACTTACAACGTGTGGATAACTACAAGTGAAAATAATTTTCATACATGAAACAGTGGCAAACCAAAAACAACAATTCCTTTTATCTTTGTATTTGGCAGCTGAGCAATTACTGTAACACATGGCCAGGGAATGGCATAGGATGAAACAGAATTTGCCCATTTTGTTCTTCAGCATCTGCAGAAATACGATGACACAAACCACAAACACAGCGGCTCAGGTCAAGGATATGGAAAAGAAAAGTTCCCCAGCACCTCCAGTCACTTATGGGGCTGTATTTCTTTGAAATTTCTAAAACAAGGTTGGTTTCTAAGATTGCTCCAACGCAGCTCACACAAACACTGAGCCGATTCTTCAAGACGAGCAGAGGAAACAAACAGCTTTTAACTGTTCAAACCCGAGCTTCTGAAGTTGACAATGTTTTTAAAAAAGGAAAGGAAACCCAGCAACAGCCTGCAGGGCTGTGATTCCATTAGAGCGCCGACAAACCTCCTCGACCTGAAGTTTTGCTAACTTTTACAGAACGAGCTGGTCTCTCCCAGCAGAGCATCTCTGAAGAACCTGATTCTCTCCTAATGAAGGAACAGGCCCAGAGCATTTTTTGAAGGTTTGGGAGTGGTATCTTGCTTTTACCAGAACGCAGGACTTCCATCCAGGTAATCCTACCACCTTTCAATCTGGATTAACGATCAAATCAAGAGTCACAGATACAGAATGAAAAAGAGGAGCTTCCAGCTGCTCCATGCTGAGCTCTCGATCCATCATTGGAGAGCTTTTAGCAGGGACATTAGAAAAGTTGCTGACTGCTGAGAAAAAGCAAGGAGACAGAATCTGTTCCCTCCCTCCCACTCAGATTATCCCTTTCCCCAAAAATTGTGGGACAGGAGGAGTAATGAAACTGTTTTACTAAAAACACCCTTCTGAGGGTTAAGTTAAAATTAAACATTGGTGCAGCTTAAAGAAAACAAGCAAACACAATGAGGTGACATCAATTTCCTGGAGTTCCTGGAATTCTCCTCGGCACCGAGCGCAGGGCTGGCCGGGGAAGCTTGCATGTATTCACACCCCCTTTAAAAATATTATGGAACAAAGACTTTTCCTCTGCAAACACCTGTATGCAGCATAAAACCAATGCAGTAAATGCAAGGACAATGATTACAATGTGTTGCATATAACTATTACATCAACAGTTGAAGAGATAACTTGATCTATTTTAATACTATAACCTTTTGCTGATAAAAGCTACAGATAGAAATGCAAATTCATTCTGCTCTCAGACACCCAAAGGACTCGCTGCTCTGATCCAGGCTTGCTGCCCATGCAAGCGCTCTTAGCTTACAAGGCGGGCAGGCTAATCTGGGTGAAATTTGTTCATTACAGAAGACAGCACTTTAGGGAGGAAGCTGATGTTTTCTCCCATTGAGAAAAAACACAGCACGCAGGCAAAGCAGCTGCAGTTACCGCAATCTAAACCCCAGAATTTGGCTGTGACACCACAGCTAATGCCTCAAGTCTTGCAGGGATCTTTGATATCCGCTATGGATTCAGAGCCACAGTTCCCCAAACCTCACCCTGAGACTCACACGCAGACTTCAGAATCAGGCTACAATCATGTGCTGAATCACATCAGTCCTTTGCAACACATTTTCCATTTAATACTTAACCCATTCAGAGTTGTAAGGCCAGAAAGGCGAGGACTGAACACGGAATCTGCAATATATTCATCCTTGCAAAGGGTAGAACACGTTTTAAACACAGAGCTTATTTCTGGCTGTTGAAGAGTTTAACAAGTCTTGCAGCATCATAATTCACTTTCAACTCCTGCCAACATGAATCTAGCCTCTTAAGGTCACAGCACTTTCTAGCAACTAATAAGTCTTTAAATATCAGCTGTTGGAGAAGATTTACAACTTACTGCTTTTCTGCTGTAATGTCAAAAAGTGGTTTACTTTAGCTAAAACAGGATGTGTCACTGAATGCATAGACTGCCTGTATCTAGCGTGTGCTGTGCTGTTCTGTTTCCTCTCCTCTCTTAAAAAGGATGCAGCAGAGCCAGAGAAAGCACAGATTAGGGTAACTGGGATGATCGGAGAAATGGAACAGCTTCCATATGTGAAGCAGTTAGTTTAAAGCACAAAACCAAGGTGCACTTTGACAAAACTTACAGAAACACAAGCAACAGAGAAGGTGTTTAGCTCCTGGTGTCTCTTCCAATGCAAGCACCATTGAACACCAAATGCAACTTAAGGGATAAGTCCAAAACAAAAGAGGCTCTACTGAACACACTGACACGACTGATGCTACAAGCCTCTGTGAATGCAGAAAGCCATTATACAAGTACAGGGAGAGAGGAGGAGGACAGGGAATTTATCAGCGGCTTTGTTTGACAGGAGGTCAGAAGTCCCTGATCCAAGAAACTGGTGGAGGCAGACACAATAGAAATTAACATTATTATGTATTTCCCTTTTTTTTATACCATCCCAAAGAGGGTGCTATTGACCCTGCCTGAGATGGAATACTTGACTAGATGGATCTGTTGCCTGAGCTCTTACAGGTAAAATTCTCAGTACCAGCCACAGTTTACAGGGGATGAAGGCAGATGTGAAACAAGTGCTTAAATGATTTATAGTCATAATATAAGTCTATGAACAAGCTGAGAACAGAACACGCTCCCAAATTCCACTGCCGATTTCCCCATGAGCGGCACTTTGGGAAAGCAGGAAACTCGCCCCATTACTTAACTCCGCTCTTCTCCACCAGAAAGGTATCTGCAGGGCTCAAGCTGCAGAGGTGTAATTCAAGGCAGGTATATGGATAAAGTACCTATCTTCCCTGTGACAAAGAGGAAAAAATGACCTCAGATCACACACAAAAAAAACATCTGCCTGACTTGGAATCTGAAATAATAAAAGGGAGGAAAAAAACCTCCCCGATTTTGTGGTTCAGGATATTGTATGTATATGGACAGTGTCTTCAAAAAAATGCCTAATGCCCGTTTGCACAGCAAGCACAAAAGACACAGCTGTGATAAGAGTTACTGTCTTGGCAATACTGCCAAAATACAGATTCCTGTTGGAGCAGGCTCTTTTTTTTTTTTTGAACCCATTCAGTTCAAAGGGAGAATCCTCATTTCTTAACAAAATCTTCCCCAAAAGCCTCCTCCCCAAATGAAAACTGAGAGATTGTTCTTTTCTGCAAAGTGGGAGCACGTTAAAGAAATACTACAAATTTCTCTGCACTTCCCCTGCACAAGGGACACCAAAAGACAAAGTGGGACCTTTTTTTCTTGTGTGCAATAAGCACGAATGAGGTCAAAGTACTTGGGCTTGCGAAACCAGCACTTCCATGACACACCAATCAGAAAAGATGGGAGAGAATCCTCTGCTCCTCGCCTTCCTCAGCCTAGCCCCAAAATATGCAACTCAAAGCGAGGCAAGTCCTTGCACGTTGCACGTTTCGGGCAAGTTTCAGGAGCAATCACAGGTGCTGAGACTGCCAAACCCAGCTGGATTTTGATGTGAAAGGAGAAATCTGAGAGCTGCTCAGCTCGCTTAATGTCGAAGAAAAACCAAGCTGTCGAACAAGCCGCAGCGCAAGAAAGTTAACTATCCACAGAGGCTCAAATTCTTACTGCTGCCTCTGCTCCGGTGGTTCCTGCTGGAGGAGGGAAGTGAGCTCAGCCTGTGGATTTGGGGAGTGCTCTGCGCCAGCCCCAAGCAGGGGAAGCGGAGGGAGAGGAAGTGCTCATGTAGCTGGTGACATCTGCAAGTTGTCCTGCAGTGCACGGCTTGGCACGTCCCCTCCAGCACACGGTCCATCATCTGAAACACGCAGGAATTCCCAAGCCTCGTATGGATTTGTTGCTTTTCTTACATGATGTATATGCATTACACCCGTTGGCTTGCGGTTTGCAGACAAGGGTGATTAAAAATAATCACCGTTTGGTCCGACTGTGGGAGTTACCGGCGCAGAATGTGCTGCCTGGCTCCAGGAAGTAATGGATAACCCAGACGATGCAAAAGAGCCCGCAAAAAGCCTGCCTTGGAGCTCTCTGCTGGCGTTTCACTTAAACGGCTAATAGGTGCTATAGGAAAAAGAAATGAGATGGAGGAGGTGGTATTTATGTATCCCATTCCGGTGAATGACTGCAGTAACTGAACGCAGGGTTCTCTGAGCTTCTCACCTTGACACCTTCAGAAGAAACAATGAAATCCCCAGGGACCACCCACATAAAATCCTGAGGGATCGGAAACAGTGCTGGAGAGCTGACCTAGAGCCCAACGAAAAGCACCCTGTCTTCACCAAGCCAGGTCTGCAGTCAGACCTGCCTCATGTTTGCACACGTGAAATGCAATGTGGCTCACAGAATACACATCTGCCCTTCCGAAATGCTTCAGAGAATCAGAGCACAATACATAATTGATCTACTACACGCTCGGAGAGGGTAGCTATTACAGCACACATCATACATGCATAAAAGCAGACAAGGAACTTGAAGGAGTTGTCAAAAGCCACAGAACAAGCTGGTGGCTGAGCCAAGACAGCTCCAGCTCCCAAAGCACCGGCTCCCGAGCGGCCTCTGCGCTCCCACTGCGCGAAGCACGTTACCAAAGTCAATTTGCCCTGTGAAAATACATGGAGTGGCAGAAACGAAAGTGCAGAAGAACTTTTGTAACTTCTTAAGATATGGTAATTCATCTCACACATCCTGTTTTACTAACCAAATCTGTAAAGACAAAAACGTGTACTAGCTTATCTTCCATTTTTTTGATATCGATAATTTCACCGTGCATGAGGAATCGATCGCTGTACAACGGGGCAGGCACATTAAGCACTAACAGCTGTTTAGAAAATAGATTTGGGACCACACAAAAATATGTTTCAGTTTAAACTAGCACAGAACCTCTCACCAGGCACTTCTCTACAGAGCTCCTCAGCGGGCTCTAAGGGCTCTTCCTCCTACACGTCAAAGACATTTTTCTTGCTGATAAAGACTGTAAATATGAGCTAGCTATCCGTGCCCTTTCAGCAGCAAAAACAAACAAGTACAAGACAAAGTGTTCAAGCCTACAGTCATTCTGGTGCAAAGATAAGCCAGAAGTAGCAGCTGTAAAATGTGAATGATGATACTGACCTCCATGGTGCAGCATTTGGTTGTTCTTTGCTATAGTATTTTTATCAGCAAGAACATTACTACTATTATTTGGAACAGGGAAGCATACGGGGAGAAATAGTTTCGTTTTCAGCAACATTAAAACAAAACAAAACAAAACACCCATACAGCCCTGAAGAGCATTACTGGAAAAAGAAATCTTTTGGAAAACAGTAATGTTACCACTATGGGGTCTTTACCAATGAATACAAGGTAAAAGAGAAAAACTAAACACTGTAAATCTCAGCTGAAACTCAGCAGATTTTGGAGCTCAGGAATGAGCTCCTGCAGCTCACCCTGACTCGGTGGATCTGTTTATGCTCCAAACACCACCCATCCTTGCGACAGGATTACAATAAATACATTGAGTTGCACCCACACAGATGGGATGGACTGATGGCAAACCCAGGCAAAATTCAGAACAGAAAACTGAAGTGACCAGGAAAAGGGGTAGGAAAAGAAGATGGTCCCAGAACAAGCTGCAAATTCGAAAGTCACCACCAAAAGACTGTCCCATTGGCTCCTGATATTTATTGCAGGCATTGGGTGTACTTCTCAATGGACAGAACTGAATTCAGCTACATAGTCATGGTTTTGAGTCCCCTTTTTAAGGCCTTCAATCTATAGAGAAAGACATGTGCTTGAATCCAGGCGCTTTCTGCCTTTGTCGTACAAAACACACAGGCCGCTCCTACTATTTTTTTTGTA
>VZSV01000059.1:3113817-3131566 GCA_013398735.1 Nothocercus julius | reverse complement strand
GAAAAAAGAAAAAAAGAAAAAACACCCCCAAAAAGCTGAAACTGGCAGGGGGGGGCAGCAGGGAAGAAGCTGCAACGCTATCTGGGACAGGACGGGCACACGGTGCAGGTAGAACCCCCCCATGCTAGGGTGGAGGCAGGAAAAAGAGGAGGGGGGGAGCACAGGGAACATTTTCCAAAAAGGAAATTTAACCCAGCCCAGGATTTCCAAACTGCAATAATTTTCCATGGGCCAATCAGGGAGGAGCGAGGCAAACGCACCAAATTAGGAAAGTAAATACTGGCCGGGGGGAGAGGCAGGAGGAGGAGGAGAGCGGAGCTCCAAAAGCGCCTCCCAAACTCCGGACTGGGGGGGAGGCCATGGGGTCCCTGCCCTGCAAGAGGGGCCAGCGAGGACCCTGCAGGGCCACCGAGCTGTCCCTGTGTATTTCCCCCCCTCCACAGAGAAGGTCCCGCAGCAGGAGGGCAGGTTGGGGGGCTGCAGCCCCCCTTGTGCACGGGCAAGGTTGGCGTGTTTACAAGCGCGTGGGCCTCTCCCCTGCGAGAGCAGCTCCGCAGCCAGCGGGATCGGGCAGGCCAAGCTCCCAAGTCTCCCGAGGTTTCCCAAAGGCTCGGCTGGATTTGCTTCTGCTCGAGACAAACGGATGCAGCCATTAATCATCTCTAGTAAACACCGCGCTCGGGCCCAGCACAAAGAAGCATCGTTTCCACTTTCTCCCTGGGCAAAGAGAGACCCTCCCGGGGAGTCGAATGACACTCGCAGGCATCTGCCCAAGCCGAAGGCTGCAGCCGCTGCTAGGAACACAAACCGCACTGCAAGATGACTGAATGGAAACTAGCTACCATATGTTGGCAAAGAAACCTTCCCCCTACCCTCCCAGCAACAGGCTTCATCTAAAAAGAGAAGGTTAAATATAAACTAAAAGCAGTGCCTGAACAGAGGGCTGCAACCGCAGCTACCGCCAGCCCCCTCTTTCTAGAATATCCGCAGCGAACATCTGTGCGGCGCTGCAAGCGCACGGGGAAAACCTGCTGCGCGGCTGCTTCTCGTGCTATGCAAAACCAAACTGCCTCCCCGGCCGCGCTCGAGTCATTCCCAGCCATCAACATTTCCAAACTACTCGGTAAATTACTGCTACCTACCAGGAGATGCTTTTGCATTCGAGCTATTTGTGTCTTTGACAAATGTATGGATAAGGAAACAAAACAAAGGCCGTTGCGGAGCACTTAATTTTTAAGCTGTGACACCCAAATTGTATTGTCCTACTCCTGCGAATGAACTTTGTTATATTTTGCAAGTAAAGTGTCTACTGCAAGCAAGGTCTTACATGAGATCACCGCGGTTCCGAAACATAAACTCTTTGCTGAGAGAGAGAAGAAGAAAAATATTTGAGACAGTCACTTGATGTTCAGCTTGTTTCTATTGCATGTGCACGAATCAGCTAGTTTACAAAACAGGGTATTTGCCCAGATACACATTCTGATTGCTGCAGCCCCTCACTATATGGGCACAGCCGACCCCCACTTCCTCCCATTCCCAGAAAACCGCATGCCGACGGCTACCCTTGGCCTTAGTTCCAGATAGTGACAGCACCACCCAGCACCAGCGGAATACAATTGAGATAAAAATAAAGCAGGCAGGCCTAGCCTAAGAAGGCAGGCAGATACCTCCTTTATGCACACAGAGAGGTAGTGATGATAGATTATTTCTAATTAACTGACAGAAATTGTTTCATTCTGTGGAGCTATTCTCTATTCTTTAAGGTTCATGGCTTTTTTTTTTCTCCTTGTCATTGGAGCTCTTAAGCAAAATCCCCCGTTCCCGACTTCTGGCCGCCACCACCAAAGGTCTTTCAGCCGTCTCCCATCGCCCTGAACATCAAGTATTTACCAAGTTGTATTTTAAAGTGGGCATTTCATGCATCAAGGAAACTGGACAAACCACAGGGGCTGATAAACACTGGTGTGGGAGGCCACCGAGGAAGACCACGCAATTCCCCAAACACCACCCTGGGCCTGATCACCACCTTACCTGATAGTGCCTGTGGGGGACGGGAGGGGGCTGACCACGCTCCGGAGATCCGGCTCCGGAATGTGGATCTTCAGGGGTGATATCTGAGGGTAAAGCGGCCGAAGGGGAGGCGACGAAGCTTCCTCTTTTGCTTCCTCTTTATGGTATAAAGACGTGAACTGGATTTTTATAACCGTGCTAGGGAATCGAAAAGTGCACCTGGACAGGAAAGAAAAAGGAAAGTTCAGTTTCATGCAGGATATATACAAAACCATGTAAAATGCATTTTGGAGTAGGTGTGGCACTAATTCACTCAGACCTTTCTCTAAAGCATCTTTGGGGCCAGTGTCCCAGATCACTGAACATTCCTGCATCTCTGCATACAAGCATAACACAGTGACTCCAGGTGCAAGGTTTGGGCAGGCCAAGTGATTTCCCCGTCAGCCACCTATTCCACCAACAACTAAGCAAGACGCTAAACTGCAGCGACCAGCTCCTGGTTTCCTGCTATTGCAAAGACTAGGATTTATCCTTTATTAGCACATTGCAAATAACTTGCTCAGGAAGGTACCAGTTTCTAGAAAGCACCAAACCACAAGCACCATGGATCAAAGGAAATATAAAGACCCAGTGGAGTAACAACCAGCCTCCAGGTGGACCAGACAGCACTATTTACAGACCAGCATGAACATATTGTATAACTAGAGCCTGTTTATATCTCTGCACATGCTGCTAAAGGGTCATCTAGCAGGTTTCGGATTAAAATCTGTTTTTTGAGAAGTGCCTCCCATTAGACAGCACAGGTCACAGCTAGCAGGGTCAGAACAGGGCCCGACAAGCCTTTAGGACCTATTTCTTACCAATTGTTATTTACAATTCTTTTAATTGCAGATCTAAGTGTAGCCTTCAAGAGATGCTGGAAAATTCAGAAGGAAATAAACACTGACATTTTCTATATTTGACCAGAGAGCCTCTAATTTACAGTGTCTGCAATCGGAACAGGGCTGTAACAGCGAGTGCTCGACACCTCTACCTTATTGCACTCTAATTAGACAATAATGTGTAATCAATACAGGCTTCCCAGGGATCATTTTGCTGTTACTAAGGTTAAAGAAGCAGGAAATAAAAACCAGGTTTCCCCGTGGGAGAGGCCATCAGAGCACAGTAATTGTGCTCCTTTCCACAAGCCTGCCTATAGAAGGAAATCAGGGAATTGAGTAGCCCTCTCCTCGCGCTGCAGCAGCCAGTGTAGCCAGGACCCAGTTCCTTCAACCAGCGTGTTATTGAATCCTGCCAGGTAACAGGATAAGGTGACAGGTTCCTGAATTGGAGTTTGTGACTAACTTATCCCAAGGCTGCTATTGATGGGGACAAGGGAAACCTGCCACTGCTGCTCTGAGAACACGGGCGCTTGCTCTGGGTGCAGCGTGACCTAGTTCTGCAGGAAGGTAATGCTCAGAAACCTGCCGTGAGAAGCACAAAATTATCATTCAGGCACGGGCAGCTCATTCCCCTCTCATCTCCCAAATGAGCTTGCTCAGCATTCGGCGCCTTGGAATCGCAAGGGCTCTGCTCTGTGCAGTTTGCATTGCACTGAATTCCCTTCAGAGGTCCTGCCACCTGCACTTGTTAATGCATTAAATAAAAACATCATTGTTGGCAATGCAGCCTAATCATGTTTACTTAACCTTCCTAAACAGGGTTCCCTGCAGACTCCATAGGAGAGCACAATTCAAAGCAGCAGAGCAGCCGCATCCTGCGGCACCTTTTACCAGCAGGCACAAAACTGCGATGAACCTGAAACGAGACCGTTGAAACACGAGTCTGGGATTTTCAGCATACAGAAAAAAAACAGAACTCATCCATTTGCACTTGAACATTACCTGGACCAAGACTCAATACAGTAAGAGCAAAGTGTAGTCATTTTTCAATCCCTTACTGGGGAAGCTAAGCTTTCTTTCACGGCCTGATGCAAGTCTCCGCTGCAATGCCAGGTGCCAGAATTTTTCAATATCCAAATTAAGGGAAAAATTAATCCTCGTTGAACACCGTGCTGCTGTGTGATACCAACTCACTGATCGTCTCCCATAACCCTTCAAACATGTGGGCAGAAAAGACCCTTCTAACGTTGCATCTCCTCGAGAGCCTCCCCAGAACCACCGGCAGCCTCGGCCGAGAACGGGGGAGCGGGAGCTGAGCCGGGTGGCTGCATGAGCCAACACTTTGTTGGTGGCTCTGATTTTGCTCTCAGAAAGACAAGCTCCTCAGTCTGCTGAGGCAGAACCCGGGACGTACCCGGGCCAGGTTTAGCGTATTTTGCCAGCAAGCACACATGTGGCCATTTGGGAGAGAACCAGGGCTGCAAAATATAAAGCTGCGGCGAGTGTGTTGTGCCACTTGGGAAGCCTGCTCTGTGCTTGGGCTTCTACTGCTCACCCTGCCTGCGGAGCCACGCTGCAACTGTGCAATGTAGCACAAGAGCTGGCCTAAACTGGGGCTTTTTTTTTTTTTTTTTTTAACTGCCACAGCTCCCAAACCCTTGCTCATAACAGACAGGGTGCAGCTGGGCACACAAAGTATACGCTTGCTGTCGAAAAACAAAACGGGATGCAAGAAGTTACCCTAATGCCAATGGTGCAAATTCCTGCAGAACTGCTTCCTCTCGCAGGGGACGGGGTTTGCGTTGGTGTTTGAGCCTCTGTCACAGCAGCTCAATAATGCAGACACGGTGACAATCCTCAACACAGCCCAAGATGCTGCGTCAAGTCACCAGGCATCCACTGACACAGGGGAACTACGTCAGCGAGAAACCAGGAGAAGGCAGAAGTTTCCCCTGACATTGCCACAGAAAGCTGCATTATCAGGTACACTGAAAGCAAATGTAGTTTTAATGAGCTTTTCTAATTGTCCCCTTAATTAACCTTTTTCCTACCACAGAAGATAAATGCAAATTGCATCATGTAGTGCCGTTTAGGAAGGAGGCACAGAGTGAAAGGGAAATCCACATTAGCACAGGATTTAAGGGGATAAAAATAGCAGTTCCACAAGAGAGAAGTCGGACAAGACAGACAGCCCCAGCAGAGCTGCGCGGGCATCCTTACCATTACTGCAGATATTTGAAGTTATTTAAACTAAGTTACACTATTTGATCCGAGCTGTATGATTCCTATCAAAGATACCTAGCAATTACTACTACTCCCTAACACTTCCATCATGAGAAAAGAAGCAAGCTGGAAGCACACATCAGACTCTACATAGTAAACGTGATGTAGAAAACTGCTATTTTCAAACATGCCTAACAGGCAGCTCTTAAGCACCTCTGAAATTCCCAGCTGATTAAAGAGGGATTAATTTATGGTCTGCAAAATGCCCGCTCGGCTACAGGCAGGAAGCAACCTGCTTTAATGCCAGAACTGTTGCGTTTTACTCACTACCTGCTACAGGCAGGTACGCTCCACGATCACAGGCCATATAAGCCAAGCAATGTATTCATCCGCAGTTATAACGTGTTACAGCATACATTTCATACATCTCAATCCCTTTGGGAAAGGGATTCCCGTTTCTCTGGGCTGTTTTGCAAGGCAGCATAAACACTTGGGTTAAAATAACTCACATCACCATATCCATCAAGTGCATAAAACCCATTCTTGCCTTGCAAGATTTTAGGCAGAATAAAGTCTAAGCGAAGGGGTTGCTGTCTGGCTGCTGTGTGCACGAGTTATAGACTCCAGATGAAGGGAGGAGAAAGGGGGAACGTGCCACACGTGGCTACAGGGATGTACAAGAGATGTTGCTGCTGTTATTAAAAAAACAACAAAAAAAAACCTTTTTTTTCCCCAAAAAGTTTCCTGGACAAGCTCCTCCCACTGACAACACCACCCATGCTATTAAGCATCCTTCATGTGGTGAACCAGCGACAGTGACCACAAGCATTTCATCTATGTAAGGTCTGAAAATAAGACGCTAGGAAACACTAGACTTTACATAAACATTCACCCCAAAAGCAAACTTCAAGGAAAGAAAAAAAAAATTTTAAAAGACAGCAAAAAGATTCCACACATCCATGATTCTCTACAAAAAGTAAAATATTTTCCTCCTCCTCAAAGCATCTTTTACTCATGTATGCAAAAGAAACTGAGATTCAAGAGCCAAAATGCAGCACCAGACTGAAGAGAAGCAGAAGCTGTCGCAGTCACTGGTTTCTCTGTGAGAGCACCCGTAGGCTGCCCAGCACTGTGCGGCTCCTGCCCCTCTGCTGTGCAAGGAGAGGCTGAAAAGAGGCAGGAAATTGGGCTGAACTTGCGCTTTTGTTTTACGTTGTGGAAAAACACAGCAACAAAATGCAGAAGACACAAAAAGGGAGGAAAAAATAAAGTGTGTGTGTATATACATATACATACATACATATATATATATAATATATATATATATATATAATCGTTCAAATTTCTTATGCAAAGTGAGCAAGGAGCACTGTTTAATGCAGTGCTACATTAAATATAATGCTTTGAGCTATTTGGAAGAGCTACACTGGAAAACTGGACTTGGGTTTCATTCATAGAATAACCGCCAGGGTGATGGTCTCCCTTGGATGGAACTAGCCCTTTTCAAGCTTATGGAAAGATACTGCTTCTGCACTCTCAACTCTGAACACCTAAGTCGTCCCCACAGCCACATTACGGGAATGGACAGTAGCCCTATTTTAAGACGGAAACAGATAATCTCTCGAATCAGTAAATTCTTTGAACTCAGCAGACATTGACAGCCAGAGCTTTAGTTATAGCAGCAAATACAGTGATGAAACAGGACCGTCACTGCTAATTCAAAGCTGATCTAGGATCTCCATAAAAGCCCTCTTAAAAACAAACAACAAAAACAACAACCCCCCCCACACACACACACCCCAACAGCACAAATTCTGTCCCTCGTATCTTCTCTGAAAACACTCTTCACTGTATCAATTAAGTATAATTAACCCCAAAGAACATGGTATTGTTCCTATGCACAAAGTTTCCAAAAGTGCACAGTTTCTCAGCTTAAGTGAGAATTTGCTCTCAGCCACCTTTTTTTGAGGCCATGATCAATGTGCAGGAGCTGTATGTGGCAGCCTGTACAGCGTAGTGCTCAGATTACCTCCTGCAACTAATTTTGTCTTCTTCTGTAATCGGCAAAAGCAAGAATAACATGCTCATGCCTATGAAAATCAAGTCTCCATTAAGTCAGAAATCCACTCCCTACTCCTATAATGCTTGGAAGCGGTCGAAAAGGAGGTGCCTTGGACCACATAAAAGAGTTACTGCAGAAATTTAAGCAACGGTGTGCCCAATCTCAAACTGAATTTGCTTACAAAAAGATAACAGGCTGTTTCACTGAAACACTTACCGGAGCCCTGAAGGTCTGTCCTCAGAGAAGAGCAAACTAGCAGATTTGGAACTATCACCTTGTGTTCACATTTCTTTAAAAACAGTGCTTTAATAATAGCCATGACCACTGAGAGAGGAGCTGAGCTGCAAGCATCAACCAACAAGATTTGTTTCTCTGTGATATTTTCTCTATGGAAAGTCTAATTTCACAATTTTGACTTTTCTAAATAGGGCCTCCTTGTGTTACCGAGCACAAAGCAACAAGCTTGAAACGCTAAGTGTTTACAAGGGTTTCTCCCAGTACAGTAACTGCTGCAACAAAATCCGTTTTCTCTACCTTTGCAAAAATAAACTAGTCCTTCACTTGGGAATAGTTAACAGATTGTGCTCGAAGTGATTATCTTTGCATGAACTACATGCAAAACTACATTTCAGCTGTCTGAAAGAGCAAGCTGGGGACAGTACAGGCAGCAAAACCACTTTTCAGTCTCGAGTGAATTGCAATAACTGTTTGAATGGATGTTGGGAAGCCATACAACAAGCTCAGAAAGCTGTGCTCGTCACAGGAGATTATGCACCCCTCATACCTCCTTTATAATGAAATAATAATAAAATAACTTCCAGCCTTTCCTGTTCCCCTTCCCCTCCCCACCCCAGAGTGTTTTCCTGAGTAACGCTCTGCAAGCAACGCCTGCCAGGAAGTCGCTTTCTCATCTGCTTGGCTGGCTCTACCCATAGCCCAAATAAAGAGTTCAGTGCTCAGAGACCACGCGGCGAGTTCTGCACAAACAGAGACAGATGCATTTGGTTCTCTTATGTCTAAACACACTTCAGCCAACAGGCTGCACGCATTACTGGGGCAGTGTATGAGCCAGTTATTTGTTCTCCTTGCACATCTCTAGCCTACGGGACACAGGCAGCTTTGTCAGTTGGTTTTTAAGAGAGTTTGGTCCACTTGAAGACTGGTAACCTCCAAAGTAATGAGATTTCTGGGCATTTGCTATTTCCCTTTCAACTGTCCTACTAATCTGACCAGGTTTAACACAGAAATCCTACTGAAGACTGGCTTAAGGTCCTTGTCCAACACACGCCAGAGAAACATCTGCAAGACAGTGATCAGAAAATAATTTGCTGCTTTTATGAAGAAATGAGCAAAAAGACGGCAAATGAATGGCGACGCCTGGGATCCATCACCCTGCGGACACGCCGGCGCACGGCTCCTTCCTCCAGCGGATCTCAACGCAAAGACAAAGACAAGTGCGCTGCCACCGGCAGTGGGACACAAAAATGAGGGGCCCTAAAACAGACTTCTGGTGTTATCCCCACTACATTAACATAACTGAAGGAAAACCAGAATCAGAGGTTATCTGTGAATACTGGAGTACAGTGGATTCCACTGATCCTGAAAAGGCTCAGAAGGAGCCACTGGAACGTTTGGTCAGAACTACTCTGTAAATCACAGTCTGCGTTTAGATGCAGGAAGACTGTCCTCTAACTGTATGTCTACCCTGAGCTTACAAATCATTTGCCTTTCCATTCTTTGCAGCACACTTTATATCATACAAGATGTCATGCTTAACATTGCAGATAGACAAAGAAGTAGATGTATCAGCTGGGACCGAAGTAAAACCATCTGTGTGCATAAGTGAGGGAGTTCAGACTTGAAATCACTAGTTGCATTCAAGAGACAGTGACCTTATTTCATGAATATCAATTTTCTGGTGTTGAGAACCTTTTCCAGAAGGAAGGATCAGCAACTATTTGCACAGCCCTGTTATGCCAGATGACAAATAACTCACCTTTGGTGTGCGATACAGTCTGGGACCCCGGTACCTGCATGAAGTGCCCCTTGGCCATTGCTCCTGTACCAGGGCTGGTACAGTTCTGGTTTTAGTAGAGGTAAATTCATCCTGAAGTAATCGAGCATTCCTCATACCCAATCCAGTGGGATTATAACTGACCAATTTATAATTCTGGATTACTACAAGGATTTTAGGCTGTCCCTTGCACCCCTGATACTGAAGCTCTGTGTGATTTAGCTACAAATCCTGGTCTTTCCACAATTACCTTGGCCTCCATGGGATGAGCAACTGGATAGGTAAATTCTCAGGATAGCCTGCAGGTTCCTTCTTATATAAGCGTTATCGCCTCCCAAAAGACACCAGTTAAACCACTCAATCTCAGGCAGATTTATTTTAACATAATCTAAATCTGTTCCTCTCCTGTAAGAGGCATTTCCTTCCCCCCCACCATTCCTTCCCCATGGCCATTTCCTCCTAACATCACCCTCGTGCCAACAGTAACATCCAAGTAACTGCACAACAAGTCAAATCAGGTAGCTGAACTAATAATTCATTCTTTTTTTTTTTTTTTTCTTTTTATTGTGGTAAATTGTCAGCCGGAGCAATTTCCTGCTCTTGCTACCATGAGGCAGCCTAAGCACCAGTGTTGACAAAAAGGACAAGAGTCATGGGGAGGGAGGGAAGGGGGAGGTACCAACATTTCAGAGGAGGCCACATTGCAGAGTTTTGACAGGTTATAAAAAAAGAAATCAGCGTTGGCAGCCACAGACCCTGATTTCACAGTCACCTGGTCCAAGTACCACCTTCTCCCTTCGGATGCATCCAGAAAGCAAAATGCAATTCATTAATTTGCGAGAAGGTTCTGTTCTTGATCAGGAACATACATCAGATGTTTTAAGTGTCAAAAGGTTCATAGGTTGAAATAGAGAAGTCACAATTTTTTTTTGATTCAGCTAATGATTTCAAAGTTGGACTCACTCAGAAATACACAAAAGAACAAACGAAGATGGGAAATATTCTCTACGTTGCAACAAGTGCTTTGCAGTCATCCCGTACCCATGGCAATCCTGCCATAGCAACCAACAGGACACGTCTGCAAGAAGCTCAGGAGGTTTGTGCCGTCTCAAATGGGATGCACAGGCTCTACACACTGCAAAATAAGGACTTTTTTTTGTACTTTTATGCCCCTAAAGTTTATTTACAGATGGGCCTTGAGGAAAGCATGGGAAGTATGCAGACTGAGCAAGAGTGAAGTCTCAGAAAAAAAAAAATGAAAATGGCCATTTCTCATTTTCACAAGCAAAATCTTCCATATGCTCCTTGCTGCAGTTAGGCTGGAATTGTACGCACAGTAAAGGACTTTTTTTTTCCTTAATGAGAAGGCACCACAGGTTACACTGGGATTTGCCTAACGCTGCATATTGCTGTGTTTAAAATGAGGTTTCCAACATAGCCAGACAGGATTTTAAATGCGCAAAGAGCGTGTGCAGGCAAGTGTATCTATTTAAAACAAATACTACCAGCAGCATCAGGCAAAACCACAACTTATGAATAGCTATGTCTCTTAAATGCACCAAGTAAATTAGCTGCAATGAATGTTTCTATTGAGCTCCACTGCACAGGGCTTCCCTTTATGCCGTTCGCAAACACGCTGAGAAACTCTTCTGCACACAGGCACGTTTTCAAATGGGTATTTGAGCAAACCCCGTTGGAGAAAGCCACGTTCACAAGACAGTTTGGGCAAATCCTGGCATCCAGCTCACTGCCAGTGCCACGCGCACGCAGTCGTACACAAAAATTGAATTTTTCTTCCTCCAGTCCTCCTGCATGGCATCCCACCTCGCTGTGCCACGGCAAGGACAGGTCTCGGTCTCTGGAGAGCCGGGAAGAGGAGCGGAGCCGAGCAGGTGGCGCGGGGGGAACGGGCACCCCCAGGCTGCTCGGGAGGGATGGCAAATAGCAGCAGCCCAACCCCGTGTGCATCAAAAGCTCCTCGGTGCACCAGCATTTCCTCTAAGAGCTCAAGAGGAGACAGGGATGGCTTCTGTGAGACCCAACTACTACAGGTTGAAAGCAAAGCCTCCAGGAGAGCTTGCACTGAACTGGAGTGCTGCAGCACTCAAAAATGACCATTTTATTCTGCACATCTTCCCTAAAACTTATTAGCTCCCTAGCAAAGCACTAAATCTAGCAACAGTCCTGGCGTATGGAGGGGCAGTTACCATCTCAAGGGAGTGTGCTTTAGTTTGCTTCTCCTGCAGAGTTTGCTTCACCCTGGAGAATTCAGGATGGAAGAATCAAGAGTGGCATTTCTGTTTTCATAGCCTTTGCGGCCCTTTAATTGTGTTCCGATTTTTCTCCTCTAAAATTATCTGACATGTCAGACACTGCTTAGCTTAAGAATTATTCCTTTTGAAAAGTAAAACACAGCGCAGAAGAAGAAAAAAAACAGCTAAGATACTGCATTGCCTTTTTTTTTTTTCTCTCAGCCTAGTGGAATACCACAACAAGGTCATGGAATAAATTCACAAAGTATCAAAATAGAATCAGAGCAAATAGAAGGAAAGAAGATCTGGAACTGCTGAGAAAGAAGGTATTTCAATCAGCTTGCAGAAAACCAGCAGAAATGGAGGGGGTTCCTTCTGGAAATGCTCTCACACAGGAGATGGTCCTTTCTCAGATCCTTGCACCTCCAGCATCAGAGGGGACCCACGGCAACCCTGCTCAGTCCAGCACCCAGAAACCTACCTGAACCTGTCCCAAACCCCTGCAGAAAGCTGCCGGAGCGCAAAGGGCCAAGGATCTGCAGCTTCTAAAACATCTTTTCTGAAACCTCTCCAACAGAAACCAGGCTGAGCCAGCTAACAATGCATCTGCGTTCCTGGTCCTGCAGGAAGGCTGGGGATGTTCTCGACATACCACCACTTTCCGCACCTAGTCACAAACTCAGCGAAGCACCAGATGAGCCGCACCTGATGAGAGATGAATTCACTTTAATAATAAACACGGCTAGGGCACGCTCTGGGTGCTCCGTTAAAACCCTCCCAAACCCTCCCGTTAAATAAGCACATCTGTAGACTGGGTCGTTCCTCGGTGCCCATCCATCGGGAACCAGGAAACAAAGAGGCGGTTGGTGCTGTAATCGTATCTCACCGCATTTCACGTTTCAAAATGCTGCTGCCAGCTCCCAGACATGCCATTCAGTGCAGAGCTGCTCACGGAGGGCAGCCGTCTCGCCCTCCGTGGCTGCTCTGGCTCCTTGAAACCCAGGCAGGATGGATGGGGTGGTGGGCGGGAGGGATCCCGGGAGCAGCGGGAGGGATCGCTCTGGTCTGTCAACGCACTAAAGGTTCAAGCCCAGAAGGTTTTTCCTACGGCCGCAAGAATCAGATGGGATTTTACATCCATATAAATCCATGTGCAGCTTGCGTAGTGACAGCTGCCGTTCAATCGGTCCTGGCTTGGTTTCTGACTGCTTCTTCAAGGCCAGGTGAATTTTGGTCCTGCTTCCACAGAGGCTGCTCTGTTCCCCCCATACTCCTTGTCCACAAACAACCACGTGTCTCTGAGCAAACTGCTAAAACCCCGTGAATGTTTGCATGCGTGTGTGTCATATGGTAAGCCACATCTTAACCCAACACCACCCCGCCAGTCCATTAAAAATGCACCTAATTTACTGTTCCTCTGCACCTAATTTATTGTTCCTCTCGGCACAGGAGAAACCTTTCACAGCGGTGCAGTCAGCGCTGTCACCAGCTACAGCAACCTGGGGAGAACACTTCGGGAACTGTCTTCAGCGCTTAAAATTAACCGTAAAGCTGCTATTTATTTTAAAGTTTGGCAACAGGAAGCTCTTTTAAGTGTGAGAACGAGTGGCTGGATAAAACACCCCAAGTTGATAGGAAAGCTGGTCCTCAGAGCAGACCAGGCTCCTGCTCGAGTGACGCCGGCAGCAGAGAGTGACCGATACCATCTACGACGCACGGAAGTCCATGATATTATTTGGCTGCGTGTGTTTGTACACAGAAAAAATCACCACCCTTCAGAGGCTCGTCATAATGTGCTCCTGCTTCCATGCACCACCATAACCCAGCATCTGAGCCTGTCATGTCTAGATCCTATCTTGAGGATTTCTTTACTGACCGATAAATGTTTGAACTTCAGAGAAAATGTACATCACACTACGCAAAGAAACTGTAAATTACTTCAAACTTGCTTCCTTTCTTTTTAGGGGGTGTATCTTGCTTTCATCACTGAGTCGCATGTCTGCAAAAATCACTTTCTATTTTAGGCTGAATCTACTAATTTTTCTACTGTTCTACCAGTACTACATCTTTACTTTAAAAAGGCCTGAAAATAATCAATATCTGTGATAAAAAAAAAGGGGGGCAAAAAAAGCCCCCCACACATCTGCATACAGACTACTTTGAAAGCTAAATAGATATTTAACCCCTCGTTTGCACGTAGCTATAAGAGACTGGGGGACGACTGTCTTAGTTTCAGAAAAGATGGTGGGTGCTCATGAACTGACGATTATATTTTTACTTTAAACCAAATTTTCCTAAATACTGTGCTCACCTACTCCCCCCTTTGCTTTGAACGTCCTCACCTTCCACATGGCAGCCTTTTCTTTTGTAGGATATGCACCCAGGATGCCCACTAAAAGCTACAGAAGGTCCTAACGTATGTTTTAAAGCCCACTACCTCTTCCTGGACGCATGCAAGTCTCTCCCACCTGTAGAAATATTGTGGTCCCTAGCTCAAACATGGGATGTATTCAGAACCACCAACATAGCATGCCTTAGTTTTTGGTAATACATGATACAAATGAAAAAAATTAAAAAGAATAAAACCTGACACAGACACAAATACAGTTTGAGCAGCATCGCTCTAGTCAGCTGGAAAGGGACACCGATGTCTGGCCAACCACTCCCTCCTCCAGCCTCCTTTATGTCAATAAATCTTAACCTGGCTGTTTGAGCAACGTTTAATCATAAACAGATGTGGACATGCTCAGGAATATAAACAAAGGTGAGCGGGACCGAGAAGCACTCGCTGTTCACTGCGGACCAGGGAGCACGGAGCAAAGACGGCAAAGTGCCGAGGAACTGGCTGTGGGCATGAGGGGCCTTGGAAATCACCGCCAGGCACTGACTCCGGAGCATCCGCAATATGAGCACAAAAGGATTTGGGGGACTTTGCACATTAACGGTCTTGGTTTGCCCTCACTGCAAACAAACAAACAAAAAAAAACAAAAACAAAAAAAAAAAAACAAAGAAGTTGCTTGTAACACCCACTTAGAGGTATGGAAATAAACCGCCCTCCTTGATCTCGCGCGGGTGCCACTTCCAATGCAGTCATCTGCGCTCCCGTCTGCGTTGCTAATGGAGCTAAAATTAACTCCCCTCCTCCTGCTTGCGGTAGCAGCAGGCAGATGGATGCAAGAGCGGGATCAGCCATCGCTCTGCTCACCTCACCTAGGTGGGAAAGGGTATTTAGGATGCGCAGGACCCCTCGGGACCTGAACTGCATCGCGGGGTTGGTAGCTGCATGCAACCGAACCGGCTGCCCCTCCAACCTTGTTCTGCTCAATACTGGCTGGTACCAAGAGCTGGAAAACGTCCCATGTGGAATCGGCGATTTCAATCCTGCCAAGCCAGGGTCTAACTCAGGACGAAAAGGATCAATCACACCTGTCACTCGTGCTTCCCCTCAAAACAGAGATGTGTCTTAGGTCATTTTTTTCACAAAGCCTTAGAGAGGACTTCTCACCGGCACAACACTTAGCTAAGCTCTGGGAATGTTCTGAGGACACAGAAATTCATTTGCTAGAGGTGCCAACCTGACAACACTGGCAAAAATATACACACCTTGTTCTTACGTTTAGCATTAAAGTTGATCAAAATAAATCCAACTTACTGTTTGAAAACACCAACCCAGCCCTGTCAGATAGCATCCATTACACACACTGGGAGAACTATGGAGCAGAACAGAAACCAAAAAGAAGCACTGAGGAACCAAATGCTCTTCAAACACGTGCCTGACAGCAGCCAAGGTTTAATGCTATCAAAAAATACAACACACACCACGATGTGGACGGCAGACGCTGCCGTATGTCTCAAATCACGACTGCGTTTTGCTCAGACCATGCCAAGGTCTCCGAGATGTGACGTATCCCGCATTCCTGTAGCAAATCTCTGATTTCTTAGGGCTCTCGCCAGCCCTTTCGGACGGATGCCAGACCACGGCTCCTGGCGCGATGGCAGACAGGCAGCGCCGGGCTGCTTCGAGAGCGCAGGAAGGTTATTACTGCCCTGGCAGCAGAGAGCAGTGGGTCGTCGCGCTGACATTCACCTTGTTTTTCAGAGATGTCAAATAAGTGGTAAATATGAGTCTTGTAACACACACATTCACCCGCAGAGCGTTCCTGGGCGGAAAGGGCTGTCTGTCCCCCGTGCCCCAAGCCCTGGGTTTTTCCACCCCCTCCAAGACAAGTCTTAAAATCAGGGGGCAAACTGGGCTTCCACGGTACCACGGCAGATCCCGCGAGCGGTGAGTCAGCAAGCATGGCCACCACCGGCATCTCTCACTTCTTCCCTATTTCTGTGAAATTTAAGAGCTGCTCTGACTGGCTTCCCAAGTCACCGCTGCTCACCCTGATCTTTGTTAAAATTAGAAGGTCAATATTCACTATTTTCCTTCTTTGCTCATCTTGGCAGAAACACCCAACCGAATAAGTTTCTCCCTCAGTCACAAGCCACAACCAACACCTACCTTGGTGCCAAAAAAAAGCCCCATCTGTGCCCACGCTTGGGGAACTTCCCTCTAAGAGTCTCTACAAAGACTTCTGTTTTCAATAAGAAATTACACAGCACCACAAGAATTAAAAACCTAGTGACAGCATGGAACTAACTACAGCACCAAAGCTGGATGTGAAGAGAAGTTCTAGGTATTCATTTCCATACCTAACTCAAGCAAAGCTTTAAGATGTTTGGGGTTAACAGGCAGGGAATTTCCAGCTTGCCACAGATTTTGCCCCGTCCCTCCCACCACAGAGATCTGGTTGCAGCTGCCACAGAGAACACAGCAATTTGGTCCTACCTCTGTTTTTACCCCCTTTATCTTCTTGCGGAGAACTCTGCTTTATTATCACAAATGTGCAAATCTTCAGGAAATTTTTATTCTGCGGAAAAGGAGGAGAAATTACCCATTTGAAAAAAAAAAAAAAGGGGGAGGGGGTATAAAATAGCTTAATAAGCATCGCTGAGAGCAAGGTCCTGTTTTGGTGTCTTCATGAGATACAGGAGAGCAGTCTGATTGTTGTGTAAATCACACTTCCACTGCCATCAACCTTCTTCTACAGGGTCATTTGTCAGTTAGAGTTTTCTTTGAAGGAGCCAGGTGATCTCCCTGAAAGGGCTCGCAAATCCATCTAGAAGACTTGATTTCAAAGCTGAGGAACAACCTTACAAATACATTATCAAAGGCTGTGCAAAATAAAGTAACCTAGTGAAGCTCAGGGAAAGATCCCAATTCCCACCTGCACTCAGCAGAAGACACTCACACACAGGATGTTGGTAACCTCCGAGTTCAATGAGCCTCACTAAGGGGCTCTAATAGAGCATGACCACGGCACAGTTTCCTCTGAGCATGGTTCAGTTCATTTAGAAAGCAATTTGGAAAGAGCTAATGTGCTACTTACGTCCATCATAAAAAACGACTTGTATGGATTCAGGCTCTGCAAAATGTTCGCTCAAGTCCGTTCCGCTCCCTCTGAAGACATTTCACAACCCATTCAGTACCCAGTGAGGAAGCCAGCCAGGAGCAGTGCGTAAAGAGCTGCTCTGAGGCTACGTTCAATATTTTAAAAGCTGGCATTTTCTGGACTCAGAGCGAAGTAAGTGTTTGGGGCAACACAGATCATCTCTCACAAACATATCTTCAAAGTGACACCCACCTGCAGGCTCCAAAATTTTGAAATTGAAAATAAAGGTTGAAAGAGAAGCCCAAACACAAAACTTGTTAAGATTCCTATTACAGGAGAGCCAAAAAAAAAAAAAAAAAAAAAAATCATTTTTGATGTTCCTCAGTTCTAAGGAGGCAATTTACTGGATTGACTTCTGAAGGGCCACCTAGCAGGACAGGGCTAAGATGGCAAACAGCATAAACAACCCTGGGATTAAGCGTTTTAAATCCTGCTAGCATATACTACTGTGCTAAGGTCTTTCCTCCTGCAAAAGAATTTAACAAACTAAAATGACAATGACAAACTTAATTTGCAGCCACAGTGGTTCACTACCTTAAAAATTAGGAAACTTTAGAGAATCTAATGTTTGTCTAATTACCAGCATATTCTAATGCTCCTCTCCTTTCCCTCACAATAGTGGGCAGAATTGGAGAAACATTTTCCTTCGAGAAGGATTCATCTTATCCTGGAAGCTTCATGCCAATGTAAGAGCCAGTGATAAGAGCTCTTCTGGAAACACAATCATAACCTCTCTGTGCTGCAGTTTGTTTTGCTTGTAAGAATTCTCACACTTGCAGTAGCTCCTGGCAGAGCACAAAACAGGATG
>VZSV01000059.1:3057777-3098034 GCA_013398735.1 Nothocercus julius | reverse complement strand
TTTACTCCAATTCTCAACTGCTATTTTAGGATCCTTTTAACTTTTCAAATCAGAGAAGGGAGAGAGGAGGGAAAAAAAAAAAAAAAAAAAAAAAAAAAAAAAAAAAAAAAAGAAAAAAAAGGGGAAAAAAAAGCACCTTCTACCACAGAGCAATTTCTTCAGCTTGTTCTCAGCCCTAAGGTGAATTTTCTTGCATGTGGAGGAGGCTGAAGAAAATCCATTCAGCTCTTTCAGAGGTTTCAGAGCATGAAAGCGACATCTGGTTTAAGAATCAAAATGAAAAAGAAATTCCCTTTGCTCATCAGAGTCAAAATGGGGTTTGGTTTCACGCTTCCGCGTTGGCGAACCGGGAGCTCATGCCCTGTAGAGGCTGCCTGGTGCCACTCTGCTTGGTGTGGGGACAAGGTCGTGTTGCAAACAGTGAAACTGGGGGGGATGCACAGGAGGGAGGATTGGGGACACGGGCAGCCGGGAGCAGCGCTCGCCCTGGGCGGGTGCAAGAAGAGCGAGGTTGCGACTGCTGGAAACAGGCACCGTGAGAGCCGGCATCGGTCCTGCGGAGCGGGACAAGAGCTGGGGACGCTGCAGGAGGAAACCGGGAGCACTCAGCCCCTAAAACCCGAGCCGTGTTGCTGGAGCGACCCGTCTGCCCCTCGCCGCACGTGCAAACCAACAAGCACCCGTTGTGGGAAGGTCACAGCGCTGGCCCCGACGCGCCGCTTGGCTCCGTGCTCGGGTCCCGCCGCGCTCTGTGCTGGGCGCTGTGCTATAGATGGCAGTGCAGGATGGAAGTTGCAGCCCCGCTCGCGCCCGGCTGCGCATTGCCCAGGTGCAGCGCGGGCAGCTCATCCCAATCCTTACGTTCCGTGAGCTCGAGCTCGCCCCCGGATTGTCACCTTGTCCTTGGAGGATAACGCGACCGCGAGCCCCGGGAGTCACGGTGCCTTTGCCAGCGAACGTGACCAGGAAGCTTTCGAATCTGTAAGGAAATACATAAACACCCGAATTCACTGGCAAGTTTGGCCGTGATGCTCTGCTGCAGGAATATTTTGCATTGCAGAAGGACCAAGTACCTGATTTCTCTGACTGTTTCTCACCACCTCTGTGGAAATACACTGTTCATACCAGCATTTTCTCACTGCAAATTAAAGCATACACTTTCTCTGTATCCCACTAGCATTTATAAGGACCTTAACATCCATACAAAACTACCAATTTGAAGCAAGCTTTGCCCATTTTGTTCTCCTTTTGCACAGCTCCTCAGAATTAAAGCAAAGAAAAGCAGCAAGATTCAACTCAGTTCTGCAATGGAAAATGTATTCCTAGCAGGGACGGTCATGCTACCAAAGAGATTGTGTCAGGAAGTGAAAAATATCATAAACAATTACAGCAAGATGCGCCTGAAAAATCCCTGCAGGTACCCAGCTGCATCTGTCGATGCCTAAACATCTTCAGAAACCTGGCCACCGGCCGACTGCTCAAGATGTTAAAAATAAATTAAAAAAAAAAAAAAAGACAGTGGTAAAAAAGCTGAAGAAAGGCATATTTCTTCTGTTGCCAGCAAGACGAAGGGAAAAACTCCTCATTTCTCTACTAAGTAGGATGGAGGATGCGGAATGAGGACCATGGTCGGCCTCCCCTTCCCATGCTGGGCACACGCAGTTCTGGCGACCGGAGGAGGTGGCAGATGATGCTCATGGTCTGTCTTGTGTCACCTTCAACCAGCTGCCTGACCAAGAGCTCCCCACGGCTCATCCCGCAGCTGCATGGATGGATGGATGAAGCAACGTTGCCGTCCCCGGCGGGGACATAGGCAGCACTTCTCCCTTACAGGATTTTAATGCAATCTTGCGCACCAAGAGGATTCAAATGACAAGAATGAATGGCAGCAGCCAACCTCGTGGCTCGATAGTCTGATGAAACGCTGCCCTGGCACATCCATCACTCCCCTCCTGCTGTCAGGAGGGTGCCCGGCTCGACAAGATGAGCCTGTTTTTCTTTTACGGTGTTTAAAAAGAGAAAGGGTAAAAAAAAAAAAAAGAAAAAAAAAGAAAAAAAAATAAGCGTCTGTCCTCCAGACTGTTATACAGGGTTACCTTTGAAATAAGGCACAGCCAGATGTGCCCAAGTGGTGTTTTGTCTCTGAGCAGGTAGGACGGGACAGTGCCTAAATAAGCACGGGTGAAAAGCAATGGTGGGGGCGAGGCCCCTTCAAAGAACTATCACTGTGCAACCCTCTTATACATTGGTGCCACCCTACCAGGCCAATGCATGGGCTGCAAAGAGGGATTTGGGCAAAAATGTGATGCTCAGAGCCTTCCCAAGGACCCTAGCAGTGAAGCAGATTGCTTCCATCCTTACTCAGACACCCAGAGCCCTAGCTAAGGGTTTACTGTTGCCCACCTCGCTCTGCCTTCGTGATGTGCTGTCCTTGGGCCACATCCAAGCACGATAACCACTGAACAGCCCCGCCGCACTGAAAACCCGGGCCAACATCCCCCAGGAAGGGGGACGCATCAGCATTTTCCCAACACGCCTCGTTTTCCAGGATGCAGCGTCGCGGCCCGCACTAATTAGGAGACGCTGATCCCTTTATTACTGAGGAAAATTACGCAGCGCTGGGAAGAGCACAACAAAATGCAGCCGAGCAGCAAGCTTCAAATGAGGTGGAAATTATGTCTCCGGCGTGCGGTGGGCCCCGAGCTGCTAATTCAACACTTCTGAGGTCAGCCAGTTCCCACCGAGACGGAGGCAGCGGGAGCAGGAACAAACTTGTGATGGGAAATTACCCCTCCTAACAAAGATATGATTGGGGGTAAACATAATAAATCCCCTACCTGCTCCTCCCGGACAGTAGTGCACATGATGACAGGGACATCTGAGCTAGTCCTAGAGAAAGGGGTGTCCCTGGGCAGCTGATTTTGGCTGCAAGGATATTTCTGTCCCCACAACCCCAGTACACCGGAGAGACCTAGCTGTGGGCAGGCTACACGGCACGAGGGGTGTCACTGTCCACAGACAGGAGCATTGGTACCGCAAGTGGCCGTTTGCTTCCCACCCACTTTTTGGTCCCTTTCCACTGCCACCTTTTGCGCAAATGCACAAGAGCCAACATGGAGCAGCTTTGGCTAGCGCCAGAGAACAAGATTAATGGGAGCAACCGGAAGCCTCATCAGTCCTTTTTTGGGAAATTCGAAATCCCCGATCGAAACCTGTCTGACTCATAGCTGTGTGCTGGCACAGCTTGGACCTTGTTTGAGTGGCAAAGGGCAGATCCTGTTCCGAATTGCGTTATAAAACCATGGCTGTTTATTGCAGTGGGCCGCGATGGCGCTTCCAGCTTGCTGACCTTGCTGCTTGCAATGACCTTGGACCGACGCAGCCGGAGCGCCGCAGACCCAGGGACTTTTGGGGGAGACACAGTCATGGTAGTGATACTGGAGCCCTTCGGTGGCAGAAATGCCCCGGACCAGCCGGGGAATGAAGGGAATGAAGCTGCCCTCTCCCATCCCAAGCCCTGCACGGTGATGGCTGCATAGGCTCAGGAGTGAACCAAGGTCCTGATGAGATTGACAGGAAAAAAATCTCCTTCTTGGAGATGCACCTTCTCCCCCCTTCTCAAAGGCACCTATGGGAGACCCATACTTATGGGGGAAGCAAAGCTAGGAGCTCTCAGCCCAAGTTGGGTGTTTCTGAAGACCCCACCAAGTCCTCTGCATGAACCTGCCATCAAGGAGCCCTTGTCCAGGGAGAAGGGCAAAGGCTCCCATGCTGGAGCTTGGCAGCCAAGGCAAAACCCACCCTTTGCATCAAGACCATGACGCCAAGCACCCCTTCTTAACTCCTCATTTGGGGAGACAGCAGTGGTGGTTTACAGCATTAGTCATTTTTCAGATATTTACTTAGATTTCCTAGAGGGCAGATCCACTCGCCCATGAAAAGGTGACACCTCCTTCCTCACCAATGTTTTTGCCTCACATACAGCTTCATCTGTTGGCTGGTGATAATGAGAGCTCCACTCCTATTGATTTTTTTGAGCTCATATAGCTCTGAAACACTGTAGATATTGCATGGACTTTGGAATGAGATAAGAAAAGGTAATCATGGTCGCAGCCTCTCCAGCCCTTTAATTAATCTGTGCAGCCAACTCTCATTTACAGTTGCAGGCCCTCAGAAATACTGACTGCCTCTTCTGAACATTCTCATTTTCTACAGAAATGTATGGATGCTCGAGGTAAATCAGTGCCTCATTGGCATTTTAAGTTCTGACACAATCTGTTTTCTTAATAGAGTTGAGAATTTCCTTGGCTCTGCTAAGGAGAGCTGCCTCCCCAGGACTGACTGCTGAGCAGCTCGGTGCAATGGGCCGGGAAATGGAGAAACATCCACCAGACTTCTGCTAAATGGCAAATGGTTTCCCTTCCTCAGTGCAACCCTAAGATGGAGCAAAAATGGAGTCAAAACGAGCTGTAAAACCCTTCGCTAGGGTGAAGGCAACAGAGATCAGAAACGCTGGGGGTGCGGCCCAGCCTTCCGAGGGACCTGATTTGCCTTCGATTTTATTTAATCTTGCCATATTTGGCATAAAGAAGCAAGCTAGATGTGATGTCAGACGTGCACTCCTGCAAATCGCTCCTCTGGGCAGGTGGAGCCACTCCAGTCCTGCAGCCACAGGGGCAGCAACGCCAGCGGCAAGGTTGCTTACGGATGTCCATACGACCTGGATGGCTGGTCCCCGAGGAAGAGCATCCCTCATGCTTGGGAAACTGGGGATAAACTGGGCAAAAAGCCACCCTGGGAGCACGGAGCTGTGTGCGCCCTGGCAGCGGGGCACACAGGCACGTCCCCGCGCCACGGGCTCTCGCGGGCGCCCGCAGGTTTTATGGCTCGCACGCGTTATTAGCGCTTCACAAGTAAATAACATCATATTTCACTGCTCGGCGCTAGGAACGCAGCAGTATAAAAAGCTAAAGGTGGAAAAGCACCAGAAAATAATTTACGGGTTGGGGAGGGGGGTGAATTTCCCATCATGTCAAGTTTGGGCCAGAATTTACCACCGTGCCCTTCATTCTGGGTCTCTGCCTGACATATTAAAGGTCTTTCTTTGTCACATGAGGAGGCTCCAGCTGAAGGTCATTAGGAAGAGTGCAAACTGCTGTGGGTGCCAGAAGAAGAACCAAGAATATTTTGGGGGCTCCACAGAGCATTTCTGCTGCAAAGCAGCTCAACCTGAGAGAAATCAGTGGCCAAAAGCAAAATCTCCCCTTCTGCACAGTGAAAGGATTAAGTGGAAGGAGGTTCAATAGTGCTGGGCTCAGCACCATTTCTGAAACTCTTATTAAATGCCTAAGTAGATGCAAAAGTGACAAGAGCTGCCTGGATGAACTGGGCAGGGTGTCCGTGCTCAAAATCCAACCCAGAAGCTCAGAGCCTCTAAGTAGGGACTTGTCCTCTTTTTCCCCCAAGGTGAGCAGCACTAGGCACGCAGGCTGCCTGTGAGGATTACTCATGTATATGAGGAATGCAGGATATATAAAGCCATGAAGTTCAAGGAAAAGGTTTTGAAGCCACCCTCCCTGTCTCCACACATTTTTTTTTTTCCCCCTGGTGCACCACTGGGAACATGGACACAAGTGTCAGCCTTGGGGAACAAGGATTTTAAAGCTGCTATTTCAGTGTGTGCCATTTACACCCATCTAGTTGGGTTTACCCATGTGCTTGCTGGGGAGGCGATGGTGCCCCCGGCTCTGCTCCGACTGTGCCAGCTCCACGTGGTGTGGATGAGGATGAACAGGGACACGTCCTCCTGCTTTCCCAGCCCTCTTAGCAGTTTCCAGGCCTTTGGAGACACCTCCATGTTGTCAGCCGTTAAACAGCCGCAGCAAAAGGCACGTGCAGAGTGGCAGCTGGAGCGACTCTGCAGCAAGACACGTGGCTGGAGCCGGTGCCGTCCCGTGGGGCGCCCAGATAAGCCCACAGACACTTTGAGCCAGGTCCGCACTGCTGGTCCATGAGTCCAGTTACTATCTCCCATCTAATCCGCACTGGAGACGCTGCGGTTCTGCCCCCCCGCCCTAGCCCCTTCTTGCCTTTTCTCTTAGGGCGCAGTTATCTTAACACAAACATGCACCAAACATGGACTTTTCACAGGCCAATCCAAAGAACTGCCCAGATACCCATGCTGACTTCAACACCCAGATATTTACTGTGCCTGAGAATTTTCAGGGCCAATTCTCAAAACAATCCCTGTTTAAATGTAGCAAAAAGAGAAAGAGCGCTGACTTTAAGCTGAGACTTTTGTCCAGCACACAAATGCTTTTTAGCAAACAGGAAGGCAAGTGTCAGGATATGTGGTTAGGTGATAGGCAAACATCCTGATGGGAATCTGTTTTTTAATCACTGCAGGTTATTTTTATCATTGCAGGTAGCTGGAAGCAGAGCAAGCAGCTGGCCAGAGGGACAGGGAGCTGTGGTTTGGGAACACTTGTATTCACCTCTGTGCGTAAACAAGGGGCTTTAGGAAAGCCAAGTGTTGTCATTGCAGCCCTATCCTCTGCAGCAGGGTGCCCAGCCAGCCCTCTCACCCTTCCCACTGCCAGAATGGGTGTGGGAGGCATTTCCTTGTTCTTACTTCACACACGCTCTTGTGACACTTTGCGTGAGAAACTTAGAGTATCTCTGGGTGAGCAATCAGCGTTGTCACCACTCGGAGATCCATCACGGTGATGGAGCCGAGCGCGCTCGCTCCACCAGCCTCCGACACGCCAACGTGACACTCAGCTGGGCAATAGCTTGTCCAGCCAACTCTGGGCATCACTTTCATAGCCAAAATTACAGGGTGAAAACACAACGCTTATTTGCATGCAATCAGGAACCTCTCTGTGTTTTTCTGAAAGTTGCATGACTGTGCACCTTGTACTGGGAAAGCACCTCTCTAGTTTATACGTGTCCAGGTTGGCTCCTGTTGTTCCCATTTTGGGACAGACCCTGGCCTTCCATTGCATCCCAGGCAAGGGACCCCACACAGGATACAAGTTCTTCCCTTTGTGAATTCTCACCTTATTCTACAAGGCTGAATTGAGAGAATCTCAAAGCTACAGTTGCATTAGAACAGGCAAAAGAATATACTGCTGAGAGTTAATTAGCTATCCAGACATGATGGAGCTTTTATAGATGTCATTTCTTATAATGAAAAGGCATATAATCGTGTATTGTAAAGATTATGAAGGCAGATTGGTACGTTTCAGAGATATTACTTTAACTGAAAAGCATCTGAAGAAGTGTCCTAGTTTCTGCAGAGCTCCAGAGCTCAGGATATGGAACAAAACATCCAGGGGAATTAATTATGTTTTTGTTGAGATTTTTAGCGAGTTTTCTTTTTTTTTTTTTTTTTTTTAAAAAAAAAAAAATCTCCAGGAAATTGACGTGCATTGACGGGCATCAGTCATCTATACATAGAACTGCATTAAGTATCATTACAAACTCCACAAATACATTGATTTTTTTTTTTTAATCTAGCTGTACTGTATCAATATTTTAACCACAGGCAACAAACGTTCATTATGAAGTTTTTTCCTGTGGGTAACTAAACCATCGCATATCATGGAAAACAAGCAGTTGCCTTCCCACATCTGCCTTTGCAGAAAGCAAACTCCTCACATTGCTATGTCAGAATTGCTTTTATAAGAAATTTATTTTAGTGCTTGCTCTCCTCTGATCAGCATTTTATCTAGCCCCACTTTACATTATCTCAGCCTTCTTTTAACATTCAGACCACAGTAGGAAGCCTCTAATGCTAGGATCTTGCTCTTTCCCAGACAAATGGCAACCCATTTGCCCTGGGGTCAACATCATTATTTGATTAAATAGTTCATCTACCTGCATTTATCGCCCAGCAACCACAGCCCAGTCCAGCCAACTGCTTGGGGAACAACCCAGTGAAGCTCTGGAGGGGCTGGGAGGCCAGGTAAAATGGACCCCCCATCCAACCTGGGAACTTGTGCCCACGCTGGGCTCAAAAACCACCTTCCAGCCCAGAAGGGCACTCGGGTGCAAGGCCTATAGGTGCCTTCCTCCTTGGCTGACACACAGCCAGCTGGGCACATGAAGCACCTTGGACTTAAGAAAGGGCCTAGGCACAGTCTATGTTAATGGTCCTGAGACCTTCCACTAGTTCATCTCACTAATTAGTCCCCTAGGAAAAGAGAACCTTACTTATATAAGCTTATTTTAGTTCATGCTCTCACTTGCATTAAACCATCTGAATGCATTTCATCCTAGCCAAGATAATCTTGCCACTAACTGTTCTTCTAGAATATCTTAAATTACTTATCAGAACTGATGCAGGACCAGCCCCGCTGCTTGTCAGGTTGATGTTTCTTCAGTGCAGAAACCTGTGGTCTCTCATACAGGCATTGGGACAGCCCTGCTGCAATTAATAGCATTTTTCTAATCCCTGTCTTCAAAGCATAAGCTATTCCACAAAGATACAGCCGATGCTCTAAGGATTGCTGCAGATTCCCTACCATGGCCAGTCCAGCCTTGGGAACGACTGACCGAGTCCCAGAAGCAGTCCAGCAATCTCTTAGGATCATATTCAAAAGTGACTTAGACCTAAAAATTCGGCCTTACCCAGGCTGTCCCTCCTGCTTCCTTCACAATCTTTTTTCATCAGCAACGCAAAGTGCTACCTGCTGTTTTAAAGCCCATAGCTCTTCGCTTCTGAGCAGTTCCTTCTCCTCCACACCTGTGTCCCAGGCATAATTGCTATTCCCCTGTGTTTCTGCTAGCCCTACATCATGGGGTTTTACAGTTTGTGAAATGAATACATGTTCTTCCATCTTTATTGCCCAGTCCCCAGCCATTATTGCACACAAAATCCCTCTCGCTCAGACCCTGTTCAGCACCTGGATTAGCAGCTCTGCTTTCATTACACCACAAATACCAATGCGGTACTCCTTTGCTTTCCTGAAAGCCATTAATCCATTAATCTGAGCTACTTAGTGGCATTAAGAACTGGAAAAGCAGCTCTATTCTCTTCTGAATTTGCTGCAAAGTTTGGCTTTTCATACCTCTCACCCTCAGCCTGCATCTCTCCTTGAAACTGTTACTACATGGGAATTGCCATACGGTGCAACAGCCTAAAGCTTCAGGGTGAGCACTGCATATACCCTTAACATCACATGGCATGTGATGCTGCCACCCAGGAGTGAGACAGGCTCTGTCACCACTTCCACAGGTGTGACCACAACTCCTGTTTAGGATTGAAGTTTTCCACCCTGCGGAGCAGAGCGTCCTTGCCTGCAGCAAGCTGTGTTATCACGTTCCCTGAAAGCCACGGCAGGGTGCAGTGGACTTGGAAACACCCATGAGAAGCAGAGTACACCTAGAAGCTCAGCAGGATAAGGAGGAAGACAGCTCTAAAGGACCCAAACAGAGCAACGGGACAATCTGTGGGAAGGGAGAGAGGAAAAGGAAAAATCCCTGAAGCAGTAAACACATTCTGCTCTCCTGTTCCCATAAAATAAAATTTGTAATTTCTTCAGTCAGAAAATCTCCAGCCTCTGATTTCAAGAGCTATCCTCCTCCAGTTTCTGAAAACTGAAGTTCTGTATTTGGCAAGATTGCCTCAAGCTTGGTTTTCTAAGGCAGTGAGTCTTGCCTGGTGGTGCTCTTTGTGTATCAAATAAGCTCTTGCATCTCCTACCCCAAATAATTTCAGAAAATGTTACTCAGTGCCGGCCAGATGGGCTAGACATGACACAGAGATGACAGCAACACTCAGCTTCTTTGGGTTTCAAGATAATAGACCATTAGATAGGGAGACTCTGGTTGTGTCTTCTCTGAGAAAAGCACTGAAGAGAACTAGCCCCGTTAGACATTAGGGAATCCACAGGATTGCCATTAGCAACTGAGCACCTTGGATTCTGGTGGGATCGCTGAGAAAGCTGTTTGAAACCAGACCCTGTTTTTCTTGCTTTGTATTTTCCTCTCCACCCTTTTATTTTTCCCTCCCTCTCCTCTTCAGTGTCCCTTTTCCTGTCTCTCACCTCTTTTCCTCAAATCATTTTGTTTCCAAGCAACTGGAAGAGGAAACAACAGGGAAGACAAAGTGAACGTGCTGTAGCCTCTTGCTTCCACTGAGGATCAGAGATACCACAGTCCTCTCCTGAAATACGTTTACGAGTTTTTCAGCTCAATTCCTCTTTGGAAGAGGAAATGCATTTATCTGCTGGACGACAGGACAGGTTTGCTCTTGCGTCTCCTTGGTGCAGAGACCCTGTGGGGACAAGGGGACCTGCTGTGGGTTATTGGCACAGGTCTTTACCGAGCCGCGAGCTCTGTGTGGCTCTTCCGAGAGGGATGAGCCCCTCGGAGCCCAGCTCAGCGCAGCCCGCGAGGCTTCGGCCTCGCACCACATCAGCTCCTGGATGGCTGGCGCATTCCCAAGAAGGGGAAGGGAAGAGGGTGGTTGGGTTTGGTGCTGTTGCCATCCTTCCTTGGAGGAATACGACTGCAAAAGTCGATGTTTATCTTCCCTTCGAGGAATGGAGGGCAGGAAGATTCCAAAACATGACCTGCCCCTTCTCAAGGGGAAAGGGAAGGTTTAGCCAGGCCATCATAGAATCATTATGGTTCGAAAAGACCTTCAAGATGCTTGAAGACCAAATGTAAACCTGTCACCACCATGCCTGCTAAACCATGTCCAAGGGCCTCATCCAAGTGCCTGCTGCTGGTGCTGGCGGCTCAGGCACAGCCACGACCTAGGATTAAGGGACAACAGCTTTGATAGAAAGCCAGGGAGGGCATAACCCCTGACCCAAGCTGGGCGCATCATGTGGATGTCAGTCAGCCATTCCTCGGTCACTGACTTTCCTCTGGCAGGGGTCAGTGGCATCAGATTTTTAGTTGTTGTTTTTAAACCTGTCAGCCCTCAAAGACTTTCTTTTAAAGAAAGAAAGGAGAGAGAGAAAAAAAAAAAAAAAAAAAAGACACATTCTAGTTGCTAGTGGTGAAAAGCCCCCACTACAAAAGCAGCAATGAGGCTTAGCAACCACCTGCTGGGTTTCAAATGCTCCCAGAGCCTGTTCTCATTTTTTTTTTTTTAAATCCCCCCTCCCCCCCTCAGATAAAGTTTATTACTATTTCCTAACACGGTAGGTCAAGAACATTTGGTGACTACTAAACTCAGCTTTCAATGAAACATTAAAGCACACAAAGGAACTTAGGAGGAAAACAAACAAACAACAAGAACTAGTCACTTGACAGATTCTGGATATAAAAGCATGTCTTTAATCACATGTTATCATGATATGGCTGTGCCAAGCAAGGTACAACCCAAAGCAAGCTTACGTAATTATGTCATTAACTTGCCCACTCATGTCATAAACTGGAGGAGAGTGTGATTGTTACAAATTAATCTGCAACTGTTTTGTGTTTAATGTTCGGGGCATAGGACAAGCAAAGGAGAAATGAGTACAGATGTTCCCGAGATAAGGCTGGCTGAAGGCTCTCAAACTTGGTTTTGTGCCAGCACATGGATCGATAGCCACATATCAGTCAGCCCATCAGTCACAGCAGTAGCCTTGGATGTAAAGGCACGTGTTGTACCTAACACTTGTAGCACCCAGTGCTTCCAGTAGACTTCCTTCTAAGGAGATCAGCTCTGTTAAGAGGAAGGAAATTACTCATTTTAAAGTTATGAGACAAGCCCTAAAGATGCTATAGTGCTTTTGTGTAAGTCATATATCCTATTGCCCTAGTATTATCACCACTAATATCAAACACCATCAAAACAACCAAGATTGCTCTGCCACCATACTCTTCTCTCACCATATCCATTCCTCTAGGATGCCTCTAAACAGCTGCCCCATCCTTGGGAGAAAACCATTACAAGTCTCTGATTCTCCCTTTGATCATGCCCTTTATCAGGTGCTGCAGAACGATGTTTCCCCTCGCCACCCAAATCATAGCGTAAAACAATAATTTTCTTATAAACTATCCAGATACAAGCCAACAAGCAAGGGAGCCCTCCAAGTTTTCTGTAGCCTATTGGGGTGACTGGGGCAAGTCAAGCACTTGGTAGAAATAGTTTCTGACCAGCACAGGCACAAGCAGACAATCCCTTCCCAACACATGCAGAAACAAAGATATTTTAAACTAAATCTTATGTTCTGCCAAAGCTAATCCAGCTGCCAGAAAACATCTTGTCATGCAATACTCCAATAACCTTTTCGCTTTTCTTTTCCTTACCCATCTGTAAACCAAGTCTGACACCTGCTTGGGGATTTACCTTTTCACTGCAACTTGGTTTTATTTATTTTGGTGCAGGAGCCCAGGAGCCTTACCCAGCAGAAAGGGAGTTATTACTGTTACGGCAGAGGCACAAATGGGAACTCCCAACAATTTATACATCAAGTAGCTTGAAGGGCCTTGGATGTTACTACCAGACACACACCCGCAACTGGAAATACATTATCTGGATTATCATACTTTGCTACCTTTGCCTTTCACTCCTCCTCCTCCGTGGCGCAGAGACAGCCCCGCAATCATATGACCAAACACAAGAGATTACACATTACAAAAGGCTCTGATTTCCCCCAGCCCTCAGCCAGAGGGAGAACCACGGTCTGCCCGAGCTCGGAGCCGGCAAGGGAAGAGCCGAGATGAACCTCCTGCCATCCTTCTCGCTGGAGACCTGGACCCTCTTGCTTGTTTTCTTAGCACTCATGACACTGTGAGTAGTATGTCCTTTACTGCTTCTTTGCTCAAGCCTTTTACCTGTTCTCATTGCTCATTTTAATGTGACTCATCTGAGGAAGCACAAACAGGTAGGTGCAATTTCCAGCCTCAATAATGAGGCATTGGCAGAAGATCCATGTGGACACATGATCTAAGGATCCACATAGACACAAGGTCTGTTACATGACTTTACACAGAAACAGAGAGCCTAAGGAAGCCTTTGCTGGGCTGACTGGCAAAAAGCTGCCCTATGGAGGAAAGCAGGCAGTAAATGATGCTGCTACCTGACCTGCAAATGTGGAGAGCAGCAGAAAGGCAGCAAGGAAAGAGCATCACTCAGCTCACTCTTACTCTTCCTGACTGCTTTAGCAATGCCCAGGTGAAGCTGCTCCATGCACCAAAACCTGCTGCAAGGGGGATGCTTATCAGGAATCAGACTCCCCAACACACCTGCAGCTCTATTGCCCAAAGGCTTTTCCTCCCTCACTGATAAAAGTCCCCAGCAAGGCCAATTCTCTACTCCAAGTTTTTTCAGGAAAAAAACAAATGTACAAAACCCCACTGTCATACAGAAACATACCTTGGTGCCATAGAAGCAGCTATGCCATGAAGAGAACTTTCCTCAGCTTAGCAGATACTGCTCCAAGCTGCAGTATAGCCAGGCCAACATCACCCCTGCCAAGAGGCTGGGCTAACAGCACCTTTGCTGTGTTGACAAGCCCTTAGGGAGGGACAGCCTATTTCTAGCTGTAAACCTTAATGATTAATGTAGTGCACATGAGCACGATCCATTTATCTGCTCCGGCAAGGCTTCAGCTGTCACAACCCACTAATTTTTCTACCTTCTGAAACTTTCTTCTCTACTTTTTGTTTGAGCCTCTTCTTGGGATTGTGACTTAGAGTCATTTGTACCTCTCAAAGATTTGTTTGGGGCAGGCGCTTTCAAAAATCTCCTGTTATCTGATGCAAACCTTCCTATCTCTGTGTCGCTGGCCATGCCCAGCTTGTTGGCTACCTGCCTCCTGCAGCCACTTGCCCTTTCTTTGAAGGAACAAACCCAGGAGCTCATGCTCCGGTGTCTCAATGGAAACAGAAAATCCCCCACTCATTCATACTAGAAGGCTGTTCAAACCCATTTGCTCCTGCCTGCAACAACACTATTCTGATTCACAAATGAATGAATACCAGACATTTCTGGCTCCTTTCCATCGTGAGATGATGTAACGGTTACTCTCTGGCTTTGCACTGAACGGCCCTACTCAGATTGCAGAAAATGTGCACGTTTTAGCCGTAAGAGCATTAGGCTGTGCTGTCCTGGCTGTGTTTCAAATGAATTCAGCCTATTCCCGTTCCTATGGCATGTCTGGGCTCTGCCAATGGCCAAACCTTGGTTCTCCTGCAGCTTCAGCTGCCTCTAAATAATAAAAATGAGTGTCCATAGACTCTTTGCATGGAGCAGTGAATTAAATCTAGAGGGAAAAGGGTAAAATGGAGACAGGGTGAGTTTCAGGCGACGCTGGGAGGAGCACAGGCACTCCCTGGTACCTTTTGGCTAGCAGAAAAACAAATATTTTGAGGAGCATTTTCAACCCAGCCAAAGAGAAGCTGCAAAGGGCTGCAGCCCAGAACCTCGGCACAAAGCAGAGGGCCCTGAGGTAGAAGCAATAACTCCACAGCTGCCAAAAAAAGGGTGCTTCAGAGCAAAGAAATCCGCAAAGCTGTCAATAAAATCTAATGAGAAAATCACCAGGACTTTGGGACACACTGCTGGGCTAACGCTGGGCTAAGAAGGAGGAGAACAGTAAATGAAATTAAAGTGCAGCCCAGCAAAAGCCATGCTTGGGACCTCACTCCTGGCATTGCTTTGATTTTGCTGCAATAAAAATGTGTAACCTTGGTGCGTGTTCTTCCATCCCTCTTTACTGCTTCTCCGGTTGGCAAGGATCTCCTCTTTTGCATTTGGCTAAGGGCTTTGAGGTCCTCTTTCTACTGGAGCCTTCTCTCGGAAGGTCCGTGCTGCAGCAGTGAGGCTTGCCATGTTTATTAAGTAGTTTTAGTAGTTTTTTTACTGCAGAATATTATTTTGGGTCATGTTTTTTTCCAGCTTGCAGACCACCCTCCTCTGCTTGGTGCCAAAGTGGCTTCAGTGCAGGCCTGGGTTCGTTTTGGGGAGCTCGCAGCACTCAGGTGCATCTCCTATCTTACAGATATGGGATCTGGCCATTTGGTGTTTTCAAGAAGTTAGGCATTCCTGGGCCAACACCTCTGCCTTTCTTTGGGACGTGCCTTGAGTATCGCAAAGTAAGTGACGGAAGCCTCCAGGAGCACCTGCCTTGGCTACACAGCCGTAGCTAGATGGGTGCAAGGCAATGATAAGTTATCTACCCTAGCCAAGCTCTGCTCTCATGCACAGGCTGGGTGCTCCTTCTTGATTTCCTCTCTAAATTGCTTCCCGCAGGGTTTCGTGGAGTTTGACAATGAATGCTTCCGGAAGTACGGGAAAGTCTGGGGGTGAGTATTTGTAGGAATCCATGATCTCTTCCTGAGGTAAAACCAGAATCCATCGAAAGAGCAGGGAAAAAATGCATTGGGAACTGCAAACACGTTGCTGAATGCTCAAGTCCCAGCGTGTGGCGATGACAAGATGCAGGCGTTGCCGATACCAAGCTCTGTTTGCAGGCCTGTGCCACTGCCATGCCGCACGGAAATTCATGTGCCTTGTATGGCTATATACTATGACTATATATATTTTAAAGTATATATAAAAGGCTTTATCAAAGCATATAGAAAAAGTGCTGTTTACTTAAGGGATAATTTGGAACCAGAAAGACAAGTTTTTCGGGTTTACAAAGAGCAGCAAGAATGAGTGTGAACTCCCACGGGTGAGACAATAAACAGGTCCAAAGTCCAGGGCCTTTTTCATTTCCTCATCCATGACCATACAAGGGGCTGTAGGTCCCAATACCATGGCCTGGGCATTTCCTATGGCTGCTATTACTACTGTGATAACTTGAGCTACAAACTCATGTAGCTTCTCTAATGCAGCCGTAGGTCCCTGGAGCAAATTTTTACAAAACGTTACAGGTTTGGAAAAGAGACCTTTACATGATGGGGAAAATGTATAGTTCTGCTTAGGCTGGATCTATGGGAAGAAAGGGTTCAGAAAGAGCAGCTAAAAAAGAGACCAAAAAAGAGAATAAAGTTTTTATCTCTGAGGCTATTTCAGTGCTGTCAGCACAAGTCTCCAGACACCCAATTCAAGACAGTGGAAGGGGTCGAACAAGTTTCCTTCTAATACAGTAATGTGTTTAAGTGTCTGGAAAAACATCGAGAGTCAGGGGAGGAAGTGAAGCCACTCGCTTCATTTAGTATTGGCTCCTTCGAGGGATGGAGCCCCACTCATTTCCCAGTGAATTTGGGAGGCTTTCCACCCTCCTCTCTTCAGAGGTTTTTACCCTTTACAGAGGGGTGGCCCGGGAGTCTTTTTCAGCTCTAATTTCTACATTTGGGCGCTTGCTGACCAGCAAGGATGGAGAAGCGTTTCCTTAGCCCATGCTGCTTCCCAGCTGTCAGCAAAGAGCCGCTCTGCAGCCACCTGGCCTTGTTTAGCCCTCTGCTCTCTCCACCAGGTTTTATGATGGCAGGCAGCCCGTGCTGGCAATCACGGACCCCCAGATTATCAAAGCTGTGCTCGTCAAGGAGTGCTACACCACCTTTACCAACCGCAGGGTAAGTGCGGGGGCTTTGCAGTGCAGCAGTCTCCAAAGCACGAAGCAGAGCAGGGAATCAGCACAGCTTGTCTCTTTGGAGACTGTGTGACTGCACTGCTGGGATGACATAGTAGTAAATGGCCACTATATGTCACTGTTCCCCTGCCGAACCCGAGCTGGGGGCACCCACTGCCCTGCCTGGGGAAGCCGTTCACCTGCTCTTTGGGCAAATTCAGCCCTCATGCTAAGAAATGAGGGGTGAATTTGTCCATCCAGGTGAGCACAGTGACACTGGAGCTGCCCAAGTGGGTGCGAGTACCGACCTGCAGCTCCCAGCCTGAGCGAGGGCTCCGGCTGCATGTGGCAAGAGCAGCTCCAACACATCCCACCGCTCCTTCTGGAAAGGGAGCTGGTGTCTCTGAGCTGCTTTCCTGCTTTTACTCCTGGACAATCTACACCTTGAAGGAGCCTGTTTGCAGGGCCTTGCCTGGAATAACTGCGCAGTGGATTGCACGTGGCATTTGCACCCTTGCCGGGGAGGGTGCAAATGTCCTGCCCTGTGCAGGACCCTGACCTCGCCTTCCTCCTCGCAGCACGTAGACCTGGCAGGGGTGCTCCAGGATGCTGTCTCGCTAGCTGAGGATGAACACTGGAAGAGGCTTCGTACCGTGCTCTCCCCAACCTTCACCAGTGGGAAGCTAAAGGAGGTAAAACACAGCAAATGAAATGGGAAGATCGGGAGACCGGGACCTTGCAGGCTCAGATGGTCACAGGGGTCTGATTTCTCTAGTCAAAACCTGGTGCCTAAACTGGCCTGTTTAATTTAGGCCTCCTAATGTAAACAGCTTTTTTTTTTTTTTTTTAAAGTTTAAATTAAAGACTCAATAGAAAGATCTTATTTGTTCGTATTCATGAAACTGTCTGCAGTCTTTTGTTAGCCTGTCTTGAAGGAGTAAAATGCACCATATTGAAGTGAGTGGCTTGGGCTTGTTTTGCAGATGTTTCCCATAATAAAGCACTTTGGGGAAGCCTTGGTGAAAAACCTCCAGAAGGCAGGGGAAAAGGACCGGTCTATAGATGTGAAGGAGTAAGTAACTGCTAGGAGCAATGGGCTGCGTGGCAATCTCATTAGCAAGTGCTGTGGTTCATTCGTTACTGGCAATACAGGCTGCTCTCTTGCTAAAGCCAACTTCTGAAACAAATGGCAGGGCTAGATGAAAGGCTGGCTGGCAATCTCCAAGGGGAAATATAATATGGGATGTTAGCAAAGCCTCCAGGAGGCAGAGACCCTCAAAAAAGCCTTCTAAGGGGAGTTAGGTGGGGAAAAGGGTGCTTGAGCACAGCATTGCAAATCCCTGTGGGAAAATCCAGTTCTCCCTGTGATTGCCCAGGTTCTCTGGGCTGCCTCGGTACACGCGAGATTCCTGACCCACACATGACCCTGCAGGACACTTTTCCATCACTTGTACTCACCAACTGAGTTTGGCAGAGGGAGGAAGGCTGAACGTGGCCCAGGTTGCCCTTGTCCACCCACGTTTCAGCCTAGTTTCAATAGTGAAGGTGTGGAAAGGGTCCTCCAAGAAGTGCACGTGCTCCAGAGCCACGCGCTGGCCTCACAGCAACCTGCTCATGCAGCCACGCGCTGTTCAGTGGCCCCAGAAAGACTCTCTGGGGCAGTCTGAAATTGCAGCTTTGCAAAAAGAGTCTTGCATGATAAATGCTTCCCCGTTGCCACATATTCAACATCCTTTTCAAGATCAGGAAAGGCAGCCTTCTGAGAATTTTTTTTTTGATGGGACACTGGCATTATTAATGTATTCCAAATATTTAACCACAGCCTGCCTTTTCTGTCTTTTCTCAGGATCTTTGGAAGCTACAGCATGGATGTTGTCACTAGCACCTCATTTGGTGTGAACATTGATTCCATGAACAACCCCAAAGATCCCTTTGTCAGAGAGATGAAGAAGCTCGTCAAGTTTGACTTTTTTGACCCACTCTTCATTCTGCAATGTAAAGGACTTCTTATTTTTAATTGAAAACTTCATTTAGGTGTTGCAGAGTACCATAAAGTTGTGCCTTTAGGAAGGGTATTGGACAATGGTGCATCCTATCCATTAGCAGATCAACTCTTACTAAGGAGTTTTACCATTTAGGATGGAAGTCCTGCCAGCTCTTGGCTTCTCATTTCCCCACTGTTAGCCTCATGCTAACAGTAGGGAATGGAGATAAGATTGGAAGTTGGCTACCTACTATTTTTATCAATGATCAAATGATGCTGGTAAAGCTTAGTGGGCTGATCTAAACAATTTGGTTAAATATTCATGATCCACTAACAGCATCTAGTGTTACTGCCAGATGCAAGGTAACGCACAGGGAAAGAGCTCAGGTGATATCCACCTGAGCTCCTTGAAAAAGCAATAGAAACCTCTGCTGCAAATACAGTGCTTTAGGCTAAAAGGTTAAAGTTAGCTTTTTTTTTTTTAAAAAAAAGGAGGACTGTTAAGCAGTATTGGAGAAGCAATCTTACTTCCATACATAGCATAGGAAAAAATGCTACTAAAACTCCTTCTTAGCCTTTGATGTCCACAATGTAAGAACCATGTGAACATACTAGCCAAGATTTGAAGAAGGGCTGGAAAAAGGTTCTTGAAAAATAGGTTCAAACATGAAGCTTAAGTAGAGCAGTGCTATCCAAAATGTGCTTCCTGAACAAGCACGCTGAGTGGGACCCATAATTAGATGCAATTTCCTAGCAGTGGAATGGTTTAGCAGTGATGGTGATCAACTTTAAATCAAAAAAAAAGCACATCCCAGATGAAATAAAAAAGAAATCAAGAAGGAAAATAATTTCTTGAGAATGTTACTACTTCCTTGCCAACAGCCACAGAGATCTTAAGAGACGTTTGCTTACAGTATGTCACTTCATTCTCAATTTATTTTTCAGTTGTTTTCCCATTTGTTGCTCCCATTCTTTCCAAGATGAATGTAAGCTTCTTCCCCAGTGATGCTGTAGATTTCTTCATGAGGTCTATCGCCAAAATTAAGAAGAATCGTGAAAAGGAGACATACCAGGTAAGATAGCAGGAACCTGCTTGTGGCAGAAAATGTCCTCATCAATAAGCTCAAGTGAAAAATAGTTAAGGTGACAATATCAAAGGTGAGGTCCAATGACTCAATGAGAAAGCAAAGCTGCTTAGCCATAGACACTTGATAGGACGAAACTCTCACTTGACCGGTTATGCAGAGGAGCACAATGGACTTTTTACATCCATGATCTGAAGATAAATCCCGATGAAAGCTCAAGAGAACTGGATTAAGCTTGGGTTTGCAAAACTTGAAATAAATCAACAAACTAAGACACAGATCTTCCCTGGAGAAGATTAGGCAGAGGAAGAGAGGGAAAGGAAAGAGTGAGTAGTACGATAATGCAGGGACAGGAGTACTGCCTTTTGCAGGATTGTGCCTTCCCCTCTCTCATTTCTCAAAAAGTGAAGCTGCTTCCTGGCAAAATGATCCCTCTTAATCTGGATTCTTTTTTTGTGAGGTTTATTTACAAAATGTGGCTCTCCAAGACAACGTCTTCATAAAAGCACAGGCAGGTTTCCAAAATAGAGTGCAAGTGTTGGGTTTTACAACAGGGAAGTTGCACACATTTTGGGGACCTCCCAGTCTAAAATACAGAATTCAGACTATTAAACCTATTTATGTGAGCCATCCCTGGCTCATTTATCACAAAAGAAACCCTCCTGCTTTCCTTCTTAGGGCAGAGTGGATTTTCTGCAGATGATGATTGAATCCCAAAACTCAACCACTCACAGCAAAGATGACGGGAATCACACCTATAAAGGTAACAACCTCCAGAAATGCGTGATGGGAGTAGGGGTGGAGGAGACCCTAGGTAGATGTGTTTCCTAGGGAATAGCTACCACCCTCTCCAGGAAGAATAAAAAGAACCAACCAGCTCCAGGTAAAAGTCTGGGCAGCCACAGCACAGCCCTAAACTGCTTGGAAACCCACCCTGTTTCTTGCAAGGACCCTTAATTCCGCTTAAGCTTCATTTGTTCCCTTCCCTTGCAGGCTTGACTGACATGGAGGTCCTGTCCCAAGCATTTATTTTCATCTTCGCTGGATACGAGCCCACCAGCAACACGCTTTCCTACCTGTCATATGAACTGGCCACACACCCCGACGTCCAGAAAAAACTGCAGCAGGAAATCGACTCCATTTTGCCCAACAAGGTAAGGGCTCCTTGAAAGAAGGCAGAGATCATCATCACCCAGGTATCTTCCTTCTAGTCAGGCAAGACAACTCTTTAGCTGAGTATCCTTCCCTGGGATCTTCCAGAATCTTTCCAACTTGTGTAGGAAAACCCATCTCAGTAGGGACTTTATTTTGGTAGCTGCAGACTTGCCTCCAAGAATTTCTTTCAGGGGTATTACACGAAGCTGCAGTCATAGAACGTACCATGACTCCATTGCAGCCACGACTCTAGAGCAGCCTCACTGTCCCTTCTTAATTTGGTTCATTTTAAGCTTTTTAATGTAAGCTAAGTCATTTCAGGACATAGTGATCTCAGCAGTCATTTTAGGGAAATCTAATTGTCCCACCCAGTCACCTTTCTCCTGTTGCTCAACAGGCTCCGCTCACGTACGATGCGGTGATGCAAATGGACTATCTCGACATGGTGGTGAACGAAACCCTCCGGCTCTTCCCTCTTGGAGGACGACTCGAAAGAGCCTGCAAGAAAAGTATAGAAATACAGGGCGTGACCATTCCTAAAGGGATAATTGTTATGATCCCACCCTTCACCCTGCACCGCAACCCTGAGCACTGGCCAGAGCCGGAGGAGTTCAGACCAGAAAGGTACCACACACACAATGAAAGGAAAGAAATATCATGCTGCTCTTTCTCAGATACACCGATTAATTTTTAAGTATTAGCCTCTAATTAATAGGCACCTAATGGTGGCTATGGTTCCTTCTCCAAAAAATACCCGCTTGAGAAGTTGCGTGCTCATGGGGGAGATTTTTTTTTTAAGGAAATGAGCTTTGTCTTTAAGGCAGGATTTCCAGCATAGACTTACTGGGAGACTAACCCTGGCACCTCCCAACCTCTTGTATGACATTTTCAAGCTTACTGACAACGTGTGCCTAGATTGATAGAACTTTTTATGACCATAACTACTTGTAGTAGTTAATAATCCTCAAAGCTGAGCCTGTTTCCCTCATGCAGGCTTTGCTACGACCACCAGCGCTGATCTCTGTTCTCTGTGAAGTCATAACTTTTCCATAGTTCATTGCTTTGTAAATGGTATATTCCTCTCAAGGTTCCCATCCAGACCGAAACCGCAGGCTGCTCTCCAAGAAAGTAAATACATAGCTAAAAACAGAGCTTTTTGATTTCTTGCTCCCTTCATTCTATTTTCCCCTAACACATGTCATTAACCAGGTTCAGCAAGGAGAACAAGGGGACTCTAGATCCATATACGTTCCTGCCCTTCGGAGCGGGCCCCAGGAACTGCATTGGCATGCGCTTTGCTCTCCTGATTCTGAAAGTGGCCATCGTCATCCTGCTGCAACATTTCGACTTCCGTACCTGCAAGGAGACTCCGGTGAGGAACGCATACCGTGTTTTAAAACTCATATAAAAGAGCTCGGTGACTTGCTCATACCTTGATAGTACCTATGGTTAATACTTATTAAGACAAACAGCTTTGCACTTTCAAAGAAGGTGGGTGCCTCTCTCTAGCACGAAGCAGGGGTTGCAGGTGGGTGACAGTGGGCAGGGGAAGCTCCAGGCTAGGAGCACGTTTACTTGGACTGGGGCCTTCACAGAAGCCTGAAAGAACAACTCAAGTCTGCAAAAGTTTATTTCTGTGGATCAATACCTGTCCAAACCAAGACTTTTTTTTTTTAAATCATTACATGTTGCATTTGTGTAGCTTTTCATGATTTTTTCCCCCCCTCTTCATGTTACAGATCCCTCTAGAGCTGAGTTCACAGGGATTCCTAAAACCCAAGAAACCTATTTTTCTGAAGATGGTCCCTAGGACAGAAGCGTAAAATTCAACGGATTTTGCAACAGTTTTCCAGAATCTGACGGATCCTGTGCCAACGAGGGTTTGCACACCCCGGGAAGGCTTTTGCATACACATACAGAAAAACAGCTTTCATAAATTCTGGAAGAAATTACCACATATTTACCCCAAAACACAGCTATCAGCAATGCACTACGAACTGCTGGGCAGTAACAACGTGCAACCTTCCTAGTTTTGATTGCGGAAAATGGGAAATAAATCCAACCACGGAAGTGATCAGCCACTCACTTCTGCGGGACTTCTCCATCCGGAGAGATGGTCACATCCAAGAGAAACAAGGGATGACGGAAATGGAAATCACTAGACCTAGCCAGGCAGGGGTGAGGATGTTCTTCTCTGGCTATTAATGCTTCAAGGCTCGGGTGTTACGTGATTGAGCTGACTGGTGTGAGACTATATCCTAGCTACCAAACCTCTTTTGCCATGTGTTAATTAAACTGAAGTGTGTACAAATACTGTCATTAAAAACATTTGAGAGCTGCTCTGCGTATAGCAGCTGAGCGCTTCCTATTTAAAAAACATATTCAGCCTCAACCCTTGAAATTATCTCCGTACATCGCTTTCCACTTAATTTAATGAATCCGATCCTTCATTTAACGCCATCAAACCCTCGTATTGGTAAAACATTTTGCAATTAGTACAACCGCCACCGCTGAGTCTGATGAGGAGGTTCCCTTGAGTGCAGCGCTAAAGAGCTTTGGCCAAAGGGATGTATGTCCCACACGTAAATGGGAAACATTGAGGCAGGTGAGATATCCTGCTGGCTTTGAATTCCTTGCACCACATTACACCGGAATCCGACATCCCATCCTGATGCCCAAAACGCAAGCAGGGTGCTAGTAACATGGGAAAGGTTTGGAGAGGAGCCACAAGAAGGAGCAAGTTAAGGGTAAACTCCTACCAGCCTTCCCTCCAGGGCATGATTTCCAATCCTCTTCTCATCAGCAATAATTTCCTCTGATGGCCACATGCTTTTGATAATGGAGGTGTCTTTAGCCTAGCAGAGAAAACTACATGATACAAGCACCTCTGTCTGACATAATGAGCATTTATTTAAGAATTAAAGCCCATTCTTTAACGATGCTGGTGCTTAACAGTGGGAGCGGTCAGCCAGCTGTGTGGGAGATTTGTGATCACTGGGAATCCTTAAACCAAGCCCCCTTTTTTTTTTTTTTTCCAGAAGGATGCAATAAAATACACTGGGTCTTAATTCAAGAGTTAGCAGCTTGTGCTGTCCCGCAACGCAGATAAAACAATTACAGTGCTCCCTTGTGATTCCCAGCCTGTGAAATATCGTTGGGGTTCTGCTGTATACACAAAATGGTGCTATTAGAAGTGCTGGCAGTAGGGCCCTCCCTATTGCTCATCTCCTACGAAGGGTTAAAAACTCATAGGGAAAGAACTGGGTCTATCCTGTGGCTGTAGTGCTGCAGCATACAGATAGGGAAGTGCAATACCCCTCCATGGAGAGGGGACTTAACAACAACAGCAACAACAAAAGACAGCATTTTTCCCTTAGAAAATAACCCCAGACAAAACTGACCCCAAATTCAAGAAAGAGGGTCCCATCATAAACAAGATACCTTCAGTAAAGATCACCTGTAGGCCAAGCAGCTGCTTCCAAGCAGAGAAAAGCCACTTTGGTATCTCCTGAGCAAAACCAACCTCCTACGTGTGGTGCTCAAGACAGGAAAGGGTTAATCCAGTGATAACCCAATACAGGCAATTCCTATACAGTGCGTGGTGTCTCTGGGAATGAAGTCATTAGTGTAACTGTATAGATCCTTCATTCTTCCAAATATGAAAAATGTGAATAATTCTCTGGCATGAGCCAATTATGACCTGCCAGGACTATCATAACAACCCATAAATAATATGTGTAACAAAATCATGGTAATGAGTTCTCGAGAAGAAAATTAGATCCTCTGTGTCTTAACTGGGTAAAATTTCTTTGCTTATATGGGCAGCCTCCATCATTCCCTGTGCTTTCCGTTGCTTCCCCACTTCAGCAATCCCTCATACCAAGGAGAGGTGTGTGATTTGGCCAGCAGTCTATTAGTTCTGGTGGCTGTACATTCGTCACATTCATTATCACTGTTTCAGATGTTTCCTCTTTAGAGCAGGCATATCACTATCTAGGTTAAAAAAAAATAAAGCCAGTGCACGCACATTTGAGGAGCAGGATGTTTTCACCGATAAAATATATTTGCTTCATATGGAGATTTCCTAACTGTTGAGTTTTTCAGTACATTATCGACAGGCCTGGGACATTGCATTGCCCCAGAGCAACTGGGTTTTCTGCAAGAGAGGATCACTCTCGCAAACAAGCACAGCACAACCACAGAAGTTAATTTTGGCCTTGCTTCTGTTTCACTTCCTTCTTTAAATCCCTCCCAAATTCCAGGAGAAGAACAAAAACAAAACAACCACTAAAAACAAAAAAAGTACATCCAGCATTTTAAAATTATCATTTAAAAATCAACATGACCAAACATTCAGGATGATTTCTGTATGAACGTGGGTGTTTAGACCCCCATCTTACTGAAAAGCTTGCCGGGGACTTTCCAAACGAGATATATATCCTATGATATGAGAACTGCTATTATATCAGTTCTGATGAGAGACAAGAATGGATGTAAGTGGGGAGATGTTTTCCCTGTTTCTCAATTAACTGTAACAGAGTGATCATCAGCATCACAGTAACTTGCTTAAATGATACAATTCTTGCAATTAATTGCAAGTGGGTTTCATGAAAAATAGATTTCCTGCTTACAGCGAAAGCAAAAATATTGTGTGTGCATCACCAAGTCAATTATTAAGTGCTTCAATCATCAGCCTTAGTCCTGCCACACAGAGTAATGGCCTGACTCTATTACCAAACATAGTGTCCTTAAAGTATTGAAGTCTTGTGCAATTCCATCTTGCCTGTAAAGTGAAAAATGAAATATTTTCTGCCATATTTCACCTGAAAGGAGGAATGAGGCAGTGTTGCTCCTTCCTCCGCCTTCCCTGTTGATACACAATTTCTCTATTGATACACTGGCATTGGATGCCATGGGCTGAAAGAAGGTTTATAAAGGAAGAAAAATAAGAAAGTTGCAACACAAAATTTGTTTAGTTCAAACAATCCTTCCTTTCCATCTCAATCTCACTATTAGAATTAGCAGGCCTGGAGAATTACCAGGCTATGACAGATAGTTTGGAAATGGGGAAAAAAAAACTGCAGCTGAATTTATGCACTTACATCACCTCGATCTGTTGTAAGGGACAGAATTAGGCATATTGAATTCCATACCATGTAGATATAGAATCCTGAAAAGCCCTTACCATTGCACAAATGTAGACAGGATGCTTTATTTACTGCATCATTAAAGGTTAAAGAGAGTCTATCTTCTCCAGAGGATTCATTTTTTCAACCCTTAATATCAATTAAAGCTAATTTCAGCTCTACCCTAATGATTAACATAAAATATGGAAAAAGCTCTAACTGAGCATTTCTGTTCATTACTTAGAAATTCTCCTGGACTGCGAGGGCACTTTAGAGGTACTGATGCAGCTTTATATCACCCATGACACAATTAATTTTACCCACAGAGCTTTATTTTGCCACCTCTTCTACTGTTCAATAACAAAGATGCACTGAATACCCTCGAGGACGTGGGTCAGATTTTATTTAACCAGTCATAGTTCATGATCAGTGTATGTTCTTCATGGGCTTTCCTACCCTGCTTGGTCTCTGCAAACACTCATACTTACTTTATTTCACTACACGACCTACAGTCTCCAAATCCTATGTATATGGAAGATATATATATTTATATATTTTTTTTTTCCAGGTACATAGGGGTATTCTGATAAATTTGCACAGTTGGAAGTTTTCAAATGGAGTCATGAAGACAATGTCTGTTCAAGGGAATATAAAAATCCTCACTTGCCACTTACTAACTTAAGCCAGTCCAGTCCTGCTGGATGTATTACCCATCCGTGCTTGGCAAAATACTAGTTCCAGCAGCACACCATGAAACGCCAAGAAAAATACCAAGCTGTCATCCATGCCCTAGACAATGTCGGCGTTTTATTCAACCCAGCCCTGGATGCGCAGATGCCACACAGTCCTAGGACTCTCTGGCTGCTTTTTTTCCCTGGAATAGTAGGTGATAGGACTGGAAAGCACACGTATGGAAAACAGCTCACACAGACCAACTTGTCCCCATCATGAAGAACAGGGTGTTGCACTAACTTGCCCCAGGCTTATCTAACCTTTTCAGAAACTTGTCTCTTGCATACTAATTTAAAGGTATTTCTTGTTAACAAACACTAATCGGGGATCGATTTTTATTCAAAGGTCACAGTAAGAGCCAGAGGGAAGGTGAGGAGCAATACAGATGCTCCTAAGAGAAGGTCAGATGCTGCCACTCAGACTTCTCTCTGGTGGTAACCAGATGTCAATCAACCCACCAGCAGTCTTAGAAACATCTGGGGAAGCGATCAGAAGCCTCACGAGCCCAATAATTCTAATTTGGACTTCAACATAAGTCAGCAGGACATAAAAACATGGGAAATGCATTGGTATATCCCCTTACAAGAAGGGGAAACTCGCTGCCCTAGTGGGTCTTCCAATCCTGCATTCAGGAATCTGTGCTGGGCTGCATCAGGCTTCCCAGGCAGTTCATTGAACCCACTTCTCCCTTTTAATCCTCAATTCAATATTGCATTTTTTTATCTCTCTCTCATATATTCTGAATTTTTGTGTTTAGCTTTCAATCACCGCAAACCCATTTGGCTGGTAGTGAAACAGTTCTCTGTTAAATGGAAGAGCTCCCTAATAAAGTTTTAATGGAAGATATTATTCTCATTCTTTACATTACATTAAAAGCCAGTCAGGAAGTGAAAGCCCAAGAGGGCTAAGCATATTAGAAACACTCAGTAAGAGATATTCCCTTCTTTAGGGGCTTTGCAGTCTAAATATTGCCCTAAGAAAAAGAATATGCCTCAAACAGAACCTGCCTGTGCTAGTAGAGCTCCATCAAGCATATATATGTGTATATAAAAATATATATATATACATCCAATCCCCAAGCCGGCAGGTTCTACAAGGGGGACATCTTAGGCAGCCAGGCACATGCTGTATTTTCTTTAAGGGCTCATAAGCAAGTGGTTCTACCTGTGGCCAAAGCCATCTTGGGAGAGAAACTTTCCAGAGATGCAAAACTCAAAACATCTGGGAAGTTGCCAAGGGATGTTCTGTATGAAGACGCATCCACCATGACTGTCACCGGCGGAGGAAGAGCAGTGCTCACGAGAAGCATTTGGGAGCAGGGATTTAGTGATGGGAGCACAGAACAATGTGCTTACCTGACGTATACCAGCCAGGTATAGCTGCTTTACCCCAGAAACACCCAAGCACCAAGAACACTGCTGCCTTCATGTCTTCTTGTGTGATTTAGATCAAGGTAGAAGTTTGGGCTCCTCAATGACTGGCATCACTTGGATTTCTGAAACTAGGCCAGCCTGGTGCCATCCCTATAATCCGTGGGAATGCCCTGCACACACACACCTGGGCATTAGGTGGGTAAATGATTTCCAGAGATTCACAAGTGTCTTTTACAGCTTCAGCTGTCAGCCTTTCTCAGCTGTGGTGAGTGTCAACGAGAAGGAAAACCAGCCCTCCAAGGAGCTCCCTGTCCTTCCTTGGCCACAGGGGGGTTTTTACTACCATTCCCATGACAAATGTCTTGCTCCAAGACGGCCATCAGCTGACAGAGATGGAAGTCAACCATCACCATCTCAAATCAAATATTTGCCCAAGGTGTTTTAACATAGCAAAAGGCAAACTTCAAAATGCTGAAGTGCAAATCTTCATAGTAAACCGGTAGGCCCTGAGGTGGGAACAGTAAACGCAAACAGAAAGCTGCAACACTGCCAGTGTTACTCAACAAGAAGCCATCAGGAGGAAGCGTGTGACACACAGCTGTGCTCACCCAGGGCGAAGGGCAGCAAGAACAATAAGAGAAATTAGAATGGGCGCTTGCAAAACCCAGTGCACAATAACATCTGCCACTGCTCTGGGTTGTCTATTGAGAGACACTGGTGTTGGGATCTCTACTTCCTTCTTCTGCCTCCTCTCTGCTAGCTGGGGCAGGTTTTAGCATCTTGCTAAAAGTTTTAGATATTGGTTTCCTTTGGAGCACCTGTTCCTTCCACACAGGATAGCAGTGACCCTCTTGCTGAACATGTGCTGCAGCTGTACAGCTTATTCTTTGTCACATTTATTCAATAAATTCCCCAAATACTTGGGTTTTGGGCCTTCTTGGCCACTGGCCTCTAACGCATTCCCTCTCTTGCTTCCAGATGAACCTTGAGACCCAATAGCAACTCCCCTGGGGCAGCTAGAGCAGATGTCTGGACCCAGGGGAGCATTCACAGACCCCAAATCATGCTGGGCACCCCATGAAGGGAAAGTAGACACACTGAGTGTCCTCCTCAGCCCCACTTCGGTGGCTGTAGCTGAAAGAAGAACACGGTGAAGAACATCTGCACATGCCTCTACCCTGGGCAGCTGTTGGCCAGGCAGTGTAATCTCAAAAATCCCGAAAAAAGAAAAAAAAATGCTGCTGAAATCATCCATTTGAGTATTCATCTTTTGCTTGTAATTTCATTTTAAAACCATTTTTGCAGGCTTCGCTGGACTTCGACCAAAATTGCTTTCAGAAATATGGGAAAACGTGCGGGCGAGTATTTTTCTGAAGCAGCTCTTATCACTGCAGCCTCCAAAGTACAGCCAAAAGGCTAAATCAGAGGATGAGATCCCTGGGAAGGACCCTGCGGAAGAAGGAAACTTAGAGGTGAGAGAGAGAGATGGAAACTTGGCCTAGCCAGTGACAACCCTGACTACCTCGTGTTTGACATGCTTCCTCTAATAAATAAATAACGTTCTCAGGAGAAGTGGGGTCCAAAAGAGCTTAACACTCAGGCAGTTTTGCACTTCAGTCTTGCTCAGAAAGATGTGCATTTCCAGAGCGGGGGTGGGGGGGGAAAAAGAAAATATATATATATATATATACACACACATATATATATCTCAGCATCTTCAAACACATGGCAAGCAATAGGTGGTCTTTCTGAATTAGGAAAAAAACCATTAGCTTGACATCAAAGATCACACAGAGCTTAGCGGAATTCCTCAGCAGAAGATGCAAGGCATTTCTGAGAACTCCTCGATCTTTTCTCAAAGATTTGCAAAGAAATGTGGGGGAACTGCTCTACTTTTAGTACCATGCTGCGAGATGAGGTCCCATCCTGCTATACATTCTTTTTTTTATGGCCCACTTTCTATTTTTATTCCTTTTATATTGTGGAAATGTTTGCTAATAATGTATGATAGGATGCTTTGTCACGGGGGGAGGAAAAAAAAAATTGTATCATTTATCTGTTTCTGAAAAGAAATTTTTAGTACAAGTCTAATAAGGAAAAAAAATCCTATTCTAGCCCCTGTTGCAGGAAAAGGATTGATTTATGGAGAGAGATGAAAAGCACTAAGTATGTATTGCTTGGCAAAATGAGGAATTGTAGAGAACTGTCTTTATGCATTTGAAGGCTGTAAACATCAAAGAGGCAGCAGAGCTATTTAGAGCATTAGGAGGAGGCACATCTAGGAGACAAGAGTTGCAATTAAATGAAAATCTTTAACTTAAAAAAAAAAATAAAAATCATACTTCGGCCTGCAAATCTATTTCCTGGTAAGATTACCTGTAGCACTCTGATGAGTATAAATGAAGCTTATAGAAAAAAAAAAAAATCTAATCTATTTTTCATATCTGGTCAGCAGAATTTACTGTTAAATAAAAAGGCTTATAAAGCCCAGATCAGCTCTCCCTGAAATTTGGGAAAAAAAGCTTCCTTTAAAATGCTTTTTTCTCCACTCCCCCAACAACGTGGTTTGATATCACAGATTATTTCCCTCCTGTACTTTCTGTGTGCAGGCAGCCTGCTTTGGCCAACTGTATCGGACTGCCATTAAAACCAGGCTGCGCCATCCAGTTTTTACTTTAGTGGGTGGATAACATTTAATAATAACCTTTGATGATCCTTGCGAAGAGCCAAGAGCAATCTAGGAAAGAAGAAGCTAGGAAAAGCTCGCTGGGCAGCAGGTATCGCTGCTCCTGAGGACGCTTCCAACCACCTCGCAAACGCTGCTGCGTGTCACGCACCCCGGCTGCATACAGAGGTCTCAAGGACACATTTTTATAATTTGGACGTCAAATTGTACAGGCTGGGCTTTGTGCAAACACCCAGAGCATCCTGCAGCCCGGGGCACCAACGCGTGCACGCTTCTTTATCTAGAGGCGTCCTGCAGAGGATACGGCAGATATATGGAGGATATAGCACCTATGGTAAGGAGACCTGCCGTCCTTCCTGGAGAAGCACTTTGCTGCTGACCGACGTTCACAGTGACAGGTGAAAGGAGCTTGGAAGGCAGATGACGTGCTGAATTCTCCAGCTCTCCAGAGAAATCCTCAAATCCTTCAGAATTAAACATTTCTCTTTTTTTGGCCTTTTCTCCCTGAACTTCCAGTCTAAGGGGAATGCTGAACTCTGTTCTCTTATTAGCTGGGGAAAAGCAGTGGAAAACCAGTTTTTCTGGACTCCTTTGCTACCTGCACCCAAGACAGAACAGGTAAAACCCAGGGGATCAAATACAGATAAATTGCTCAGTCAAAGCACAGAGGCTTTGCAGGCTGAGGCTCTCAGAATGGCCTGATCTCTTCTGTTTGAAGCCAATCATTAAACACCATTTCATGTGAGTAAAAGGGATGTGGGTAGGAAGAAATGATTAAAATAAGCTGCTAACAGACAAGCTACAAAACCAGAATATGGTACTTTAGAAACTGCACACTGCAGAAGTGAGCAGTAATGCATAATAAATATAACACCTGTAAATGACAAGCACCAATTTATATTCTGGTTGTTTCCAACCCTAAAGCATTATAAGAACATCGTAAAGAAGAAACATGCAGAAGTAAATAGAAGAGGACAAACCCTTAAGGGTAAAAAGCAAATTGTCCTGCTTCTCATGCCCTGCCTGGAGGTACCAGGGTCCCAGGCTTGTTCATGTCCAGAAGCATCAGCTCCTAAAGGAATCAAGTTCCGGACGTACTCATGGGTCTAGGGAAAGCCTGGCTGAAAGCTCAGGCAGTGCCAGCAGGATGAGAAGAACTTCTCAGAGAAGGCAGCTTGGATGCTGTGATACTTCAGAAACAGGAATTAAAAAGGGAGAAACACAGAAATACCTCCACAAGGAGAACACCATCTTCTCCTGGAGGACTTTCCCATGCAGATCAGGCAGTGCAAACCCACGGGTTTTATTCCTTAAGCAAGCAGTGACCTCTCTGTGTTCACACTGGAGAAGAAAAGGCCCAGACTGCTGAGGGGGGCAGGCTGAGCTGAAATGGGCCCCTGGGTGGTGCTGGCTCCAGCTGAGGCTTGTTGGGGCCCATGAGCCCCTTTGCTGGGGTTGGGAGTAAATAACTTGTTAATGTTGAATTTGTTGTTTCCTTTTCCTCCTAGCAGCAAGAAGAAAAAACTAACTTTTTAAAAATAACACTTCAGCATCCAGGCGAGCAGGATGGACTTTTGGCGATAAAGCTCTGTGCTTGTTTATTATTGAGGTTAACGCTTTCCTGTCTCTTAATGAAATGGACTTATTTTCTCAGTGCATTGTATCAATTTCTCAAAGCATTTTGCTTTCTTGTAGATGTCTGTTCCTTAATCCTACCCTTGAAGGGCGTATCCAAACATCCTCCCAATAGTCTCTGAATTGCTTTATTAAAATAAAGCAAAAGCCCAAAAAAGAGGCCCAGGAGTGAGGAGTGCACAAAAGAACCAAGGAATAGTCTCTATTCTATTAGCCTGAATGGAAACAAAATAGGTCTCAGTACTAGCAGAGGAACTGGAGTCAGATAATTCAAGAGAAAGACAAAAACACCTTCAGTTGCTGGGTTTTTCAATATTTTAAACAGAACCAGATTTTTTCTTGAACCAAGTCTGCAGTGGCAGTCACCGACATGGCACAAATTGGGCTTTTTTCTTCTTCTGACCTGGTGAGACCCTCCCCTCTTGGCGGTGAGGGACTGAGCTGAGATCCCAACACACCTATTTGTCAATTTAATCCCATTCCAGGCTTGCACTAGAGTCACGGGGCTTTGGGGATGTGAAGATACAGTGAATACAGCAAGGCTGTGCTCGCTGCTTCACCCTGTTCATTGGATCATAGAGCTTTGCTGCATCCAGCCATCCTTTAGAACAAGGATGTTTCACCAACAGATTAATTACATGAAGCTTATGCAGGAGTTGCAGATGGATTATCTGGGTCTTATCATTATTATTATTATTATTATAAAAAACAATTATATTGTTGCTACTACAGACTTACAAAAATTCACAGCAAACTAGGCAAGAGCTCATCAGGGGTGCAGTGTAATCTGCAGGAGTTAATTAAAAAACACCTCAAAACAACCATTTATTTCAACATATCTTCCTCCCCCCCATCTTTTTTCCTGCATACAGTGAGAAGGAATGTGTGTGTGTGTATACTGTAAGACACACTGTGCTGCAAGAACTATAGACCATAGCATGTAATATCCAACATTCACCTTTTCTGCCATTTTTCTTCAAAATCACTGTAGCTAAGGAGCTTCAAGCAATTTTCTTTATTTTCCCTGAATATGAAACCACCAGCTCCATTCTTGCCTGCCTGGACTAGGAGAGGAATGCCCACACTGATGCAGCATCTCATTCAACCAAGCCAGAAGAAGTTTCTTTAAAATTTTAAATTGTTGATCCCATAGAGTATCATGATGTTGACAGCTATTCTCTGCTCTTTTATGACTCATATGGTTGCCCTAAGCAAATCCAGCTCTGCCCAAATACTCTAGAGGTTAGCAAATATATCTTGCCTTGAAAGGCATTGACTTTGTTTTTCCTAATGCTGCTTACCTGTAGGATCCATCCTAATTTTCCTGGGTCACATTACATAATATTACAGGCAAAATCTGCTTGTAATGTTGCACAGCAAACCATTTTTCCCATTCACAATGTCTGGATGCAGATGGATATTCTTGAGATGACATTAGGTGAAGCTGTTTTCTTTTGGAATATGAACAAAAAGGGCCTGAAGAGAGATCAGATAATAAAATAGAAAGAAAACAAAGAAAATATATGGCATTGCCATTCCCAAAGCCATGGTGGTTGTGGTAGGACCTCCTGCTCTGCACCACAGTATTAGCCAGACTGGAGGAGTTCGGGGTTGAGAGGCGCAGATTGCCAGTCTCTCTCTCCAGGGGCAGGAGGGTGTACTTATACTCCTTAATTCATTCCAAAATATCAGTCTCGTGGAAACAAATTCCTTGTCATGTTTAATCTCCGCACACACTTTCAATAAAGCAGATGGAGAGGGTGCTGAATAATGAAATCTTTGAGCCTGCTCCAACTGAAGTCAGATGTAAAGTCATTATCAGCCTCTGGAGCACTGGGATTTTGCTTCAAGTAGCAGCAGCAACAGAGCCTGAAGTCTATGGGGCTCCGAAGCAGCCGAGGTGACGGTTGGCTTGCTGGGCCACTGCTCCTCTGTATGACCGTTTGCAACTCTTGGTCAGCTAAAGCCAGTGACATAACTGAGAACAATTTATCCGAACAAGTCAATTAAATCTCACTTCTATGCATGTTGGTCAGGCCTGTCTAACTCAAAAGAAAACCAAGCACTGAAAATCTTGACATTTCCCCAAAAGGCGTCACCCTCCTTTTGAAAACTGGAAAAAAATGAGGGTATCTTTCCTGAAAATATTGCAGCCTTTCCCCGTTTAAGCCGTGGCTTTTTCCACCAGACTTTCCCCTAGGATACATTCCTGCCCAAAGCTGCGTTGTATCAGCCATTCTCCCTGACATCCTCTGTTTTCATAGGCAGTTCAGACCACACACAGCATCCCAACTGCCACGTCAGAGGAATCTCTTTTGCAACAGCAGAAGTCAGTTAGAGCCTTGGTGGATGAAGTAACCCATGACTCACATCCCTGGTCCTCCAGGAGATGCTGGAGGCAGAGGCAGGATGTTGACCTTGAACTAAGATTTTCCTACATAGCAAAGAGCCAAAGAGCTGTTACGTTATTTGGATGACTGAAACTGAGATATTTTTTCAACATATACCATGCTTTTTTACCCTTGAAATCAGATTATCTAGTAAAACCAAACAAATGTTCATTGTGAAATCCAGCCTGGGTCAGCTTTCCTGAAATAAGTACAATAGAGCAAGTCATCATCAGCTGTGCAAAATTTCAGCTTCAGAAAAAGAAGTGTCTCTCCCTTCCCCAAAACTTGCATGAGAAATCATCATTGTAATTAAACAAGTTAGATTTTTATTTTTTTTTCAGAATTATGAGATAAACACAGTAGCATGAACTTTAACACAGGCTAAGATAGACAGCAGTGTGATCTTCAGGATTTTCACACATGTATTCAATGGATGTAGTGTGAAGTATCCTGGGGTATACGAGGGAACTCATCGGAGAGGAAGAAAGAGCACCAAGGAGCAAGAAATTAAAAGAGAAAAGAGAGGGAGGGAGATTAATCAGCATTAGCAGGGCTTTCAATCACTGTGTTCCCTATAGAAATTAGATTGCTTGACTCATACCAAGCTGCACATTATCAATGCGAGCTGCTGCTTTTGTTCCTCACTTTTCTGGGCAGACTGAAGGAACGTGTTTGGGTGTTCATCTGCAGAGCAAAGGGGTTAATTCACTCTAGCCCGATGTCTCTCTCTCTAAACACAGCTCCTAAATTTGATTGATTGTTTCTTATTACAATATCTACTGTAGCTCTTCTGGAGAAAATATTCTTTGCACCAATACACTGCAGTTTTCCGAATTGGTGTTTAAACCTCTTTTGGCTAACATAGCGATCACAACATTTTAAACCTTTTAATGAGGGCAATAAGCTATAACCCTACAGAGCGTAAATGCAAAGGACAAGCCATGATGATCCACACCTGCGGCACTGAAACATGGACATAACATGACAAACACTCTCACCACAGAACTTTCCAAGAATCAGCCTTTTCTTGAAACCGAAAGCCTGCCAGCTCAAAAATTGGCTTTGGTTGCTTCCTCCAATATTGCAGAGGAGTATTTAAATGTGCCTTCTGATGTTACAGGGAATTAGGGATTGAAAGAGTGACATAGACATATATAAGTGCATATATAGAGAGACAGATAGATAGATATGTGAGTTGTTCTAAGGAATGAAAGAATGACACAGGCATACACGTATGTCATTCAATCCTTAAAAAATATGCATTTTTATATATATAAAAAGATTTATGTACATATAAATATATACATATACATACATGATATTTGTGTGTATAAGTATACAAATATATATGTATTTTAAAGGTCCCCAGATATCTGAGAAAGACACAGCCCTGTTTTTCTTTATTACCTGTAGTTTCATCTGGTCTTATCACTCATTTCACTAGAAACAATGAATAAAGAAATAATGCTTCCTATAAACCACACGGTGTCTTTCAGTGCTTGAGTACCGATCTGGTACATTAATGGAGTGCTGGGAAGGGCATTATATGTATTTAGAGCTGGGTATATGAGCTAAGCTTTCCTCTCTACCCCAAAATAAGGGGAAAAAAAATTAAAAAGCAAAAAAACCCCTGCAGTTTCAGAGGATTTATGTTTATTTTGTTCTGTAATGCAAACAACACTGGAGTTGGGGTAAGGCTGTGAGCATCTGGAGTTCTTCACGAAGTTGCTGTGAAAGCGGCTCTCCGTGCTTAGCACAAGCTGTAACTTGGCCTTGTGCTCCTGAATAGGCCAGAAATAGTTTGTCCATGGGGATTAACTGACCTCTGTGCTCCCTTTCTAACTCTGTATATTTTATCTGATGGGCTTCAAGGGATTTCCTCTGATTATTGCAGATGCCTCTGGATATATATTCGAAAGGAGCCTGAATGCCTGTGAAATGTCTCCCTGTGAAGTGACCCCACAGAGCGACCTCGCGGAGCAGACGTTAATCTTGGGAGGTTTTATAGCAGCTCCTCAAGCATCCATAATTCCTGTGTCTGCAAACAGTTTCTGCATTGCTCTGGAAACGGGATGCAGACAAGGGAGACAATTTAGAATATCTACAGCAGTATATGGTACCAAAAATGTAATCTGGAAGAGTTTTCCTAATTCTGACTATATGAAGTTATATATGAATATATTTTCATATATGGGCATACACATGCACACAGAAATATTTATTACTTATGAAGTAACAGTGTCTCAAATGGCCATTTTCCATTAACTGACCATGGATAAACCCTCAGACGTGGCCAAACTCCAGTGAGTTACCATGAGTATTGGTGCAGCCCAATATTTGTGCAGCCGAAGTCTCTGGCTTTTTTCTAGCAATTTTCCTTTCTAAAAAGAAGAAAATTACTGTCCCGTTCAAGATGCAAAGGAGGTATTTGGCTTAACAAGAGAGATGCATAATGAATTTTACTGCATTGAAAACAGAGGTAATGCAATATGGATGAATAATGAAGGAGTGGGAAGAGAGGCTGGGTACATGGTGGTATTTTGATTGCATACATAATTTTGACTAGAATAGAGATTCAGACTGCTTTAGCTGCAGTGAGGTGATAGGTTGCCAACCTATCCTTTGTAACCTGACATGCTTTGTATAAAGAATGCCATAGAAATGACAGGAATCAATATGAAGATGCCTTCATGTGTGTTTGTGTTATATTAAGACCCAGTTGATCACTTCTTGTCATTTGAAAGAAATGTTCAGCCTCAGCAGTCGAAATCATCCAGCTGCAGCATTTTCTACTCAGTCCAATCTCCAGTTAATTTGATCCTTCATTTAGCTTGAACAAAGCCTCCTAATAAAAACATTTGTATTACAAATGATACACTTGATCAATGGGATAGCTGTAGGCAAGTATTTGATAATTTGAAGACTAGCTGTAAAAAGTTCCCATTTAATCAACATAGCAGGCCAAAATCTGGGGAGAAAGCAAGCCTCAAAACTGGTACATCACCAAGCAAAGCAGACTATAATGAAATATCAGGATATTTGGGTGTTGTTACCAACATTATTGTTAGAACCAGCTAACACAGTCTGTGTTATATGAGCCGCCCCACTGTTTGCTATTATTGTTTTAAAAGGTGAAAATGTTCCTTTCTTTGCTGACATTTGTGTCTAAACGTACTAAAAAGCTCCCAGTAGCTCCAGCCTCTGTTTGCACCTTGGTCAATGAGCACAAGCTCAGTCCCTCTGATATGGTCTCCCACAGTTATAATACCAAAACAAACAAACAAGCAGAAGATCTAATGAATTTTAAACAAAATTCACAAGGCACATCTGGCCATTTTGTTTTGTTTCTTTGTCCCTTTTAAATCAGCGTGTGGAGGATTTTTTTTTCCAGGGAACGCAGGGAATAGTGTGATGAGGCTCCTCTTTTGTCACCCTGTGCACTGAACTGCACAACCCAACAGCCTCAAATCTCTTCCAATCCATCACTTATTTCCCCCTAGAAACTTTTGCACTGTTTTATCTTGCACTGTTATTTCTTGATTTGCTTAGTTGACTTCAAGGGACATTCCTCCTGGCTGGATAAAGACATTTTTACAAACAAATGCATGGAAACATTTGTGATAACGCAGCAGAAAGAGCCAGCGAGCTCAGTCCCCGTGGGCAGGTGACGCTTTGTGTCACTCAGCCACCACCGCTCCGCTCGAGCACGGAGCAGCGATTTTCAGAGCCAGGGGCGGGGGCAAGGACCAAAGCGGAAGGGATTAAAGGGTAGCACGAGGTTCCAGGGGGCTCTAAACACTCCCCTGGAGAAGATGAAAATGAATTAGAAAGGACTTTTATTGACAAGGATGGGTTTGCTTGTGCTTCAAACACACACAAAAGAGCGTATTTGCACTTGGTGGAGGGAAGGTTCACTACAGCTGAAACTATCGGTTATACCCCGTGGAGAGTTAAAAAACCCTTCAGCTAAAAACCTGGGTAGAGACTCTACCTCTCCTAGTATTTTACAAGTCATCCTGAGGCCAAAACAAGACTTAATAAATAGGCAGAAAGGAGTTACAAAGCAGTAATAAAGAATCGCTTTTCCCCCATTTCAAAGAGCTCCAAATTTTACCACGGCATCCAGGGATGGAGAGAAGGATGGAGAGAAGCCACCATACACAAGACGTGCTGCCAAAAATCACCTTTAGTCTGGATGGCGGCTTCCAAAGGAGGGTAAAACACAACGTCGGCATCCGGTCCCTTTAGGGCACCAGAGCTTCTGCCTCCAGACCTGTGATATTTGCTGGAGTGAGAAATGGTTACTCCTGCCACAATTCCTGGAGAAGACATGTAAAGTGAACGGAGCCTGCACAAATGAGCCCATTTGCATAACCAAATACAATGTTCCATCTTTCAGGAGTGAAAAATATGAGTAATTCCCTGGCAAGGCCAAATTAGAGCCTGCCAACCCCTAGCACATGGGTTATATCCGTTATGAAGAAATAAGATAATATTTAGTGAGATTCCTGGAAAGAAAATCAGATATCCAATCTCTGAACTGCATAAAACTAGCCCAAGTATTCTGGCTGTCTCCTGCCTTTGTAGCCCAACACTCACCAGACCTTTCTTGTCACGTTTGGTCAGAAAAGCGAAGACCTTTTGGCTTTTAAGCAAGTGGAGCGAAGTCTCTGGCAGCACTCAGAAACTCAGGGAAGCTGTTTTCTTTCAAGGAATTTCAGTGCCAGATATAAAAATAAGAGCTACAGCAAATACTAACACTGCTCATGAAATATTGCTGTAGATACAGCGCGATATAGGCAGCTATATATTGGGTCATTAACCTGAGTTCACGAGTCTGATTTAGCCATGCGCTGGTGGTGCTTTCTGTCTCTTGGTGGAAATGGGCTGAGTAATGGCCCTAGTCCCAGTGTGGGAGCCCTGGGGAACAGGTCTGCATCCAGATCCACATAACACCGGCAAGGAACGGGGACCATGCTCAAACCCCTCTTGAGATCCCTCAAGAGAGGAGAACACAGGAGAGATGGGCGGTTTTACTGTCAACAGGTTATGTGTAACCGCAAGAGACTCTCTGCATTGCTCATATCCTAAAGCAATAAAACCCTTCCCACCCAAAAGAAGATGCACATGCAGTTGAGGGTAACATCACACGCTGCTCCCAAGCCTGGCAGGATAAGTCTTCCCAAGGATGCAGCTGAGATTCCCTGGAAGCTCAGCAAGGTGCAGCTCACACACTGAGCTGTCCGCTGAGCTGTCCAGCTCTCCAAGATCAAGGAGACATTCTGATACCAGCCCCTGGAAGTTGGCTGGAAGTTGGCAGGTGGCTGGATTATCTTCACAGCCTCACTATCCCTTGTTGAAGAAGAGAAGATGCCGAGTCTTAGCGCATGGAACTGTAATGAGGGTTAATAAGCCATGTGAAGACGTTATGTAATTGTCCGGCTGGCTGTTTCCTTTGCACCTTATGTTATCATTTATGCTTGTGTAAAGTGGCTGTAAAACGCTCCTGGTCTGATTCAATCTAACTTCACAGACTCCTCATGCAGGTGTAAATTGCTCTGTGCAGTCCAGGGCAATGTCTAAATGCAAACTCATCGGATCATTTCTGTTGTCTTTTCTTTCTTT